>CM045728.1:13064849-13104849 GCA_024760905.1 Plotosus lineatus
TAACCAACTCAGTCATGCACTCACCCACCCACTCACTCCCTCATTTACCAAACCTCTGAACCTTGTACGATTTTTCTCAGTCAACACTGGGTGAAGTCAGGGAATACTCAAGACAGTTCACCAGACCGTTACAGGGTCAAACACTCACACCCACCTGGGGACAATTTAGTACAGTCAATTAACCTAATGTGTCTTTTTTTGGATTTGATTTAAAAAAAAAAAAATGGGAGGAAACCAGAGTACCTGGAGGAAACCCATGCAAGCACAGGGCAGTGGTGGCTTAATGGTTAATGTGACGGACTACTAATCCAAAAGGCAGCAGTTCGATCCCCACTATCACTACTGTTGGGCCCTTGAGCAAGGCCCTTACCCCTCAACTGCTTGGTTGTATGAAAAAAGCTATAATTGTAAGTCGGTCTGGATAAGAGCATCTGCTAATGCTGGAAATGTAAATGTGAGAAGATCCAAACTCCACACAGCAAGAATCAAACCCAGGATCTTCATGCTGTGAGGCAGATGACCACCACGCTGCTGCTGTTGTTTGACCACCACGCTGCTGCTGCTGTTGTGGTCGTCACTGAATGCATTAACCCATTCATTTGAGAATACAAGAAGTTTAAGTGTTGGAGAAAACTTTATGTATTATTTGGGTGGATCCCAGTATGACGATCATCTGCCATTCTCCCCGCGTGATGTTTCCAGGTGTCTTGTGTAGATGTTCTTTTGAGTGCTTTTGTTTCACCCCTAGAGCTCCTCCCACCGCTGGAACCATGTCTGATTTTAATTCCCATGTTCTTGTGGTTTCCACCTTCAGGTTTTCATGTTTTCTCTGCTGGTTTTGTTGAGACATTGCTGTCAGATGCTACCGAAGTGTCACGTAATAGACGTTTTTCTGCCCTTTCTTTAATTACGATGTCTGGATTATTTGCATGGATGACAACACAGCAGCTTTCAAAATAGTCATTTTTATTTCCCCCAAAATTTAAACCAATACTTAGAAATCATGTGCTCCCGGGGACCACCATGGCATAATAGTTAGCCTTGGGACCAAAAGGTTGACAGTTTGATTCCCGAACATGTGTGGCAGTGAGGGCGTGAGCAACACCTTCCCTTCCTTTGAACAAGGCACCCAACCCCAAACTGCTCTCTGAGCACCACCAATGTGTGGCAGTCCACAGCTCTGTGCGCGCGCGTGTGTGTGTGTGTGTGTGTGTACGTGTGTGTGTGTGTGTGTGTGTGAGATCACTGTTTACATGTGTGTGTGCTCACTTTGGATGGGTTAAATGCAGAAGCAATAATTTTCCTTGTAGGACGAATATAGTCTTGCCCAAAGTCGGCTGAGATGGACCCGCAACCCCAAAAGAGCTCCCTGAAAGGGTTTATCTCTTTCATTGACACTTTCAGAATCATCTCCCTTCAAAGAGTCCTGAAACTTTTTCTGAGGACCATTTATCCCCATGGACCCAATAAAGCATCAGCTAGTGGAAAGTGATGTGATGCTCTGGCTCTGCCCCCCAGTGTTTGAATAGTGTAACTACAGCATTGTGCCATGATTAATGCTCTGTGTCTGATCCTCTAATGACTCTGTTGTCTCATAACTTTATACTCAACCCACAATCAATACCCAGACCTCAATCTGACCCATATACTCGTGTGTGTGTGTGTGTGTGTGTGTGTGTGTGTGTGTGTGTGTGTGTGTGCGTGCGTGCACTTTTAGAGCTCAATATGGAGTACAACCCATCAGATCACCCACGTGCCAGCACCATCTTCCTCAGCAAGTCTCAGACGGACGGTGAGTGTTTCACTTCCTTAATGTTGGAGTGGTGTGGGAATAATTATGTAATGCTCATTAATGTTAAACTTTTCCTGCAATATTTTATAAGACTTTCACATTATATTTAATGATACATTGCATGTTTTTATAAATATCGCTGAAGAGTATTTCAGATTCTTTCAAAATATTGTCTTGTTTCTGATTGGTGAAAAGCCACCATCTACTCATTGGTATTCTTTTGCAGGACGATGTTTCATTTGTGTTTTGGTGGAATTTGTTAATAAGGAATCAGAAACCACGCTCGCGAGGAGTATCACGCGGCACTGTCGGCTGACTCGCACCTGCTACGTGTGTTCCTCCTGACCTGAAAATATTATGAATGAATAATTGAATATATAAAGCCAGAGTTCGGTTTTGTATGAAATGAGAATGATTCCGATCTCGGATGGTGTAACCCTCACAATACACCCTCCGAATAATTCTCTATTTGGTCATACTTCATCTAATTCGCATAATGTGTTCTAAGACCCAATTACTTTACATTTGGGTTTCATACATAGCTTTGTGTTTAAAATATATTTTAAAGTGATATCATTTAAGTGGTGTCACCCCCACCCCACCCCCATGCTATATATATATATATATATATATATAAAAATTATTATTATTTCTCAACACCCCCCCTCCCAATTCTTTCTGAGGGCCCAGTACAAAATGACCCACAGATGGGTACCTGTCCGCCCAGTGGTTGGGGACCTCTGGTCCAATAGGCACAGAAGCTACACTTCCTTCTCTGTATTTAAAAGGCACGTAGGCCCCACCTCTTTCACCATATTAATAGGCACCAAGGCCACGCCTCTTTCACCGAATTTAACAGGCACCTAGGCCACACCTCCTTCACTAGATTTAACAGGCACCTAGGCCATTCCTCTTTCATTGAATTTAACAGGCACCTAGGCCACACCCCTCTTACATTGAATTTAACAGGCACCTAGGCCACACCTCTCTTACATTGAATTTAACAGGCACCTAGGCCACACCTCCTTCACTAGATTTAACAGGCACCTAGTCCATGCTTCTTTCATTGAATTTAACAGGCACCTAGGCTACACCCCCTTCACCGGATTTAACAGGCACCTAGGCCACGCCTCTTTCACTGAATCTAACAGGCACCGAGGCCACACCTCCTTCACTTTACTGTATCTAACAGGCATGAAGGCCAGATCTTTTACCGTTTCCAACACACCCGTTAGCTACATAGGCCACACCCCTTTCCTAAGTAGGTAGGTAAAGGTAAAGTCTGGTGGGTTTTTACACCCGAGCCATAGTGGCTCATCAGGCCGGTGCTTATCCCCGGTTTCCATAGCGTCAAGCGACCAGGAGTTCAACTCCTCCTGGATGGGACGCTAGTCCATCGCAGGTTACCTTCTCAGTATATTTTTACTGGTACCCATTTATACTGCTGGGTGAACAGAGGCACACTTGTGGTTGAGACCTTGCCCAGAGGTCTTAGCACAGTGGGGGTCTCAGTGGGATTCAAACTCACAACCTCCCAAACATGAGCGCAGCACCCTAACCACTACGCCACCGGCCCCACCCTTTCCTAAGTATAGCAGTCTTATTAAAATAAGAGCTCTGTGTGCATGTATGTGAAAAGAGTCTTGGGTTTAAAGAAGCAAATTCACAGACTGTGTCTCATTACAATGATGCACAGAAACTGTGTGTGTGAAGAATAGTTTCATTTAGCTTCCTGCCTCTGGCTGAGATTTTCTCTGGCTCTGTTTGAGTTGCTGTTACTGGGATTTCTAGCCATTTTAATACCCATCATTAAAGCAAGCAGCTTTGATCTTATGTAACTGAACTGCTGGAGTGTGTGTCTCATGCTTTGGAGTGTGACTGATTCATGGTTTTAATACTGTGTACAAACCAAATACACACACACACACACACACACACACACACACACATATATATATATATATGTGGCAAGATATGTGTATGTATATATATATATATATATATATATATATATATATATATATATATGTATATATATATATGTATATATGTATGTATATATATATGTATATATGTATGTATATATATATATATGTATATATATATATATATATATGTATATATATATATATATATATATGTATATATATATATATATATATATATATATATATGTATATATATATATATATGTATGTATATATATATGTATGTATATATATATATATATATATATATATATATATATATATATATATATGTATATATATGTATGTGTGTGTATATATATATATATATATATATATATATATATATATATATATATATATATATATATAAAATGATCAAGAATAAAGAAAGCGTAAACTGTAGAAGTAACGCAAAGTCGCAGACCGGTGGTGATTTCCGGTGTAGCGTGACTGATGACACGTGAATTATCTACCTTCATACTTAATGGGAAAAAAAAAAAAAAGAAGAATTCGGATAAGAATCCACATCATTTCTTGTCTTACAGTTGTTCCATCCGGGAAGAAAGGTACGTCTGATGCTGAGGCGAATGAACAGTCTCATTTGTGTGTGTGTGTGTGTGTGTGTGTGTGTGTGTGTGTGTGTGTGTGTGTGTGTCTGAACAAGTAGTTGTCTTCAGTCCTGTTGTCCAACATGATTCCTACATCACTGCATCGACATTGACGTGATGCCATCTGAAAGAAACACTTCATCCTATTCCAGAATTACTCTGTCACAGACTTAATTCCCTGGCTGACTGTTGGTTTCTTTAGTTTTGCGCCGGAGCTAGCGGGCTAATGTTGCTAGCAAGTACAGACTGTAGAGGGTCAGTTTAGCTTTACAACTAATGCATGTATAAGTCATACGATACTTGTCCAACATTTGGCAGGTGTTCTTATCCAGACCGACTTACAATTATCATTTTTATACAACTGGGCAATTGAAGGTTAAGGGCCTTGCTCAAGGGCCCAACAGGTGGTGGCTGTAGGGATTGAAATGCCAGACTTACAGATCAGTAACCTGTCGTCTTATGGACTATGGAACCACTGCCATCTCATCACACATGCCTGCTTCAAACTGGGTTGAGTTGATCTCTTCCTGCCTCAATAGCTCCTCCCTGCTAGCTTGGGAATTTATTTTGTTCCTCTTGGTGTGCAGTGCATTGTGGGATTTCATTGGTTTCTCTGGAAATTCTCCAGTATTCTGTATGAGAAGGCTTTGAAATTGCACAGCTATGAAAGCAAAGTGGACACGATAAAGCTTAAATTAATTCATTCTTTAAGCCACTTAATTCGAATTATGGTTGCGGAGAGGCTGACGCCCATCTACACCAATTCTGGGTGAAGGAAGGGTATTCGTTGAACAGCTCGCCCTGCAATCACAGCATCAGCACACACCCACACACACAAAAAACATTGACATTCACACCTAGGGTTGATTTAGAACAGCCAATTAGCCTACCGTGCATGTTTTTGGATTGTGGGAGGAAACTGGAGCACCCAGAGGAAACCCATGTGAGCACGGGGAGTACATGCAAACTCCGTACGGAAAAACACCCAAGCCCGAGAATCGAACCCAGGACCTTCTTGGTGTGAGACAGACGTGCTGACCACTACACCATCGTGCCACCAAGGGTAAAATTAAAAACATAAAAAAGGGCAGTGGGTGGTGCTGTACCATGTGGTAAGTGTACAATGTGATCTGATTGGTTGTGTTAAGAGCAAATGAACGTGGTGCACACGTGATCACGCAAGTAGCAAGAAATTAGTGAGAATGTTAAACACAGTGTGAACTCAGCATGGATGAAGTAAATATGTAGCATGAACTTGACAACTGCACTTTTTCTATTTTGACCACGCCCCCATTGTGTATATTTCCAGGAAGCAGCGTGGTGTTCAAGTTCTTTTGAGTATTTGAATAGCAAACTTGTTACTATGAGCACATGGTGACTTATCGATGTTAGTAGTACACACTGAGTATTCGGACACAGCCGCGAGTCTTAAGCATTCAGATGATCAAAATCTAAACTGTAATGTGTTTCCTTTTTTCGTATTTTACACGAACCTTAATATCCAGCGGTCTGACTTCCAACTGCTTCTCTTTTCTGTACGTGCAAAACCCTTAAAGCCGCGTAAAAAAACAACAAAAACAAACTACCTTATGCTCGTAGCTAGTAGCTATACCTTGCTTGTACTTAGTTACAGGAAGTCTTATGTTGACGTATCATTCACGTAACCCATTACATTACATGTGTTTAACCACGCCTCCTGCTTTCCCCACTGCTGGAGACGCACCCTGGCTCGAGCATGTACACCACTCGGTTGAGAGTGTGGCAAGATGATGGTATAGTAACAGTAATGCATCCTCTTGTACCAAGAACCACTCACTGCGTTTCTATGGCGATCAGAATGTAAACAATAGTCAGTGCAGCCAGAGAAACACCTACTCATTAGGTAGGACCACCCACTTATCCTGATATCTACATCACCAGGCTGTCAATCACTTCGTTTTTCAAGTGTATCCACAGTTCTGTGCAAAATAGTAAAAGAAAGGAATTTTTAAAACTAAAAATTTATTCAATGTCAACAAGTCGGGACCGTTAAGAAGAGAAAGATTTCATGGTAAACAGGCTGTTTTGTCAGTGAGAAATGTAAAGGTGGGCGGAGCTACATGTTATAATGCAGGCAGCCTGTGGTGGCTTCAGTTCTTTGTGCTGTGATGCTTTTCTGATTTTTAATAAACAGTCCATTGCTCATTCTCAACATTAGCTCCATGGCTGTAGTACAAAAGTAAAAAAGCAGCTTTCAGAAACAGAAACGGCGTTTTCAAAACATATCCTGGCCGATTGATTTCAGTCTGGAGACGTAAACAGAAATACAGAATTTCTTTCATGTGCTGCTCCGTCATGAGGTTGTGCTGATGGAATCATGTCACTGTGTTCATGTTGTGGTACGGCTCATGATGCAGGCTGATGTCAGGCATGATATCTTGTGTGTGTGTTTGTGTGTTTTTGTGTGTGTGTGTGTGTGTATCTGTGTGTGTGTGTGTGTGTGTGTGTGTGTGTAATCAAGTCAGTATGAGAAGGCAAAACGCATGTGACTGTAAGAGTTATTTGTATGTAGACTGTTCTTGCTTAATATAATTTATTCTTTGTGTGTGTGTGTGTGTGTGTGTGTGTGTGTGTGCACTCTTCTTGTTGCTGCATATCGAGTAGCAGCAACAGAGTGATTTTCAGGAATTGTGGCTGGTCCTCGGTTCCCCGCAGGGCTCTTTCAGGGTATATGTTGGTTTAGGAGACATATTAGAGTTCAGTGTAGGTTATGGTCGGGATGAGGCCTAGGAAATGTGGGATGTCAATGAATGTCCTCACAAAAATAGAAATGCACAAATGTCGGGGTAAATGTTGGACCAAGGCGTCAGGCTGGAGGGAGACACATAGTGTTATGTTGGCCTTTGGCTCATCATCACTGTGCTCCTTCATGCCTCGCTTTGTGTGGAATATACGTGCCAGTTCAACCCAGGGTGCTTGTAGAACAGCATCGAAACCACCTTCCATCGGTGTAACCCTATCCACTTCTTGTCGGCCAACGCTCGGGATACTAATGGAGTTTGTGTTGGAATCAAAAGCCTCCGGGAGCCCTAATCTCTCACAAACGCGAGTCGACTTGCGGTGAAGTGAATTTGCACAGGCGGCAAACAAGCAGAGGGATTTATTAAACTCTGCAAGTGTGAATGAAACCTGAGCAAACAAGGCTCTGCTGATTCTGCGATCGCTTTACTTCCCTGTGTGTGTGTGTGTGTGTGTGTGTGTGTGTGTGTGTGTGTGTGTGTGTATACATATGTGTGTGTGTGTCGTAGCTTTGGCTGGTACTGCTGATGCTTTCATTTGTCTTTATTGCTATGACTGGAGTATTTACTTTGACATGATTCACTAACAAACACGTTTTATGTTTACAGTGCGGGAAAAGAGGAAAAGTCTGTATGTGAACCATGTAAGTGTGACGTGACTGACACACACACACACACACACACACACACACACACACACACACACACATATGAACAGGAAACCTATCCTCTGTCATGATCAGCTCTGATTTCTGATGATGTGGACAAAGCTAGGCAACCGGCACCCGACCACACACACACACACTCTCTCTCGCTGTCTCTCTCTCTCTCTCTCTCTCTCTCTCTCTCTCTCTCTCTCTCTCTCTTTTGGGGTGAGCCACTCAGCCTAGTGTGCATGTCCTTGCGGTTTTGTCTATGTCTTTATCTCTATAGTGAGTGAGAGAGAGAGAGAATTCCTTTCGGCCTTTTCCCTTTCTCAGCGGTCGCCACAGTGAATGATTGGCACGTTTGATTTGGCGTAGGTTTTTACGTCGGGTCCCCTTCTTGACACAACCCTTTAACAAGGGACAGAAACACGCTGACGGCTTTGCAGCTCCTCTTTATGAAAGTCAGCGATGGTTCTTTTATATGAACCTCTCACCATAGACAGTGAGAGACATGGCCCACCTTTGATAACCCAATTACTGCACTGTTGGGACAGTGACAACCTTGTGGAGAGTGGGACTCGAACCCCCAATAGTATTTCAGTTAAAAATGAATGATTTTATAGCTGGGTGACAATTGAAGACGACCCCCCCCCCCCCATGCTTTTCATAATTGACATTGTCGCAAAGCAGCTTTACATAGTAAAATAATTTAAATATTCCATTCAACAAACCGTGCATCTCCCTAATGAGCAAGCACATGGCAATGGTGGCGAGGAAAAACTCACTCAATTGACACAAGGAAGAAACTTTGAAAGGAACCCAGAATCAAAATGGAAATGCATCTTCATTTGCATGAAACAAGATAAAATCAACCCATGTCGGAGAAACATGGACAGGCTCTCGGACCCATTGTTCCCTCCAGAATCCTGTGTAGAGTGTAACAGAGCTGGATGAGAGTGCTGCAGCCACGATGGAAACCATATTGTTCCTGAATCTGAGGTTCAGCCATCGGTCAGGTCCTTCTTTCCAGGACCCCTGCATAGACTTTCCCAGAGAGGCCGAGGAGTGTGATTCTACGATAGTTGGAACACACCCTGTGGTCGTGTGAGCCCCCACCCCCGTTTCAACAATAAAATGGAAACTACCATCCCGGTTTGCCACTCCAGAATTGGGCCCCAGATGACCACGCGATATTGTAGAGATGTGTCAATCAAGACAGTCCCACAACATCCGTACCTGGAGTCTGACCACCAAGGAGCTTGACACTGTTGCAGAGTATCTTTACATAATAAAATATATATATATATATATATATATATATATATATATATATATATATATATATATATATATATATATATATATTTTTTTTTTTTTTTTTTTTTTTTTTTAATAATTTAAACATTTCTTCAACAACCGCTGCATGTCCCTCATAAGTGAGCTCATGGTGACAGCCCAAGGAACAAACCCCTTAGTTGACATAAGGAAGAAACCTTGAGAGCAACCAGACTCGTTCAGTCAAATTGAATGGTTCGGGTGGAGTTGGGAAATCAGTTTCCTGTGGAACTGTGCAGTATTTTGGACCGTACATCGGTGCTCCACTGGTGTCCAAAATGTAGAATAAGAGCCTGAAACCGGGTCTTGTGTATGATTTTTAAATAAAATAAAGTCAGTTTAGAAATTGAAAAAACAAAAAACTATATCGCTGTCTCAAGGAATATTAAGAGCAAAGAGACTTGTCCCCCATCACCTACGAACGCCACCAACCAGGATGGTGGGTCATCATCCACATGCTCTCTCTGTGACACTCAAGGCGTCCACCTGTGTCTTTATGAACTGCTGTGTATGTGTATGCATATTTGAGAGGACGGCTTCACACACTTAAGGCAGGGGGTGGGGATGATGCCTGCCCCTTTTGTAGACGCTCATGGATTGGCTGAAGATCGCTGTGGATGGCAGAGAAGTGTATGCTATCCCTCCCATGAGAGCTCTGATAATTTGCTCTCATGGATTCTTGGATGCGGATGGGCACACATTAACCTGGATTTGAGTTTGTTAATGTATCACTTGGTTGTATAAAAAAGATAAATGTTGGCTCCCGAGTTGAGGATTAAGGGCCGGATAGTCCTGGTGCTGGGCCTTGTACCTCTACCCTTTGGATCAGTAAGAGCCGGGGCTGTAACACGCCCCACCCACAATGTACTGATTACAGCAGATTGCAGATTGGCCATTTGTGCTTGATGTGTGTGTGTGTGTGTGTGTGTGTGTGTGTGTGTGTGTGTGTGTGTGTGTGTGTGTGTGTGTGTGATTTTTAGCAACATCCATCTGGTCCTGTAAGACGCAAGTACAGCTCCTGCTCAACTATTTTCTTGGATGACAGCACCGTCAGCCAACCCAACCTCAAATACACCATCAAATGGTATGACATCCTGTCACTTCACACTGACAGCACAGATGTTACCAATCCGACAAATAAATAACAGGAGGACTATTCATAATTCTGCTTTTTGTGTACTGTATAGTTGTAACTATAGTAATGGAGATGTATTATTTCGAGCACACAATCTGTCCGGGCCAATCAGAATGGAGAGTCTAGAAGGACTGTGGTGTAAGATGGAACATAAGTGATGTCACTTTATTGTGAACTTTTCACAACATCAGTGTATCTCTTCCTTTCTTTTCTGTCCACAGTGTTGCTCTGGCCATTTACTACCACATAAAGAACAGGTAGGACTTCACGTCGTCACGATTAAGTCTTTATTATTAACACAAGCATGTGTTCATTATGAGACAGGGAGTACATTGGGTGGGAATGCGAGTGTTGCATCAAAGCCTGGTGCTGTTCCTCAAAAATAAAAGCTCAGCATCCATGACACTGCCTCACATGTCAGAATTGAGCTTCATGGGTGTAGAATCCCATGGGTGGACCATCCCTGTGATCACTGGGATTAAAGGCCTGAGGGTGTTTTTAATAGACTTCTGAAGAGCTGCTTGTGTGTGTGTGTGTGTGTGTGTGTGTGTGTGTGTGTGTGTGTGTGTGTGTGTGTGTGTGTGTGTGTGTGTGTGAGATGATACACTAGCTGTGGTAATTCATGAATGTTTCACAGCCAAAAGCGAGTGATAGGATAGTGAAAGGACTGCTGAAAACAACTATTTAATTAATTGACATCATCCAATCCTGAAGTGTGTAGTTACTTTAGTATGTACTACTTGGCAACCCAAATGAAGAGAGTCCTGTAATTCCTGGAGGGGGGGGGATTCATGATGAGCGCAGCTGAGCTCCTAGCGTGTTCATTCCTAGCTGTGTAATCATGTCACTTCAATCATTTTAATACTTGTGTAATGAAAGTAAGCTTGTTGTGGTTACTGACATGTTTTAACAATGACAGGGGCGAGTCATGCCAGTTCTATGTTCCAAATGTTGCTATCAGCATCTACTTGGCCTATTCGTACATGCTCAGTCAAGGTCTATTAGTGTTTATTCCAAACAAATAAATAAAACTAAAGTGAGATCTTTATAATAATTAAAATATACAATGGTACCTCACCTTACGAAATTAATCCAATCCAGAAGTGGTTTCGTAACTTGGATTTTTTTTGTTACATGTAAAACACGTGATTTATTCCAGGGCCCCAAATCTTACCCCCTAAACCCTTTAAAAATTATAAAAGTATACCTTTTAAGGCCTCCTTCTGCTTCAATATCGTACCGATGGTAGACGGGTTTTGCCATATTCCTTTATGATACCACTCAACTGCATGCCACGAGCCCACTTCTTCTTTTCACTCACACCAGGAATCACACGCGAGCGTGTGTGTGCATGCGTGTGTCTGTTGACCATGTCTTCTTAGCAGAGTTATGATCTTACAAATGTTTATGCAAGGTTAAAAGCCTGAGCCAAAAAATGAAGTCGCTATGAACACACTCGAACAACTCACGAAACAACAATAACTCTGTCCTTTACATGAAAAGCATCATGGGTGTTATGGAGATGCAGCTCCAGAATAGCCAATGGGATGGAGCTGCATTTTTCCCTCCGAGCCAATGGGAGGCCAGCGGGGCGGGATGTTGGGAGATAGCCAATGGGAGGCCAGCGGGGCGGGATGTTGGGAGATAGCCAATGGAAGAGTAACTCGTGCATTGTTTGAATTTTTGAGATGGTGCTTTCCTAATGTGAACTTGTTTCGTATCCAGAGACAAAAATTGTAGTAAAATGTGTTTCATAACCTGATTTTTCGTTTGTTGGGACTTTCGTAAGGTGAGGTACCACTGTATAAGTATAAACTTTAGTGACAGGTTGGGTGTTTTGAGCTGTGTGAGCACTGTGAAGCTTTAGCATGCTATATGGCACTTTGCAAAGACTTGTGTGTATGTATATGTGTGTATGTATATATATATATATATATATATATATATATATATATATATATATATTACAATGGTTCCTCACCATACGAGAGTCTCACCAAACGAAAAATTCAGGTTACGAAAAGCATTTTCCTAAAATTTTTGTCTCAGGATACGAAACAAGTTCACGTTACGAGAATGCTGTCTTAAAAATTCAAACGCGCCATTCAAACAATGCACGAGCTACTATCCTATCAATGGCGTTCAAACATCCCGCCCCACTGGCCTCCCATTGGCTGACAACTGAACTGTCGTTCATGTCGCCTACACTCAAGCGCCATCTTGGACAGGTCCACCTGACGTCATTCTGGACAGGGATCCCATTGCCTAGGAGGAATGACGCATCTACCTCCCATTGCCTATTGTTGAGCTGAATTTGCTGTTGTTTTATGCTTTATTTCTTGACTCGGGCTTTTAACCTACCATAAACATTTGTAAGATCATAACTCTGCTAAGAAGACATGGTCAACACGCATGCATACACATACTCATGATTTCTGGTGCGAGTGAGGAGAACAAACGGGCTCGAGTGATAATCACAAAGGACTATGGCCAAACCCGTCTACCATTGCTACGATATTGAAGCAGAAGGTCTTAAAAGGTGTACTTTAATAATTTTTAAAGGGTTTAGGGGGGTAGTATTGGGAGCCTTGAAACAAATCAGCGTTTTACATGTAAAATACGGTTCAATTTACGAAAAATGCAGGTTTCGAAAAAAGCTCTGGAATTGATTAATTTTGTAAGGTGAGGTACCACTGTGTGTGTGTGTGTGTGTGTGTGTGTGTGTGTATATATATATATATATATATATATATATATATATATATATATATATATATATATATATATACATATATACATATATATATATATATATATATATATACATATATACATATATATAAACAGTATTTCTGTGGTTTATTCTTCCATTTTAAACCCTGATTAAGATAACAACCTGCTTTAAGTGAACTTTTACTGCCTCTGACATTCCACGACAAGGACTTTTCATCCATTCATTTTCTCATCATCTTCCTCCGCTTAATCCTGGGTTGGGTCATGAGGGCAGCAGCCTAAGCAATGAGGTCCAGACTTTCCTCTCCACAGCCACTTCCTCCAGTTCTTCCGTAAGGACACCAAGGGTTATAATCCCTCCAGCGTGTTTAAGGTCAATCCCAGGGTCTCTTCCCAGGTGAACATGCCTGAAACACCACAACATGGAGGAGTATGAAAGACATTCTAGCCCGATGCCCAAGCCACCTCAGTTGGCGCCTCTCAACATGGACGAGCAGCGGTTTTACTCTGAGCTCCTCCTGGATGGCAAAAGGAAGCTCATTTCAGCCGCATGTATCCAAGGCCTTGGACTTGGTCAAACCAGACCCCCTCAATGTAGCAGCTGCACCTAGAAATTCTGTCCACAAAAATTCTGAACAGAATCAGTGACTGACAGCCTTGGAGTCCAACCCTCACCGGAAATGAATTCGACCTGTTGTTACCAGTGCGGACCAAGCTCTGGCTCCAGTGATATAGAGGTTGAATTATCTATAGCAACAGGTGTGTTACACCATGCTCTCTGAACATGCCCCACAAGATAGCCCAAGGGACATGACTGAAAGCCTTCTCGAAATCCATAAACCACATGTGAACAGATTGGGAAAACTATCATAGCCCCTCCAGGATCCTGTCGAGTGAATTGCGGCCTTATCCGGCTCCTTGAATCGCCACCTTATCATGGTGGAGGGGTTAAATATCCTAATGACCCTATGAGCTATGTTGTCGGGGGCATTATGCCCCTGGTAGATTTACCCAAGGCAAACAGTTCCTAGGTGAAGGTCCAGATGAAGCGCAGTTCAAAAGACCCCTATATGGAGAAATGTATAAAGTCACAGTTTTTCTTGTTCAGACACAGGTCAGCGGGGTAACCCCCAGGAGCCAGGCCTGGGGGAGGGGCTCAAAGATGAGCACCTGGTGGTGGAGTTTCTGCCCATAGAGCCCAGCCATGTCCAGGCCAAAAAGGAGACACCTCCCATGGACCCACCACCTATGGGAGGGACTATATGGGTCGGGTGCATTATGAGTTGGGTGGCAGCCTAAGGCAGGTTCTGTCAGACCGCTCCTTGGCTACTGACCCTGACTTTTGGGACATGGAATGCCACCTCTCTGGTGGGGAAGGAGCCTGAGCTGGTGCATGAGGTAGAGATTTACTTCAATGCATAGCTTGGGCTCTAAAACCACCCATTTTGAAAGGAGCTGGACCTCTGGAGTTACTCATGGGGAGAGGCGGTGAGCCAGTGTGGGCATACTTGATGCTCACATGTTGAGGTTCTCCCCGGGTTGACGAAAGGGTAGTTTCCCTCCGCCTTTGGGTGGGGGGACACTTCTTGGCCATTGTTTGTTCTTACGCATCTGATGACAGTTCAGTGTACGCAGGTTTTTTGGATTCTGAACCCAAATGACATCTCATTGTTGGACTTCTGTGCTTGTTTTTCCATCACAAACACCATGTTCAAACATAAGGGTGCCCATAAGTGTACTTGGCACCAGGACACCCTAGACTGCAGTTTGATGATTCACTGTTTGTGCTTATACACCAAATGACAGTTCAGAGTACCCACCCTTCTTGAAGTCTTTAGGGCAGGGGTGTCAAACTCGTGCCACAAAGGGCCATGTGGCTGCAGGTTTTTGTTTCAACCAAGCAGCAGCACACCTGACTTTGCCCATTTCATCAGTTGATCAAGGTCTTCAGGCAGCTGATTGGTCAATCTGGGTGCTCTGTACAGAGACTGACCAATGAACTGCCTGAACACTCAGCTCAGTTGATTAAATGAGCAAAGTCAGGTGTGCTGCTGCTTGGTTGAAACAAAAACCTGCAGCCACATGGCCCTTTGTGGCAAGAGTTTGACATCCCTGCTTTAGGGGTGTGTTGGAGAACACTTCTCCTTTGAACGCCCTTGTCCTGGGAGGACACAAAGACTGTGTGACCTGGAAGGGTGCGATTGGTAGGTACAGCCTCTCCAGTCTGAACCTGAATGGTGTTTCATTGTTGAACTTCTGTGCTCATCGCAGTTTGACCATCACGAACCCATTTTCGAGCATAAGGGTGTGCGTAAGTGCCCTTGGCACCAGGACACCTTAGGCCAGGGATGTCAAATTCATGCCACAAGGTCCATGTAGCCACACATGCAGGTTTTTGTTTCAACCAAGCAGCTGCACAAATGACTTTGCTGCTGCTTGGTTGAAACAAAAACCTGCAGCCACATGGCCCTTTGCGGCATGAGCTTGACACCTGTGCCCTAGGCCACAATTTGATGATCAACTTTGTAGTTGTGTCACTGGGCTTGCAGCGGCATGTTTTGGACACTAAGGTGAAGAGAGGAGCTGAGCTGTCAACTGATCACCACCTGGTGTTGAGCTGACTCCGATGGTGAGGGAGGACACCCTCCAGACCTGGCAGGCCCAAGCGTGTATTTAGGGTCTCCTAGGAACGTTTGGCAGAGACTCTTGTCAGGGGGGGCCTTTAATTCCCACCTGCGGCAGAGCTACAACCACATCCCAAAGGAGGCGGAGGACATAGAATCTTAATGGGCCATGTTCCCTGCCTCCATTGTTGAAGTGGCAGCCCATAGCTGTTGCCGGAAGGTCATTAGTGCCTGTTGTGGTGGTAAGCCCCGAACCCGGTGGTGGATATCTGCAGTGAAGGGGGCTCACCAGCTGAAAAAGCAGGCCTATTGGGTCGTCTTGGTCTGTGGGACTCCCGAGGCAACAGACAGTTACCGACAGGCCAAACGTGCTGCAGCCCAAGCTGTCACCGATGCAAAATCTCAAGTGTGGTCGGAGTTCTGTGAGGGCCTGGAAAGCGTATGCAGTGCATTGTGTATCCTGGATTATTGAGTGTTAATGTGTATCCTGTCTTACTCTGAGTGTGTCTGGTTGTTTCAGAGATGTAGATGGCCGAACACTGTTAGACATATTTGATGAGAAGCTTCATCCGCTGTCGGTAAGTTATGCACTGATTTACGAATGAAAAAAAAAAAAAAAATCTCAGACTTGCAGCATGTGCAGAAACACAGCACTTCAGTGTTATTGAGTGTCAGGTTTGTCGTGTATATCTGCTGCAGAAGTCGGAGGTTCCGGCGGATTATGATAAACACGATCCGGAGCAGAAACAGATCTACCGGTTCGTCCGGACACTCTTCAGCGCCGCTCAGCTCACAGCCGAGTGCGCCATCGTCACACTGGTGAGGCTCAGATTATGGGGAATGGGGGGCAAGCTGTGATTCAAGTGTAATGCCCTTTGGAATCAAAATCAGTCTTTTTGTGTGAGTGTGAGTGATATATATATATATATATATATATATATATATATATATATATATATATATATATATATATATATATATATATATATTACTAGTATGTATATGTGGAATTGAGGGCAGTGGTGGTTAATCCAATGAGTTACTAATCCAAAGGTCAGCGTTATATCACTGTTGTGCCCTTTAGCAAGGCCCTTCACTCTCAAATGCTTAAGTTGTATTCAAAAAATGATAATTGTAAGTTACTCTGGATAATGTGTGTGTGTGTGTGTGTGTGTGTGTGTGTGTGTGTGTGTGTGTGTGTGTGTGTGTTGTGGGTTTGTATACATGTTAGACCCCACCATACTAAAACCCCTGGGCAAGGTTCTAACCACAAGTGTGCTTCTGTCCACCCAGTACTATAAGTGGGTACCACTTGTATACCACCACACAAACTACCACCACTGAGTTTCCAGATGTTCCTGGATGGAGAGACAAAGTTCTTGCCACAAAAAAAATCAGATTGGCGCGATACCAATTTCTCTTGGTATGGTGCTCAGGTTGTGTCACGCTTTGCTTAAATCGACAGAGAGACGCACCTCAATGTTCATCCACGTTTTGATAAATGCATTAAAACTGTGATTAAAATTAAATTCTAACTCCTTCTTCACTATAAGCTTCACAAATCTTAGTTTTTATTGCATAATAAAGCTTTGCTTTTGCAATATTAGGAAATTACATATCTGATTTGTGTTGTAAATGATCCCCTGAGGCCAGTAATAACCGTGTGCTTTTAGCTGAAATTGATGTACTTGTTTTATTAATCAGATTTTAGCTCATACACAGCCAGGCTTAAACTGGCTATTTAGAAGTTTGTCGACCTTTTAATCATATTCTAATCAGCTGACTGAACAAACAGGTGAGAGATTGTCTTCTCATGCAGCCCAAGCCCCATAGAAACAGGGTTTTGTTTCGATATGGTGGATATCAGGTTGCAGTAATATATGAAAGGATATGATGCAGCTGTCCGTGGGTTTTACGGTCAGCTTGTTTTAACCTGTCATCTATTCTCACACCTCCAGCCAAAGAGACAGTCCGGATCCTAAATCAGCTTCTCGGTGAATATCACACATGTACACACTACTAAACAGAATATCAGAATATCGGACAGTAACACGGCAATTGAATCACAATTGCACTCTGGCCTGCAAAGATGTATTTTATAATGCTGGTGTGTGGCTTTACAACAAATCTGGCAGAGGTGTGTGTGTGTGTGTGTGTGTGTGTGTGTGTGTGTGTGTGTGTGTGTGTGTGTGTGTGTGTGTGTGTGTGTGTGTGAGAGAGAGAGAGAGAGAGAGAGAGAGAGAGAGAGAGAGAGAGAGGAATGGGTGATGTTCATGTGTATGATGTGGCTCCTTATGGAGACACAGTATAAAATGTAGCTCTTGGTCTCTGATTGGTTGGCCACCCCTGTACTATAGCAACATTGGCTTGGCAGCGTCTGTCTGTCCGGCGTCCATTGGCATAGACCGCAATTGTCAAAATGCTGCTTCTCCTTGATTTCTTGACTGGTTCTGATTTTGTTTGTTTTATCTGATTGGGCGAGTTGTGAGCTTTTAGAAGTCTACACCAAATTTTGAAATTAAATAATCATGCAAATATATGCAAACTTTTTTTTTGTTGTTGTTGTTTTTCTTTCCCCCAGAATCACATAAAATAATGCTTCTTCTCCTTTGTTGGCCGATTTGAACCCGGTTAGCTTCGTTTAATAGAACTCGGAGGCCATTAAAGCTTTCACGCTGCCAGCTCAGCGCATTCTTCTGTACACTTGTATTCCCACAGGTTTTAACACACATTTCCTCCAGTTTCTTTTACCTGCAGAATTAAAAATCAGTATAAAAAGTACCCATTGTGCTTGTATACATTTATCAAATGCGGTATGACGTTAATTAGTAAAATTCAGTGATGTTTGTCTCTATAAATATTCACTTAAATACATGCATTTGCTAAAAATTGCATAATTTCATCTGCTACGGTTCTCGGTTGGACACCGTCAGGGACTTTCTGCTTTTATGCTTGTAACTGGAGGCTAGTGGTTAGCCTCCCAGCAAGAAGACCTGGGTTCAATTCCCGGTTCGAGTGTCTCCGTGTGGAGTTTGCATGTTCTCACCGTGCTTGCAATGGGTTTCCTCCGAGTACAGTACTCTGGTTTCCTCCCACAGTCCAGAACCATGCACAGTAGGCTGACTGGCTGTTCCAAATCACCCATAGGTGTGGATGTGAAGGATTGTGTGAGTGTTTGCCCTGCGATGGCCTAGTGGGTTGTTCAGGGTGTACTCTGCCCTTTCCCAGAGTGGACTGGGATGGGTGCCAGCCTCCCCGCCACCTTAATTTTGACTTCGTGGATTAAAATATGAATGAATGAACATGGAATTGGATTGATTATCGAGATTGGAACCACGGATCCCAGATCTCCGCTATTTTGACTCGCCTATTTAGTGGAATTACGCTATATTTTCAAATTCAGGTTCCCTGCAGCCCCTTTGACCCCCAGATGAAATATTTCATTTCCTCTATTTCTGAACCTGTTTCCTCTATGTTTTTATAAACCTTGCTGGGATCCCTGATTGGAACTCAGAGCGGATTGTTGGTCATAATGGAATCGGCGATGTGAACCGAGATCGGATTGGTCATAATGGTTTTATGGATGGAAACAGATCAGATTGGCGATAGTGGAATTGGGGATGGGAACATAGAGCAGATTAATGATAATAGAATTATGGTTGGATACAGAGATTGGATCAGTCATAATGGAATTCGTGGAAGGAACTGAGATCTGATCTTTATAAAGGAACGAGGAACGGAAACTGACATTGGAATGATTGTAATGTTTTTTGAATAATGAATTGGGGTCGGAATAGGGATTGTATTTGTTGTAATATAATTGGGGTGGGGTCTGAGATCAGATGCAGTATGTTGTGTTTAGCTTTGGTTCTGAGTTTCGAACCCTATTCCTTGCAAGGTGCTCCAGTTTTCTTTCCACAGTCATTCACATTTAGGCTAAATGTATAGTCTTTATTGCCCTTAAATTTGTGTGACCGTGAATAATCGTATGTGCTGGCCCTGCAATGACCCAGCGAACTGTTCAGGATGTACTTCACGGAATGGGCTTCAACCCTGCCATGACTCAATAAAGGACAAAATGTTTTGAAATAGAAATGAAACTGAGATCATATTGATTATAGCAGCATTGGGTTGGGAACAGATATCCAATTAGTAGTGGGTAGATGGGATTGGTTATAATGGAATTGGGATGTGAGCTGAGATTAAAATTGTGCATTATGCCGTTACATGTGGGAAGCAAGACTATAACGGTCATCATGGAATTCTGATGGACACTGAGATCGGATTGATCACAGCGGAACTGGGAGTAGGAACACTGAACTGAACTGGTTACACTAGAATGGGAGGGACTAGATTGGTTATAAGGTGTAACATTGGTATTTTGGTATTTGAGCTGCGATCTGATTGGTGGAGCTGGTGGTTGTTTTTATTCTTTCCTTTAAGCTGATAGTATTTCGGTTTATAACTTCAGCCTGTTGAAAACTTGATAAATAGCTTCGGCGAGCCATTGGCTTCTCTTTGTTAGGTCTGTCTTTCCCTTGATCGCTCTCTCTCTCTCTCTCTCACCCCCCCCCCCCCTCTCGCTCTCGCTCTCTCTTTCCCCCTGTTAGCAGTCTGTCAGTGCTTGAGCAGTTCTTAGGCAGATAACACTTGCACTTAAAGCTGAGAAATGTCTCTTCATTTATCAGTGAGAAGTGTTCCAGCTCTGACTTCATGTAACATGGCGTGATAATGGTAGCTGTGTGTATGGAAAATGTTCTAGAAGATCTCAGCATTGATTTCAGAAGCATTTTTGTTAGTCCCAGATTGCCGCCTTGATGGGAATCATTACCCACTTAATGTGGCTCGGTCAAGTGAAACAAAAAGAGTCACCATCAGGATATAAAGTCTGATCCCTTTTGGATCACTTTGGATTTGTGATGGTCGACATCGCACTTGTATAATGGACGTTTTGATCTGGGGCGATTTAGATGGCGTGTTTAGATTCGTGACATGATACACACCGTGATGTCAAGTTAACGCTCTGGAACTTCTCACGGTTCATATTTTGCTTCTCTATTGCAACAGATTCTGACCAGCAGTGCCACTATGCTAATGAATATTAATGAGCATCAGAGGCCATGACGATAAATCATCAAACGTGAAGGACTCGAAAAGCAGTCTACACTTCTCACGCCCTCATTTACCGAACTGCTTAATACTATTTCTAGGGTCACAGGGAGGCCAAAGCCTGGGAGAAGCCTGCCTGGGAGAAGGCAGGATGTACCCTAAACAGCTCTCAAGACCATTGCAGGCCAAATGCACAGTCGCACCTTCTGCTTGTTTCTCACAAATTCACCTGACTTTAGGGCCTATTACGGTGTTCCTGTTTCACCTTGGGGTATAAAAGTAGCAATACATGGCAGTCTGACCACTACAGAGGTCTATCGACATGATGAGATCATTGAATACATAACTGGAATGACAAAATGGTGTCAATCCATCTCCGTGAGAGATTCAGGAAGGGTGGTAATGATGTTGGAGCTTTAAGTACGATACTGGATTGAAAACTTTCAAACAAGATGAGTTTACATTTTAAATAAGCAAATGCTTAATATTAAATAGCATTAATTCTGATAATGTTATATATGTACAATGCACAATGTACATCACGCCGAATGCACAATGTACATCACGCCATCTAGTGAACGCCACTTTTATTGGCATACCACCGCCTCCAATACATTTTAATCATTCTTCTGTAATCACCTGAAGAGAGAGGATGGTTTCACCACCCCTCGAAACAGATCTGTAGTGATAAATGGAGTTTCAATAGAAAGTCTTTGTCCTGTCCTTTTATTTTTATTATATATATATATATATATATATATATATATATATATATATATATATATATATATATATACACACATATATACACATATCGATGTAATAAGCCCCCCCCCACCCCCAGTGTTTTTTATCTTATGTCTAATAACCGCCCATGTGTACTGGGAGCAAAATGGTAGATCAAACTTAGCATTTTTCTTGGATCAGTCTCTGTAATGGTAAAATGAGGCGTTCACTGTTTGTAAAAGTGAGTTTACACGGTATTTCAAGACCCCCTGCCACTGGGGTATGTCTATAATGTACATCAGTAACAATACATTTGAACGTTCCGCCGTGCTTTAAAAAACAAGAAAATATTTTGTGTTCTCTTGGTCAGTGTCCAACAACCTATGAACCCTTAGAAACTGCTACAGCAAAACTATGGGATGCTCTGAATGAATGGAGCGATGAGCCAGATATGGACCTATCAGAAAGTGATGAAGAGGATTTCTCCTGCTGACTAACTCCTGGCCATGTGCTTTTCGTGCCATGTGCTAAAGTTGACCTTTGTGTTGATTGGTTCAAGGTGCCATGTGCTAAAGTTGACATTCATGTTAATTGGCTCGATTTTACATAGGGGGAAAATATTTAAAGGAAAAGAACCAGGAGGGAAAATTAAAGGGTCTTTTTTTTTAAATTATGCTGTTTTCTGTTTATTTTGAGCTTTCATGTGAGTAATCTGGTTGATACTACAAAATGAGTAATACAAATCCCAGTAAAACTCTTTTATTGTTCTGTTATTATTCATGTTTTCCACCTCAATGGTTAAAAAGTAATTACAGTTCCACTCCGCTGGTAAACATTTTAATAAGTGCCCACCCACGTAATTTTTTAAGCATCCTGGGCGCTTATCACGTCAAATACAATATACTAGTGTGTGTGTGTGTGTGTGTGTGTGTGTATATATATATATATATATATATATATATATATATATATATATATATATATATATATATATATATATCAAATGTTCGAATCATGGATTTTGTGGATGCGGTGAAGGCGGACATGAAGGTCGTTGGAGTAAGAGTAAAAAATGCAGAGGATAGGGAGAGATGGAGGCAGATCATTTGCTGTGGCGACCCCTGAAGGGAACAGCCGAAAGGAAAAGAAGAAGAAGAAATGTTCGAATCAGATGATTCGCTGTGGCGGCTCCTGAGAAAAGGGAAAAAGCCGAAAGGAAGAAAGAAAGGAATCTTTAATATATTAGGCCAATATACATGTTTGTGGCAGGTTACATGAGTTTGAGAGACGGTTGGAACAGATTAATTGGCTTTGTTATTTCTTATGGGAATAATTGTTTCATTTCATGAACTTTTCGGCTTACGAGCTCGCCCTCGGAACGGATTAAATTTGTAAGTCAAGGTACCACTGTACTATATAATGCGAACAAACTATAATGCCAGCCATGTGCATGTAATTCCACAAAGTACGACTGCATGAATCTCATTTCTAAAGCCTGTATGTCATGCCATAGTCTCAGACATACGTTAATATTCCACTCCCAGCAAGGGGGCACTAGAACTCTGCTCATGCCAGATTTAGTACAGGCGGCCCGGTTTCAGTAGATAGTCTGGATGTTGTAGACAGTCCATGCAACTCAATCAATACATGTTCATCGCAAAGCAATCATTCTCACTGTTTGACACTCTGTCCTGTTTCCTGCTGATGTATCTGAATGGTTTAGTTAGACATTATAATTGACATAAAGTTGTGGACGATTAAGTAGTGCACACTTTTCACGGTATAAATGTTTGTTCCAAAGGAAACAAGACAAGTCAGGAGTCACTGGTGCATTGAGAGTCTCTCTTCTCACGCACACACAATTGGTCCTTGGGGTTTTATACTGCAGCTGTAAAGATAGTGAAGCAGACAGAAGCTTGAGGTCGACACACAACAATGATTAAGATAACTTCCTGAAGCTTGTTAACACAGAGAGACATTTTTGTGTGTGTGTGTGTGTGTGTGTGTGTGTGTGTGTATACCCCCATGGCTCCTCAAAGCCCTTTTTGTATGCAGTAAATGTTCAAGAAACTGTCACTCTAGGGTGGGCCTTTACAGTCACTCCCACAAATGCCTACCATAGCGCTACACCATCGTCTCTCGAGACGTACTGCATAGCCATCAGTGTGTTTCTGCCCTGCGGTGACCTGGCAAACTGTCCAGGGTGTGCTCTGCCCTCACCCGGAGTTGGCTTTGATGGACGCCAGCCTCTCCGTGACCCTAATTAGCATAAAATGGTTCAGAAAAGGAATTTTTATAGATGTATATTAATCTTTATCTTTCAGCTGTTCCCTTTCAGGGGTCACCACAGCAAATCATCTGCCTCCATCTTCATGGAAGTCATACTAACAACTTGCATATTCGATTTTGCGTAGGTTTTTACGTCGGATGTCCTTCCTGACACAACCCTTTAGCAAGAGGCAGAAACATGCTTATGGCTATGCTACTCTTTTCGAAAGTGAGCAATGGTTCTTTTACATGAAACTCTCACCATAGACAGTGAGAGACATGGCCGACTTTTGATAACCCAGTTAGCTGCACTGGGGTGGGGGTGGGGGGGCAGTGACAACTTTGTGGAGAGCGAGACTCGAACCCCCAAATCTAGGATCAGCGATCCAGCACCTTCACCACTAGGCCACCACTGCCCACTGGTTTATGTATAAATAAACCCCATGTATTGTATAGTAGGTCACCAGATATTAGCAGTCGCATGCTCTGATTGGTAAATCTACTCAGAGGATATCGGCTCATATACAGTGACCTTAACGTCACCATGGAAAAATAAAAGAGGAATTGGTTGCAACTCATTCACAGCTAAAGCTTTTAGCCTGCCTTCTTTTTCACATTCATTTAAGATTGATTTCATGAAAACAGAGAAGCATGGAATAAAATTATTTCATTGATAAAGCATTTGATTTTCATCTTTTTTTTTTTTTTTTTTTTTTTTTTGTCACACCAAGCACCACTTTTTTTCAAACTGGAGGGTTATCGACTTTCCACTCCTAAATCTTTTTTAAGTAATTATTCAACACTTCATTGCCTTCTGTGTCGACAATTTTGCACTTTGAGTTTGAATCTGATGCTGAAACACATGATGCATCACATACAGTGTAGACTGACTGTTAGTAAACGATCGTACGGTATGTCTGTGGTTATACAGTCTTCTGTTTGTCTGTTTTTGTCCATCAGGTGTATCTGGAGCGGTTGTTAACCTACGCTGAGATTGATATCTGTCCTGCAAACTGGAAGAGAATCGTACTGGGAGCCATTTTATTGGCGTCCAAAGTGTGGGATGATCAGGCAGTGTGGAACGTGGACTACTGTCAGATTCTCAAAGATATCACTGTTGAGGACATGTAAGTGTGTGTGTGTGTGTGTGTGTGTGTGAGAGAGAGAGAGAGAGAGAGAGAGAGAGAGAGAGAGAGAGAGAGTGTTCTGTCTGTATCCTGTGTGTACAATTTTTTTTTTTTTTTTTTTTTTTTTTTAGAGCCATTAGTATTAAAGTCAAAAATGTAATACTGAGCGAGTCACAGAACTCCAGTAGATGGCGGTTCTTGATGTCGGAGAATTACTGGTTTAGAGATTTTAGAGAATTCCTGAAGTTATAAAGGTTCTTTATTGCGTCATTACGTCAGCGTACTACGTAAGTACGTCTAAACTCAAAATTTGATTTAAAAAAAAAACAAAACAAAAAAACGTAAAACAAATGAACGTAATTCGGGGAGCGTCTGTAATCTGCTCCAATCCCTCCCACAAACACATATATTTGACCTAATATATTAAAGGTAAACATATAAAAATAAACATTTCATAATAATACATGTACATTAACATTAATAATTAATAATAAAACAAGAATAAACAATAACTCGACTTACCCTTCCAATCATCAAGATGATGTCACGTGAGCAGGCACGAGGTGGTGCGTAACAGTGGGGGAGGAGGAGAATTTTGACCGTGTGCACGCTACGAATGCCAGCAAGCAAAGGCTCGTGGTGAGCTCCTACAAGGCCAGTGCTTCTCAAATAGTGATGGGGGGGGCGCAGTGTAATGCCGGGGGGGCACCGGGAAGGGGGTGTCCGACCTTTGGGAATATGCTTTTTTGCCATACTGTACTCAAATCAAGTGTAATTGCACATCCTCTGCAGTAGGTGGCATGGCGCTTTCACTGTGTTCTCTATGGTGTATGGAAAAAGCACCGAGCAAACAAAATGAAGTGCAGTAAACACTATTTATAGTCGTGCGCAGGGCAATGGGGGGGGCAGTATCACAGAAAATAATTGAGAAACACTGCACAAGGCGTTCTCGCAGCGCGGAAAATACGAGGCTAATCGGGCCAGAAAAGCCATTTCCAAAGCCATTTCCTCGGCCGAGCTCATAAATCAAAATTTTGCTTGTTGGATGTGGCAGATTTTTGGTGGGATTGAAGCTTGTATCATGGAAAATTCGTTATAAGGGACATTTGTAAGTCAAGGTACCACTGTATCTGCCTATTTTGCCAACTTTCAAACCTCTTTTGTGGTTCCTCAGGGTATTTCATTATTATCCGTATTCAGTATTACAATACTCTCCTTACATACAGAATTGCAGAAGGTAAGAATTGTACATCGGTAAACCAATGAGAAGCCTCAAAAAAGACATCACTCGGTGTAAATAGAACTAGTCTGTTGTTAGGAAGAAGCTAGTACGATGGCGCTGATTGGTCAAGAGCCAGACATACTGTAAGTGCTGAACACATTGAGCCAAGCCTGAGCTGACCACAGCACACACTTACCAGAAAGAAGTACCCACCCAGACTTTCCGCAGAAATGCAGAAACTGCACATGCAGCATCACTCACCCGAGAACATGCTCCTTTCCAAATATGGTAAAGGTCTCTGGCACACATTTTAAATTTTTTCGTTACCGCTACTCTTATCATGTGATCAATCCTGATTTTTAAATGCATTAATCATCAGTGTTCACCATACAGTTCCATATATAAGCTGTAACTGTGGACCCAGTAACATATTACATGTTTATATCTCTGAAGAAATTATTTGACTTGTAGCTGGAATCGGCGCCGCGACATTTTTTTTGGCCAATCAGAATGGAGAATTTGATTAGACTAGAAACACGTTAATATTACACACGTACGACTGAAATCAGGATACGGTTTCACCTGTTAGCTAACAACAGAGCTCTGACTGGATCAATCCAGATGTTCAGACAGAAGTTAAATCTCATTGCAGGGTTGCAGAGTGGAGAACAGTGTGATATTCATCTGAGATGCAGAACAAGGGAGATGTGACCATTAGTGTGCCGTGTGACCTTTGACCTTCACTGAGTATACCATTCTTTTAAAGACCTCACAGGGGGCAGTTGTGTGTGTGTGTGTGTGTGAGAGAGAGAGAGAGAGAGAGCGAGAGAGAGAGAGGGAGAGAAGGTTGTCTTTATCTTTTTGTTTGTTTTTCTGCCTGTTTGGTTATCTTTCCATTTTCTTGTCTTCCTTTATCATTACCTCACTGTCAATCTTTCTCTTCTTTCTGGATATTTTTTTTCCTTCCATTTGTCTTCTTCTCTCTTTCTCTCTCTCTCTCTCTCTCTCACACCCACACACACACACACACACACACACACACACACTCTCCCTCATACGCTCTCTTTTTCTTCCTGTCTCTCTCACTCTCTCTTTTTCAGTCAGTCTCTCTCTCTCTCTCTCTCTCTCTCTCTCTCTCTCTCTCTCTCGCCTTCACACCCTTTCTCTTTTCTGTCTCTCACTCATTCACTTTCTCTCTCCCCTCTCCTTCACTCTCTCACACCCCTTTTCTGCTCCTCTCTCTCTCTCTCTCTCTCATTGTCTGTCTTCCTCCCCCATCCCTCTGTCTTTCTTTCTTTCCCATCTCCCGCACTCTCTTTCTGTCTCTTTTTCTTTTTCTGTCTCTCCTCTGCACTCAACTCCATACTTGCCTACTTTCTTCCGACTGCTTTGTCCTCTCCCTGTCAGTCTTTCTTTCATTTTTTTTTGTTCTTTTCTGCTCATGTCGATGCTGATTTCTTCTGTCAGATAGTTCAGCAAAAGAGCATGAGGCTGATGTACTCTGAGATTATAGACAGTCATCACATGAGCTTCTACTCAAATCTCTCTCTCTCTCTCTCTCTCTCTCTCTCTCTCTCTCTCTCTCTCTCTCTCTCTCTCTCTCTCTCCATGGTTATACTGTGATTTATTGTATTATGAAGTGAATTTGCGTGTCATCGGGGTTCTGGTGGCTCAGTGGTTAAGGCTCGGAATCCGTTATCCATCATGCTGCCATTGTTGGGCCCTTGAGCAAGGCCCCTAACCCTCAATTGCTGTAAATGTAAATCCAACGTCTCTTTCAAGGAACATCACAAACTTTCGCTCTTTCATTCTGTCTTGCACAAATGTTCTCATTTTCAGTCCGGGTTGTTTTATTAGCATGACTTCATATACGATTTTATTTAAAAAGTAATATTATAATAATACTCCCCCCCCCCTCCCTTCCTGCGGGTTTTAAGGAATGAGCTCGAGAGACAATTTCTGGAGCTCCTGCAGTTCAACATCAACGTGCCGTCGAGTGTTTATGCGAAGTACTACTTCGATCTGCGTTCACTGTCCGAAGCAAACAACCTGAACTTCCCTCTGGAGCCTCTGAGCCGAGACAAGGCCCAGAAACTCGAGGTGAGTGGTCACACGTCCACATGACATCTCACTTTTAACTTCATTGCAGCGTTCAGTCTCTTCCTCCTCCAGATCCAGCTGTTTCCAAGATGTAGCATCATGTTCAGTCCATATGTTCATGACACAGCTTTATCCTTAACATTTAGCTTATGTAGACCTTACAGAGTGGCGACTGCTGAAGCACAGAGCAAATTTTGGATTTCTGACAAATGTTGACTGCTATTAGTTACGCTTAGCGACATGTGAATATTTTGGGGGCAGCTGTAGCTTAATGGGTAGAAATGCAGCTTTTGTGATTGAAAAGTCTCTGGTTTGATTTCCAAACTAGCAGGAAAAATGTGTGTTGGTGTGGAGTGAGCTGCACCGTACCCTCCTCCACATTGGTGGCTGAAATGCCATTGAGCAATGTGGCAACCACCAACTGCTCTCCAAGTGCTCCAATTTGCCCACTGCTCTGTGTGTGTGTGTGTGTGTGTGTGTGTGTGTGTGTGTGTGTGTGTGTGTGTGTGTGTGTGTTCACTTATGATGGGTTAAATGCAGAGACAATAATTTCCATTGCAGGATTAATACAATACAGTAGGCCCTCGTTATTCACAGGAGTTTGGTTCCGGCCCCTCCCGCGAATGAAGATAATCGTGAGTTTTGTACCTGGAAGTAAAACCCCATGTATCACATTACATGCGTAAGTAAAATGCTGTGTATCTATTACATGCGTGAAAATGTGCTTCTGAAACACATTCTATAAACAGTCGTACTCATTAATACAGTATTAATGTAGTAAAATGTAGTGCTCATTAAAAAAAATAATAATTTTGTACTGTGATATTTATTAATACGATACATGAACATTATACACTATACTTTATATATGTATATATTTTCATTTTGTATTTTATATGTATAAATGCCGGCTAAACACCAGAAAAAGGTAATGACGTTGGATGTCTTTTCTGAAGGGATAAGACTTTCTCCTGAAGAAACGACAGTTTCCTCTGAAGTGCCAGAAGAGAAATAATCATCTGAACTGTTGTAAAGCTGTAGTATTAAAGTCTTTTTCAATTATTATTCCAGTACAGTACCTAAGTTAATGTTTAGAATGTTTGTGTGTCCGTTTTCTCCCCAGTCCGGCTGGGGGGCGTGGCTGGGCTGCTTGGGTTGAATGCGGTTCACGTCTGAATTAAGTCCTCTCATCTACTCCCTATAAACACAAACTGCACGCTCACCTCAATTAAAGCGTGCTGCTTAAGTCCTTCCCGTTTGAATGTGAGGTGTTTGTCGCAAGTGACACACAGGAGCTTGTGAGACGAAGCACGGTTTATCCGGACTTCCGATCTTTCAAGTGAGCATATATATATATATATATATATATATATATATATATATATATATATATATATATATATATTTCTTCTTTCTTCTTTTCCTTTCGGCTGTTCCCTTCAGGGTTTGCCACAGCAAATGATCTGCCTCCATCTCTCCCTATCCTCTGCATCTTCTACTCTTAATATATATGCGTGTGCGTATGCGTGTGCGTATGTGTGTGTGTATGTATGTATGTGTGTGTGTGTGTGTGCATATATATATATATATATATATATATATATATATATATATACAGTCAGCCCCCAATTTACGAAGACCCCTTTGTACGAAATCCCCGGATTACGAAAAACATTTTCCTGTGTTTCCGTTCCCGAAATACGAAACAACCCCTTCTTACGAAAAGAAATTCAAATGCGCCAATCAAAATTTCACACCACGCGGGAGTTGCTCTCTCATTGGCTGTCTCCCGCCCCGCTGGCCTCCCAGATAGAGACAGAAGGAAGCTTCAGTCTTTGGTGTTTAGTTTAGTTTTTTAAGTTGTTTTAATTCAGTAAATGTTTAATAAATGTGGGCGCATTTGAGCTCATCTGGAATTCCGATCCCTCAACGAATCAAATTAAAGTTGAGTTTGTCAAGCAGGAAATGCGCTTTGAATTCACGTCTTGTCCTGCAGTGCGCGCACGAGAGAGACAGAGAGAGAGAGAGAGAGAGAGAGAGAGAGAGAGAATAACGCTTTAGTTTTTAGTCTACTTTTTTAAGTTGTTTTAATTCAGTAAATGGTCCAGCAGGGAATGCGCTTTGAATTCACGTCTTGTGGGCGTGGCCTGCAGCTCGCGCGCCCGCACAGGACAGACAGAGAGAGAGAGAGAAGAAATAACGCTTGAGTTTTTAATTTTTTAAGTTGTTTAACTCAGTAAATGTTTAATAAATGTGGGCGCATTAGAGCTTATTTGGCATCCCGATCCCTCAAGGAATCACATTAAAGTTGAGTGTGTCAAGCAGGGAATGCGCTTTGCATTCCACGTCTTGTGGGCGTGACCTGCATCGCACACGAGAGAGAAGGAGATGGAGAGAGACAGAATGTCAATTTTTTTTTTTGGCAGTTCTCAGCATATACAACTTGATACAGAATGTGAAATCTTAAAATTAATATTAAAATGTTAAATTTTCATCATAAAATAATGTGGAAATATAATAATATGGAACAATTTATTTCACACTGCTCAATAAGACGGTATGAGAAGGCCAAGCTTTATGCTTGGGGACTGAGAATTTGCCATGGCTCTTCCTAATGAATCTGCTGTGATTTTGTGGTGTCTGAAGTTGGTACTGGGGGAAACCTCACTCACACTGTTGGTGTCATTGTGGTTAAGCTGAGTGAAACATTTCCATCGAGCCTAAACTACAAAGTGTGTGTTTATTTCTTTTTTTTTTTTCTTTAACGTCACTGGTACTCAATCTTCCAGAGTGACAGACCTGTATTGTAGGAAAAGTCTATATATTTTGCTTTGCTGGTTGCCATCTTGAATACTTGCCCAAAGAGGCGGCGGTCATGTTGATACCAGTGGAGGCTCAGTGGTTAAGGTTCTGGATTCCTGATCCAAACATTAGGGGCTTCAAGCCCCAGTACCACCAAGCTGCCACTGTTGGACCATTGATCAAGGCCCTTTGTCCTCAACTGTATATACCAAAAAAAAAAGAAAAATGTAAGTCGCTCTGTATGTAAAAATGTAAATACCAGAAAGAAAGAGGGAGAGGTAGGTATGGTCATGTGGTATGCCAACAAGCTTGGTACCCTGATTCGCAAGTTACCCAGTTAAACCAAAAGATAAAGCATTTATTGAGGTCAGCAGGAGGCCATGCATTCTAGGGGAGGGCACATTGGTGGTTCTGGCGAACATGATGTTAGGCCATGGTTGAAGTACTGCCATGACTGTAAATAGCTTAGTGTCCAAAAGCTATTAAATCAAAGGAGCTTAAAGGCAGAAGTTGCCCCAAGGCTGATTGTTTTGCATTTACAGACGGGTCGCCCACAACTTCACATCACATCTGCACCACCATCAGTTGGTGCTCCAGAACCCAATTGTACTGAGCAGTTTGCACAGTGGCCAATGAAATGTAACAAGCATGGTTGATCCATATACTCTACAGACTCTGCCACTACCACTTCCTGTGGTAAATGTGATGTATTTGCTTAACTGAGGAAGGAAATTGTTTCCGATGCTACCATTTCACTCAGAACTGGTAATGACAGATTAAATAAGGGGCTCGTAATACAACGGTTTTGTTTTTCTTATATTTCCTGTGTATTTCCTTTCAGGAGAAATGAATCTGAGTTCTTCAGGGGTATTAATTTTTACTCAGCTGAAGATGACTTCCTGTCCACTAGGTGGTGCTCATATCTGTTCCATACAACGTGATTTATTTCTGTCCTTACTTTTATTCCTGGCTGCTCTTATTGACTTGAACATCTGTATAATTACATGCCTTCTCTTCATTTCATTAACAAAACATCTGGAATGCTTATTCTGTGTCTGTTTACTTACAGATTATATCCACCAGCATCTGGAATGAATCCATGTCCTTCTGTCTCTCACTAACAACATCTGTAATACATGTCCTTCTGTCTGTTTACTCAGAACTTCTTCTTCTTCTTTTCCTTTCGGCTGTTCCCTTCAGGGGTCGCCACAGCAAATGATCTGCCTCCATCTCTCCCTATCCTCTGCATCTTCTACTCTTACTCCAACGACCTTCATGTCCGCCTTTACCACATCCATAAATCTTCTCTTTGGTCTTCCTCTGGGCCTTTTGCCTGGTAGTTCCAACCTCAGCATCCTACGACCAATATACTCACTATCCCTCCTCTGTACATGTCCAAACCATCTCAATCTAGCCTCTCTGACTTTGTCTCCAAAACATCTAACATGTGCTGTCCCTCTGATGTACTCATTCCTGATCCTACCCATCCTCGTTACTCCCAAAGAGAACCTCAACATTTTCATCTCTGCTACCTCCAACTCTGACTCCTGTCTTTTCCCCAGGGCCACTGTCTCTAAACCATACAACATTGCTGGCCTCATCACCGTCTTGTACACTTTTCCCTTCATTCTTGCCGATACTCTCCTATCACACATCACACGGACACTTTTCTCCATTCATTCCAACCTGCCTGCACGCTTCTTCACCTCTTTTCCACACTCTCCATTGCTCTGGATTGTTGAGCCTAAGTACTTAAAATCCTCCACTTTCTTTATCTCTGCCCCCTGTAACCTCAAAGTTCCTCTTGGGTCCTTGTCGTTCACACACATGTATTCTGTCTTACTAAGACTAACCTTCAATCCCCTCCTTTCCAGGGCATACCTCCACCTCTCTAGATTTTCCTCCACTTGGTCTCTGCTCTCACTACAGATCACGATGTCATCTGCAAACATCATAGTCCATGGAGATTCTTGTCTAACCTCGTCTGTTAGCCTGTCCATCACCATAGCAAACAAGAAGGGGCTGAGAGCTGACCCTTGATGCAGTCCCACCTCCACCTTGAACTCTTCTGTCACACCGACAGCACACCTCACCACTGTCTTACATCTCTCATACATGTCCTGCACCACTCTAACATACTTCTCTGCCACTCCAGACTTCCTCATGCAATGCCACAGTTCTTCTCTTGGCACCCTGTCATATGCTTTTTCCAGATCCACAAAGGCACAATGTAGATCCCTCTGATCTTCTCTGTACTTCTCTATTAACATCCTCAAAGCAAACATTGCATCTGTGGTGCTCTTTCTTGGCATAAAACCAAACTGTTGTTCACAAATGCTGACCTCTAGTGTTGAGCCTCTATAAATGCCCTTAGTCTAGCTTCCACTATTCTTTCGCATAACTTCATCGTATGGTTCATCAACTTTATCCCTCTGTAGTTGCTGCAACTCTGCACGTCTCCCTTGTTCTTAAAAATGGGCACCAGCACACTTCTCCTCCACTCCTCCGGCATCTGCTCACTCTCTAGTACCTTGTTGAATGTTCTTGTCAGAAAATCTACTGCTACCTCTCCTAGACACTTCCATACCTCCACAGGTATATCATCAGGACCAACTGCCTTTCCATTCTTCATCCTCACATCCTTCATTTCACAGTTCTTCTCTCGGCACCCTGTCATATGCTTTCTCCAGATCCACAAAGGCACAATGCAGCTCCTTCTGACCTTCTCTGTACTTCTCTATTAACATCCTCAAAGCAAACACTGCATCTGTGGTGCTCTTTCTTGGCATGAAACCAAACTGTTGTTCACAAATGCTGACCTCTGCCCTTAGTCTTGCTTCCACTATTCTTTCCCATAGCTTTCTTGTATGGCTCATCAACTTTATCCCTCTGTAGTTGCCACAACTCTGTACATCTCCCTTGTTCTTAAAAATGGGCACCAGCACACTTCTCCTCCATTCCTCTGGCATCTGCTCACTTTCAAAGACCTTGTTGAATATTCTTGTCAGAAAATCTACTGCTACCTCCCCTAGACACTTCCATACCTCAACTGGTATGTCATCAGGGCCAACTGCCTTTCCACTCTTCATCCTCTTCAATGCCCTCCTCACTTCTCCCTTACTAATCTTTGCTACTTCCTGCTCCTCAACGGTCACCCCTTCTACTCTTTTTTCTCTCTCATTTTCCTCATTCATCAGCTCTTCAAAGTACTCTTTCCATCTTCCCAGCACACTTCTGTCATCAGTCAATACATTTCCCTCTCTGTCCTTTATCACTCTAACTTGCTGCACGTCTTTCCCATCTCTATTTCTCTGCTGTGCTAACCTGTATAGATCATTTTCTCCCTCCTTACTGTTCAACTTATCATACAAGTCATCATACGCCCTCTGTTTGGCCTTTGACACTGCTACTTTCGCCTTACGCTGTGTCTCCCTGTACTCCTGTTTACTCTCTTCGGTCCTCTCAATGTCCCACTTCTTCTTGGCTAACCTCTTCTTTTGTACACACTCCTGCACTTCCTCATTCCACCACCAAGTTTCCTTATCTACTTTCCTTCCAGAGGACACACCAAGTACTCTCCTACCGGTCTCCCTGATCACATTGGCTGTGGTTGTCCAGTCCTCTGGAAGCACTTCCTGACTACCCAAAGCCTGTTTCAACTCCTCCTTGAAGACAACACGACACTCTTCCTTTTTCAGCTTCCACCACTTTGTCTTCTGCTCTGCCTTTGCCTTTTTCACCTTTCTCACCATCAGTGTCATCCTGCACACCACCATCCTATGCCAAACAGCATAGGATGGTGGTGTCATCCTGCACACCACCATCCTATGCTGTTTGGCAACACTCTCACCCACTACTACTTTGCAGTCACTGACTTCCTTCAAATTACATCGCCTGCACAAGATCTAGTCTACCTGTGTGCTCTTACCTCAGCTTTCATAAGTCACCCTATGCTTCTGTTTCTTCTTGAAGAAAGTATTCACCACAGCCATTTCCATCCTTTTTGCAAAATCGATCAACATCTGTCCTTCTGTGTTCCTGTCCTGGATACCAAACCTGTCCATCACTTCCTCGTCCCCTCTGTTGCCTGCACCAACATGTCCATTGAAGTCTGCTCCAATGACCACTCTTTCACCTCTGGGGGTAATCTGCATCACTTCATCTACCTCAATCCAGAATCTCTCCTTCTCTTCTAGCTTACATCCTGCCTGTGGGGCATAAGCACTAACAACATTGACCATCACGCCTTCAATTTCTAACTTGAGACTCATCACTCTGTCTGACACTCTTTTCACTTCTAGAACATTCTTGACAAACCCCTCCTTCAAGATGACTCCTACTCCATTTCTCTTCCCATCCACACCATTATAAAACAGTTTAAACCCTGCTCCTAAGCTTCTAGCCTTGCTACCTTTCCACCTTGTCTCCTGAACACACAGTATGTCCACCTTCCTCCTCTGCATCATGTCCGCCAGCTCCCAATCTTTTCCTTGCATAGTTCCAACATTCAAAGTCCCTACTCTCAGTCCGAGGCTCACACATTTCCTCTTCTCTCTCTGCCTACGGACACGCCTCCCGCCTCTCCTTCTTCGACCAACAGTAGTCCAATTTCCATCAGCACCCTGTTGGTTGACAGCACTGATGGCGGTCGTTGTTAACCTGGGCCTCGACCGATCCGGTATGAATTCTGTATTGATCATTTGCATTTTTAAATGTGGCAGAAGTTTTACGCCGGATGCCCTTCCTGTCGCAACCCTCTGCATTTATCCGGGCTTGGGACCGGCATAAGGGGGAGAGACACTGGTTAGTGCCCCCAACCCCACCCCACCCGCCTCATGGCTGCATTGTCTGTTTACTCAGAACATTTCTCCTAATAAGTATAATATAGTTCCTGCTGTATCTGTTTACTCACAGAACATCTCTCCGACATCTGGAATACATGTCCTTTACTTGATCATTTCCTATATCTGTAATTTATCCTCCTGTCTCTGTTTATTCAAAACCATCTTCCCCAACATCTGTAATAAGTCTACCTTTTCTGTTTATTAATAGAACATCTCTTCCAGCATCCGTAATGTCTCATACTGTCTCTGTTTAGTCACAGAGCATTTCTCTCAACATCTGGAATGCATTTCCTTTTTTGTCTTTGTTTACTAACAGAACAACCCTGTCAAAAATCTGTAATTTCTACTACTGTCTCTGTTTACTCACAAAATGTCTTTTTCAATCTCTGTAATAAGGCTCCTACTGTTTCCGTTTAAAAGAGAGCATATCTCCCAACATCTGGAATACGTGTTTGTCTGCCTCTGTTTACTAACAGATAATCTCACCCAGCATCTGGAATACATCCCATTTTGCCTTTTTTTACAAACAGAACATCTTTACCAACATATGGAATGTCCCCAACTGTCTCTGTTCACTCACAGAACATCTTTCTCGGCATCTGTAATAAGCCTTCTGTTTATGAAGAGAACATCCGTCCCAACATCTGTAATACGTGTCCGTATGTCCCTGTTTTAATAAAACATCTCGCCTAACATCTGGAATGCTGTCCTTATGTCTTTGTTTTCAAACAAAACATCTGTTCCAGCATCTGTCTTTCTTTCTTTTTTGTCTGTCTTTTTTGTTTTCTTTTGTAGTTTTTCTTTTCATTCTTCTGCCAGACCCTTGTTTTTATCTTTCTAGCTTGCTTACTTTGTCCTGTTGGACATTTTCTTTTTGTAATTTTGTCATGGTGGTGGTGGTGGTGGTGGTGGTTCTTCTTGTTGTTACTGTTATTATTATTATTATTATTATTTGGCTACACTGTATTAATCACGCAAGGGAAATTACTGCCTTTTGCATTTAACCCGTCCAAAGTGAGTACAGATGCTCCCCGACTTACGTTCATTCGTTTTATGTATTTTTCAATTTTACGTTAAAAAAAATTTATATATATATATATAAAATGTGTGTGTCAAATTTTGAGTTTAGCGTGCTCTCTGTAGTACGAGACGTACCTACATAGCACGCTGACGTAATACACTACTTCCGCATGACGCTGCATCCATTGTTTACAAACGACAGACTGAACGTTCCCCTCCTTCTTTCCAGTTTACTGCGTGTGACCCTTGTCTTAAGATGTTGTCTCTGTGATCTTTGTGTTTACACTGTTTTGCAGACTTTTGTAACCCTAAGCAAATGTGGTTGATCAGAAGCGTAAGCCTACTCGCATGGGTGCAAGTTTTCTGGGATATGCCGGAATTTCCGGTTTTCCCAAAACTGAATTAACTATCTGCTCAGATCGGCGCAATCTACCATGCATACTCAGTTAAGCAAAGAGACTTGTAAAACGAATGAAAACCCGAATCCAGAAAAGAAAGAGAACTCTCCACTCTGCTGGTGATTCACATCAGTGCAGGCTGAGTACTAAACAAGTATTCAACGGCGCACTTGCTCACTTGAAAGACTGGAAGTCCGGATAACCCGTGCTTTGTCTCAAGCACAAGCAAGTGAACTACTTTTGGTGGAGCGCCTTGCATACTGTCAGCGTTCATTGACTGTTTTAAGCTTAATGTAAAGTGACTCGGTTCAGCTTCATGTAAAGTGACTCGGCTCAATGCAAATTTGCAGCGTGTTGTGGATAAAACAGTGCGAAGTTTAATGAAAGAAGAGGAATCCCACGTGTCAGAAATAGATGAGGATGTTAAGAATAAGTTTAAGTGGGAATGGCTAGAAAAGATTGTGAAATTTGAGGTCAAAATCGGCAAACCGACTCAGAATGTATCGGAACCTTTGGCGAGTTTCATAAAGAAATCTGACATCGTCGGCAAGGTCTCCCATGTACTAGTGATGGTGGTAATCAGAAAAAGCGGCAAGCCATCTCGTTAGAAACGAAGATGGCTATTATCAAGAAAATTGATGCTGGTGAAAAACATGCGACTGTTGCGCGTTTCTTCCAAATGGCTCTGTAGACCATCAGAACCATTTGCAAGCAGAAAGATCGCATCATAGAGAATGTTAAAGGTTATATTTGATACAGTATTTGATATTTGATGAGTGAATTTGATTCAAATTTATCTATTTGAAATTATTTCACTTGAATTTAATTTATTTGAAATTAATGTTGATATTATTTGATATATTTGGTATTATTTTACAATGTTATGTTTATAATAATTGATTTAGTGGTGTTTTATGAGATACGGTAATGGTATTTATCGATGTATAGTGCAGTATGAACGTCATACGTCACTGGAACATACAGTAACAGCTTACTTTTTTTTTTTTTTTTTCACCTTACGTTCGGCCGTCCGGAACCAAACTAAAACGTAAGTTGAGGAGTGTCTGTACACGCACAGACACACGGAACAGTGGGCTGCCACACACCTTGGGGCACTTGGAGAGTAGTTAGGGGTTGGGTGCCTTGCTCAAGGGCACTTCAGCCATGAAGATGCAGCTCACTTTCCAACCTACACATACTTTTTCTGGCTGGTTTAGGAATCGAATCAGTGACCTTTCAGTCCCAAACCCACTTATGTAACTATTAGGCCGCAGCTGTTCCCAAAGTGAGAAGCACATCTGCCTGACATGATAGAAAGAAGGTCCTCAGTTCAAGGCTCGGGTGTTTCTGTATGGAGTATGCAAGTTCTCAATGTGCTTGCATGGGTTTCTTCTGGGTGCACCGGTTTCCTCCCACAGTCCAAAGATATGCAAGTAGGCTTACTGGCTATTCCAAATTACCCGTGTGTGTGTGTGTGTGTGTGTGTGTGTGTGTGTGTGTGTGTGTGTGTGTGCGTGCCTTATGATGATTTGGCAAACTTTTCAGTGTCAGCTGAGAGCCTCCAGCTTCCCCGCAACCCTAATAATAGTATTAAGCATCGCAGAATGTGACAGACAGTGAGTCTTTCTGTCTGTCTCTGAAGTCGTCTGGAGATAATCTTGTCAGGATCTAGTCCTGATTTAAGATACAGGCTCTGTAGAATGTACACTTTCTCCTTTTTAATTATAATCAGCCGTGATATTTGCTTTGTAACCCACTGAATGTCAGAATTCTAATAAAACTTGGATGCTGCAACTGTGCAGTAATGAATTGGTAGCAAGACAGCAGAACAGAGCAATTACACGTCCACCGTCCTCCTGCATGTCTCCTAAGAGGAATCGCTCTTGATCTGGCTGCAGCTGTGATGATACAAGTTGTTAACGATGCCATGTGTGTGGGTGGAGGACACAGTCAGAGACCACCCTCCTGACCATCCGTCCTTTTCGTTGCATTCTTTATGAATGAACATTTGTTTCATTTGCATTCTCGGTTTTATTGTGGCTAGGTTTGTAAATTTCATGATATGTTTCTCTTCTTTCTCAGGCCATCTCCAGGCTCTGCGATGACAAGTATAAAGACTTAAGAAAAGCAGCCAAGAAGCGGTCAGTAAGTGCGGACAATCTCACAGTGGTGCGGTGGTCTCCAGCTATCATCTCCTAACAGCAGTTTATGGATGCTGAGGAACAATCCAGGAACCGAGAGAGAGAGAGAGAGAGAGGGAGGGATGAGAGAGACTGTCCACAGAATATTCCTCTTCCTCTGTCTGCTCCAGACAAAAATTCTGCGGATTTTACCTTCCACACGTTTTCTCTCTCTCTCTCTCTCTCTCTCTCTCTCTCTCTCTCTCTCTCTCTCTCTCTGATGGCTGCTGTAAATACAGGACACTAGGCCAAGACTCTGGGGTTTGGGGGGGGGGGGGTATCTGAAGCAGGGAGGACACAAAAGAGCCGAGAACGGATTGAGATGTGAGGAACGTATGATTGCGGAAAAGCATTCCAGCATTTCTTATACGATCAGCATTTTCACTTTGGAATCACTCTCGGCTTGTTCTGTACGAGTTACAACTTTTTTTTCTTTTTTTCTTTTTTTTTTTTTTTGGGGGGTTGTTTTTAATTTCAGGGTTTATTTCTAAAAGATTCTACCTGAAACATAGAGGCATGTTTGACCTGACAATAATTCTCGAATATGCTCAGAAAGACTACAGCTCTTCCAGTCGTGCTGTAA
>CM045728.1:13109849-13129849 GCA_024760905.1 Plotosus lineatus
AATCATACGGAAGGACACACAAGATGACGGAACGACTGAGGAACATTGGAGGATGATGACATTTTTGTTTCCGTGAGTCTGCCGCGCTCCAGTGAAATGTGTGTGTGTGTGTGTGTGTGTGTGTGTGTGTGTGTGTGTGTACACAAGTCTGAGGCCATGGTTCTCAGCCAGAAAAGGGTGGAATGTACCCTCCAGGTCTGGAATGAGTGAGTCAAGTTCAAGTGGAGAAGTTCCAGTATCTCAAGATCTTGTTCACAAGTGAGGGAAGGATGGGGTGGGATATCAAGAGGCGGATCGCTGCAGCCTCTGCTGTAAAGCAGAGCCTGTACCAGGTTGTTGGGGTGAAGAGCGAGCTGAACCGCAAAACAGAGCTCTCAATTTACTGGACGATCTATGGTCCAACCCTCACCTATGGTCACATGACTTGGGTAGTGCCCAAAAGAACAAGATCGTAGATACAAGCGGTTTCCTTCGCCGGGTGGCGAAGTGATAACCTGTGGAGAGTGGGAATGTATATGTATGTATGTATGTCTATACATGATGTTGTTGCCGTTAGTGTGCCCACCTCAGAGCAAGATGGTTCTGGATTTGAATCCTGGGCTCAGGAATTTCAGTATGAAGTGTTTTCTCGATGCTTACATGGGCTTTCTTCCAAGGACTATGGTTCCCATTCGCAGGCCAAAAACAAGCACATTATGCTCACTGACTGTTCCAAATTGCCCCTAGGTGTGGATATGAGTGTGAATGGATTGGGTGTGAATGTGTGTTGGCATGCAATGGTTTGGAGAGCTGTTCAAAACTGACTTTACGAAGTGTTGGCTGAGGTAGGCACCATCCTCCTCGTGAACTTGATATGGGATAAAGTCTTTTGGGAAATCTGGGAAGTGTAAGTGTGGATATACTGTAAATATTCCAATGTGTGTAGAGGGAGCAGGTCTTGGTGTGTCTCATTTTGGGCCTAACTGTGGATTAATATCATAACTTTCAGTGATGACTTGAAACCGTAACATTCCTGGAATCCACTTCTGGTTATTTCACCAATCTGTGGCTTCTGCTGGTAATAACTGGGTATTTTGGTTCTTTTTTTTTTTTTTTAACCAATCAAAGACCATACAGTTTGATTATACAACATTAGTGTTGTAATAATAATAATAATAATAATAATAATAATAATGATTATGATGACGGCAATGAATTGCTATCCTTTTTTATTTATTTATTTATTTATTTTCCTTAACCTTTCCTATTTGTTTTTACACATGGATGTTTTTTCAGAGATTATTTAATAATTCTTCTCATTCTTTATCTAGATGCTCAGAATTTGAAAGTGTAAAATAAATAATAATCCATTTTTTATTTATTTTTTTTATAGGTGTCAGTTTTGTTGGGCTCATTCTGTGTCAGAAGGAAGTTGTTTATAGTTTAAATATTAGGCCAAGATTTTTTTTTTTTAGGTCAGTAATCGTCTCACTGTTCAGTCATCTCGAATGAAAGATGAGGATGACGATGAAGAAATGGGGAGTCAAAGTGATCAGAGAAAAGAAAAGACACTAATAAAAGCACTTGGGATGATAAAGTGAGTGAATTTGCGCCAGCGCGTCCACGGGTCTGTTGTTTTTACTTTTGTTGGATTTGTTGTTATTTCACCATCACGCAGAGCTCCACCGTGCTCCACCCGCTCTCAGGGACTTTTCCTTTTCTCCCTCCCTCTGTGGTCTGAGCATTGCCTTTTGTTATTCCTTTTGTATGAAGACATAAAAAGCAATTCTAGAGAAATGGTTGGTATTTATCTGACTGTAGTTTCTTTTATTGCTACTATTGATTTTAAATTGTTCTTTTTATGTAATATGTTTCTATCATGAATACCGGGGGGGACGGGGGACGGGGATGGGGGGGGGGACGTGTATTTTCAGAAGTCTTAATTGTGAATTGTAGGCCTGTATGTGGTGCATGCTGGATGGAGCTTGCACTGTCAGTCGGTGAATTAAAGGAGTTTATTGATTTTTAAATTAAAATGAGTTTTTGAAATGCGATCGAACTCTTTATAAAGGAGAATTTTTGTTTTATAAACAGTTTCCCAATTTTCCTTGAATAAGCATTTGATCAAAATCAGAGAATAGCAGAGAAGCCAAGGGCTCGCGGGTAACGTACAACCTGATGCTACCACCACCACCATTCACACAGTCTTATTTTATTTGTTCAGATTGTAAACGTGTATACAGGGATCCCTCACTTTCTGTGGTTAATGGGGACCCGCTACACAAAGTAGCGAGAGATCACTTTAAATCCACTTGGTGCTGAATGAGCAGAATATTACTTTGGTTACCCCAGGTTTACACTGTGGCACAATGTCCGCGACCTCCATGATTTGAGAGGACCGTAATGAGAGTTAGCGGTCGTGCGATTAAAGCGTGATGATTTTGCGGGAAGTATTATTACAATGTATTATGATTTGAAGCCAACTATGATATAAAGTAGGAACCACAGTAGAGCTTAACGGACTTTGATGCACCATCGCGGAGGCTCTTTATTAACTTGGCAACACGATTCCTTCAAGTTTTATCTTTTGGATACGAGCTGCCCCAAAGTTACACCCTGGTCGGGCTCCAAGCTTGCCCACAAATAATAGAGCTCCACGCTTTTTAAAACGCAGAATTCGCGGACATCGTGCCCCAGTATAAACACAGGGTTAATAACTTCAACCGAACTTTCGCCGACTGGAAGTGGTTGTCCCTGTCTCTGAGCTCCTCCTTTCTTTCAGGCTTTCAGCTTTGTATTTTTGATTTCGATACACTTTAGTTTTATTTTCAGAGCCATTGATTTCTCGCAGTAATAACTAAATTCCAAAACCACAACAAATCAGTACCAGAATTGCTAAAAAAAAATGAATGAAAAGTCATTGGAAGGGTTATATAGGGCCTTTCTCCTGGGTGCTCCACGTTCAGAGCACTCAATTACTCCTATGTGGCTCAATACGTCTTGATTGGTCACGTAGTAAGTCACATGACTAGCCTAGTGCTCCAGCACTGGTGTTCATTACTTCCAGTAATGTCTGGAAAAGAAAAACTATATGCATCTACAAAGGAGTGGTGTTATATAATATTTATATTCCTGAATATTTGGCAGATAAAAGCACACCCTGGCTGCCGGGCTCTTCCATTCATTCTTAAGTTATTCCAATAAAACAAAACTATAAAGAAGATTATTTTATTCATAGTCAATGTGGGTTTTTTCTTTCTTTCTTTTATTTATTTATTTATTTTTTTCCCCAAAAGATTTTTTTTGTTTTCCCCTACAAAAACTTAATCAGCCTGCTCCGTGGAACAGGCCTGTAATGACCGTGGCATCCTGTAGCCTGTAGCTGAAAAAAAAAAGCAAAGTTTAATTAGGTTGCACTGAATATAAATGCAGTGACTGGCCCAGGCTCCCGTTTATAACAGCTGCTTATGGTTAGCATCAGTTTAGCATTGCGCTAGTCAGTTAGGGATGCCATTAATTCTATAATAGGTACTACAAGGTTAGCAACCATGATATACACAGTATATCATGGTTTGAACAACAGAGGGTTCAAACCATGATATACTGTGTATAGAGTTGTGTTCAAAGTAGTAGTAGGGTGTTTAAAAAAAAAAAAAAAAAAGTGAATGAATCTCAAAAATCTCAAAATCATTTTTTATTTCCAAACACACAAATGCATTGGGGACACGACACTTTCTATTCTAAATATAACATGAAGAAAAACATATCAAATTTGAGTTCTTTCTTTAAATAAACTGAAGAAATGTGAATATTAGACGTTCTCCTTTATAAACGCAAACATTCCGGGTATAAACTGAAAAATGGAAGATTTTGTTTTCCTCTGAATCTCTGAACTAATATTTATTTGTATAAACACTGTTTCTGAGAGCTGCTGCACATCTGTGTTGTGGAGTCGACCAATTTCTGGCACTTGTGAGCAGGTTTTCCAGCCCGGGATGATTGGACTTGCCAAATGGATTCGATTCCGAACGAGCCCCAAATTTTGTTACGTATGGAATTTAGATGAAATAATTGTCCAGTGAAACCAGCAAAGCACGACAGGCCACGGCATAAACTATATACAATTTAATAGTATGAACAAAGTGAGGCAAAATAATACTTGCAGCTTAAAGCTAAACAATACACAAATTAAACAAAGGGTCCCAAAGTCACCAAGCACCTGCAGCATGGTAAATTTAGACACGGTGCGTGCGCTGGTGGGGAAAGGCTTGGAATCCCGCGTGTCGGAAGAAACAAATGATGAACATCTTCGCGTGGGCTGTGGGTGAACGTGGATGATGGACTTTGATGAAGTCCCGAGTTTCCTTAGATCATCCGTGCCCCCAAGAGACCAGAAGAGACTCCTTAGGTGATCTCTGTCAGCTGAAGAAACCAGAGGTGACTTGAGCCAGTAGGCAACAGGTCCTTAATATAGATTCCCTAAAGTACCAGAAAGTTCCATTCTGGAAAATTCCACATCACCTGACTCGCCACCAGGGCGCATGTGCAATGAGGTCTATGCTGGAAGTTTCCCTAATGGAAAGTTCCAGATCCAATTAGACCATGCATGCCATAAAACAACAGTGACCCAAAAACAGCCGAGTAATACCATGTCACTATTTACAGCACAATAACTGAATATAATTATACACAATGTTTATACAGTCGCATTTATATTTGCATTTGTACAAATATTTACATACCCACAATAGACTACACTCCACAAGGTCTTCTGGATTTCTTGACTTTTCCTCAGAAGCTGTATTTTTATGTCACCTCACAAGTTTTCTATTGGATGAAGGTCTGGGGATTGGGCCACCGCTCCATAACATCAGTCTTGTTGGTCTGGAACCGAGATGCTGCTGTTTACTGGTGTGTTTGGGTTTATTGTCCTGTTGGAGCCCATTTCATGGGCATTTCCTCTTCAGCATAAGGCAGCGTGACCTCTTCAAGTGTTTGATGGATTCAAACTGATCCATGATCCCTGGGATGTGATAAATAGGCCTGACACCGTAGTATGAGAAACATCCCCATTTCATGATGCTTACGCCACCAGGCTTCACTGCCCCTGCACAGTCACAGCAGCTTTACAAAGTAAAACAATAAAAGTAGGCGTTTACAATGTATAAAAGAATTTAGATATTTTTCTATAAACACTACACATCCCTAATGAACGTACTTCTGGGATATCACTGATCCTGCTCCTTCTGCTTCCTGAGTCCTGGGGTGTGTCCTGGTGTGCTGATGCTGGCTGGAGTTCTCATCTTGGAAGCCTCTCCTTCCTGCTGATGAAGATCTAAATGGATCCAGATGTGCACTAACAGACTGTGAACATGACTTTTCACTGCTGGTGGTATTAACTCCCTTCCCCCAAATATTTAGGACTTGCAGTTGTAGAACCAACCGGACTACATTTTGGACTGTAATGGATTTCTTCTACTGTATATGGTTTGTATTTTAATGGCTCCACACACATAAGGATGGGTTTCCCTTTCGGGCCCAGTTCCTCTCAAGGTTTCTTCCCGGCATCGACTGAGGGAGTTTTTCTTTGTCCACGTTGCCGCTGGTGACGCTCATTAGGGATGTGTCGAGGTTGTAGGAAATGTTCAAATTCTTTTATACATTGTACACTCCTATTGTTACTGTTTAACTGTGTAAAGCTGCTTTGTGACAATGCCAATTGTAAAAAAAACGCTAAACAAATAAAACTGAATTGAATCGAATTGAATTTGCCTCAGAATAAACAGTATTAATCATTTCTTGAACACGATACTCATTTACTGCTTTGTTATATTAGTCTCAGTCTGCTGACACACACACACACATACAAACACACACGCGCCCCCCCTCCACACACACACACACACACACACACACACATACATACACGCACACATGCACACATATGCCCCCCCACAAAAACATGTACAAATACGCCCACACACATGCACAGATACGTGCACACATGCACCCACCCCCACACATGCACACATATGCCCACACACACACATGCATGCACCCACGCGCGCGCACACACACACACCCCACACACACATGCACACATACACACACATGCCCCCCACACACACATGTTCAAATACGCCCACACACACACACACACACACACGCACACACATGCGCCCCCACACACACACACACACACACACACACACACGCCCGCCCACACATACACACATCCCCCCACTGACACACACACATGCACACATACGCCCCCTACACACACACACACACACACACACACACACATGCACACACACACACACACACACACATGCACACATGCACATATGCCCCCCACAAAAACATGTACAAATACGCCCACACACATGCACAGATACGTGCACACATGCACCCACCCCCACACACACACATGCACACATATGCCCACACACACACATGCATGCACACACACATGCACACATACACACACATGCCCCCACACACATGTTCAAATACGCCCACACATGCACACACACACATACACACACGCACACACATGCGCCCACACACACACACACACACACACACACACACACGCCCGCCCACACATACACACATACCCCCTGACACACACACATGCACACATACGCCCCCCCCTACACGCACACACACATGCACACACACACACACACACACACACACACACATGCAAACACAATAAGGATGTAATTCATCCTGCAGTGATTTGTTCACACTCCATGACACACTTTTTCCTTGCCAAAGGAAACAGCTGTCAGAAGCTTTATTAAGCTGTGCACTCACCTGTTTCCTTTGGCAAACATTTCTCACTAATACACGCGTAAGTCTTCTCTGAATATCACCATGTAGCTTTTCTGAATGAAATAACCAGAGAAGGCAAAATGTGACATTCACAACTAGAAAATACTCCAAACTTATCGTTCAGATTTCACTTGTTCCTTCAGCACGTGTGTGTCATGGCACGATGCACACAAACATACGTGATTTAAGATAAGATAAGATACAGCTTTATTAATCTCACAATGGAGAAATTCACTGTTACAGGCTCTTGAGGTACCATCAGTAGGGGGTGCAAAAATAGATACAAATACAAACATACACACATACATATATATTATATAAGTAAATAAATAAATAGATACATAAATAGTATAAATTACTAAACAATAAAAGAAAAGAAGGGAACGACTTTGTAGACTGGCCTATATTAAAGTGTAATGTATCTGAGGGCAGAGTAGATGGGTTGATATGGTTCACAGTCAGTGGGGTAGATGTGGTTGATTAAAGTGCACGGGGTTTTTATTGCACATAACCGATATTTTCACAGACAGTTACAAAGTGGCGTTGTACAGTCTGACAGCGGTGGGAATGAACGACCTGCGGTAGCGCTCCTTCCTGCACTGAGGATGTGTCAGTCGTCCACTGAAGGAGCTACTCGGCTTCTCTACAGTCTGGTGCAGTGGGTGAGAGCTGTTGTCCAGGATGGATGTGAGCTTTGCTACCATCCTCCTCTCACTCACCTCCTCCACAGAGTCCAGTGGGCAGCCGAGGACAGCGCTGGCCCTCCTGACCAGCTTGTTCAGTCTCTTTCTGTCCCGCTCTGTGCTGCCCGGGGCCCAGCAGATGGCAGCGTGGAGGATTGCAGAGGCTACCACAGAGTCATAAAAAGTCCTGAGCAGAGGTCTGCATACTCCGAAGGACCTGAGTCTCCTCAGAAGGTGGAGGCGACTCTGGCCCTTCTTGTACAGGGCGTTGGTGTTGAAGTAACAGTTTAGTTCATCCGCCCAGCACTGGTCACCATCAGCTGTCCCTCTGACACTCTGCCCGAATCCAGACATGGTCTTTAGTCCTCTCCAGACGTCCCGCACGTTGTTCTGAGCCAGCTTCTCCTCCATCTTCTTCCCATAGTCCTTCTTGGCCCTCCTGATCCTCCACTGGAGCTCACGCTGGACCTTCTTCTGCTCCTCTCTGTCCCCCGAGATGAAAGCCCTCTTTTTCTGGTTCAGGGGGACTTTAAGCTCAGGGGTGACCCACGGGTGGTTGTTGGAGAAACACCGTACCCTCCGTGTTGGCACGGTGCTGTCCACGCAGAAGTTCATGTAATCGGTGATACAGTGTGTGAGGCCGTCGATGTCATCACTAAAGGAGTCACAGAGCATGCTCCAGTCTGTGGTCTGGAAACAGTCCCTAAGCCTCTCGTTGGTCTCCTCGGTCCACACTTTCACAGACCTCTTCTGCGCAGGTTCCTTTCGCACCCTGGGTGTGTATTGGGGGAGCACTATAACTATCTCCCACACCTGGGTTTATTTTTATTTTATTTGCTTTGAGAAATGTAAGGAAGAAAAAATTTTTTACCGTGGAGCAAAAATTGTAAAAGAATCCACCCCTTTGCAGGGAGTCTGAAATCTGAAGGCGAAGTACACCCTGAACAGCTCGCCAGTTTATCAGAGAGCAAGGGTTCACACTCATAATCACACCTGTGGGCAGTCTACAGCAACCAGTCACCCTAATGTACATGTATTTGAATTGTGGGAGGAAACCAGAGAACCCAGAGGAAATCCATACACCCCTCTTAGTGTGAGACGGACGTGCGGACCACTACGCTGCCGTACCACCTTCCTCACTAATCTAATCTATCAAGTTAAAATTTGAAAAAGCACTTTGTTTCATATGAAATTCTCCTGTGTACAATGCATGTGCCGATGTTGTAGTGGAGAAGCTTCAAGAATTATACACACCGTCTTCGACTCAACTCCAAATTTTTGGATGAACTCAAACACAGACTGCACCCCAGACCTCTTCATTTAACATTAGTGTCTCATTTCAGTTCATTTTCTGAACCGCTTAATCCTAACTAGGGTCGCGGGGAGGCTGATACCCATCTTGGCTGACTCCAGACAAGGGCAGAGTACACCCTGTATGCCATTGCATGGCAAAAACACACTGACGGGTAGGCAGCTGCTCATGTTGAAAGTCAGCAATGGTTCTTTTACATGAACCTTTCACCATAGACAGTGAAACACATGCCCAGCCTTTGATAACCCAGTTAGCAGCACTGGAGGGGAAGGGGTGGGTGGGGAGTAACAACCTGTTGAGTGTGGTGCTTGAACCCCCAACCTTGTCATTAGTGATCCAGCACCTTTTACACTAGGCCACCACTTCCCCTCATCAGTGTCTCACTTCACTAATTCTTTTGGTTTTATAACAGCAAAAAAGGCAATAAATCTGGACTACAAAGTACCACAAGCCCTTGGCTGGCTATTATTAGAGCATTCTGTAGTGGTTGCTGTAATGGATTGTGCTGAAAGCTGAACAACTGCTGATACTGTCCTGAGACCCAAGACTCTATGCATCACCAGTCATCGCCAACCTTCGCCTACCATCTCTGACCCTCAATACCGCCTTCCCATGACCATCTCTCCATTCAAGACAACCTTGTGGAGAGTGGGACTCGAGCCCCCAACCTTAGGATCAGTGCTCCAGCACCCTATACCACTAGACCATCACTGCCCCCTGTGGTGAGTAAAATGTAAAAGTGGTAAAAAGCTTCCCAGGATCAGATGCCAATCGCCAATCGGTAGCGCTATTTCTCAAGAATTCAATGTTCAGATAATGCCTATACAGTATTTACTTCATAATTTATTTAATGTTTTAAATTTAATCATTAGCTTTTAAATGCAACAATGTAGGAAGAATTCCTGACTATTATACTCTTAAGAATCTATCTATCTAGTGCCTGAGTTGTAGGGCAACCATTGGCCACCCGCCATGAAGGATAACACCCTGGTTATCATCTTCATGGAGGTTTTTCTTGGCAGGATTAGTGCAGTGGTTTGCCATTGCCTTCTGCACGATGCAAACTTACGGGCAATTTAGAACGGCCAATTAACCTACTGTGCATGTCTTTGGATTGTGGGAGGAAACCGGAGCACCCGGAGGAAACCCACGCAAGCACAGGGAGAACATGCAAACTCCACACAGAAACACCCAGGCCAGGAATTGAACCCAGGCCTTCTTGCTGTGAGGCGGACGTGCTAACCACTACGCCACCGTGCCACCACTTTTAAGAATAAGTACCTGAAATTATCCCCTTTAATCGTCTGTAGTTTTTTTTTTTCTCTCAGTGTGAATGCAGGGATTCCTCACTTTTCATGGTTAATGGGGACCGAGACCCCCCCCGCGACCGCCGATTTCCTCGAAGTAGGATTGACCCCCCCTGAGTGACATACTAGTATACGTAACTGTATATGTGTGTATAATATCAATAAATACATATTCAATTCTAGAAATGCTTAAAATAACAATTAAACATTCAAAAATAATGCAGAAGATGTAAATAAAATATAAATACACACATACAGACGCACGCCTCACATAAAAATGTAAGTAGTTTTGTTGGGGGTTTTGGGTTGTTTTTTTTTTGTTTGTTTATTTGGGTTGTTTTTGTTTTGCATAATTGGCCTTGTTTTGTGGCATTTTCCTGAACTTCCTTATTTTTTGATGAATATTTTTGAAAAACCCACAATGCACTGAAGCCGCAGAAACTGAAGCATGAAGTCGCGAGAGACCACTGTATTTAAATGATGCCCGCCCCCATGGCTCGGTGGCTCTGAAACATTATTAATCGTAGATGAGGAGTTAACACAGCAATAGTTTTATTCTTTATTCACCTCTAAGTGCAAACTGACCCAAGCTATCTGAACAATGTTACCCTGTCGACATGCCTGTGGTGGGTAAGAATAGCTGCACAATACAGCTCACGTCTCTCAGTTTCTGTTGTCTCAGAACAGTTGTCCAAGCAAGAGAATAGGTAAGAGAAGGAACAAAGACAGGAACTATGAGACGAGGCTAAAAATACAGGTTCACCCTGTTTATTAGGGATAGCTGCATTTTTGATGGAACTACGGGATGCTGATCTGAACTAATCCGAAGAGGTAATACCTTGTCCAGTGAGTTTTATTTATTTACTTTTTTGAAAATTTTGATCTGAAGTCATGGAGAGACATGGAGCCACAGAAACCTTTTTCATCGTATTGAATTACAACGTCACCATTGTGGGTGAGTAAAAATACACACCAAAACTAAATACATTTACTTAAGTGTAGCTTCAACAAAGAATTACACATTTCCCAGGCAGCCAGATCTGGAAGAACTTTTTTTTTTAATTCACAGCTGATCAGTTGACAGTTGAGGGCCTTGCTCAAGTCCCAACACTGATAGATTGGTAGTCCTGGGGCTTGAACCCCTGACCTTCAGATCATTAATTCAGACCCATGGCCACTGAACCAATACTGTCCGATATTATCTTTGGTGTCACACTTTTGAGCAATAGTTAAGAGTCCGACTTACTATTCAGAAGGCTGTGGGTTCAAGCCTTAATCCTGCCAAGCCGCCCCTGTTGTGCCCTTGATCGAGGACCTTAACTATCAACTGATCAATTGTATTTATGAGATAAAATGTAACTCACTCTGGATTAGATGCTGGATCACTCATCCCAAGGTTGGGGGTTCAAGTCACACTCTCAACGTGTTGTTACTGTCCCCCCAGTGCAGTGCCGCTAACTGGGTTATCAAAGGCCGGCCATGTCTCTCACTGTCTATGGTGGGAGGTTCATGTAAAAGAACCATTGCTGAATTTCGTCAAGAGTAGCTGCATAGCCATCAGCTTCTGCCCTGTGATGGCCTCGTGAGCTGTCCAGGGTGTACTCTGCCCTCACCCAGAGTTGGCTGAGATAGGCGCCAGCCTCCTCGTGTCCCTAATTAGGATTAAGCGGTTCAGAAAATAAATGAATGAATGACTGGATACAAGACTTCTGACTTGCAACAAATCTACTGTAGATTCTACATTTCTAAAATTCATCATCGATTCATTTACTAAGTTGGTTAATCCTAATTCGGGTCACGAGGAGACTGGCGCTCATCGTAGCCGTCTCTGAGTGAAGGCAGGGTACACCCTGGGCAGCTTGCCAGGCCATTGCAATGACAACACTTACACAACCATTCACGCTCACAGTCACATCTAGGGGAAATTTGGAACAGCTAATTAACCTACTGTGCATGTTTTTGGACTGTGGGTGGAAACCGGCATACCCAGAGAAACCCAACCAATCACAGGGTGAACATGTAAACCCCACACAGAACGTCTGAGCCCTGGAATCAAACCCAGGCCTCCTTGCTGTGAGGCAGACTCGCTAACCGCTACGCCACCATGCCAACCTATTTATAAAACTATGAAATATAATTCTAATTAGGGTGTCAGGGAGGCTGGTGCCTATCTCAGTGGACTCTGGGAAAGGGCAGAGTACACCCTGGACATCTTGCCAGGCCATCGCATTGCAGGAACAGGCTAACGGCTATGCGGCTACTCTTGACGAAAGTCAGCAATGGTTCTTTTACATGAACCTCTCACCACAGACGATGAGCGACATGGCTGGCCTTTGATAACCCAGTTAGTTACAGTGGGGGGGCAACAGTGACAACCTGTTGATAGTTGGGCTTGAACCCCCCTTGGGAACGGTCATGTGATTTTGTTATTGTTATTATTAACAGACGCAGACCAAGAAAATGGTGTAAAACTGGTGAATAAGCGGGACTAAGCCCATGAGCTGGGGTCGTTTCACGAGGAAACCTTAACATTTGCCCCCAGTGCAGCCAACTGGGTTATCAAAGGCCGGCCATGTCTCTCACTGTCTATGGGTGAGGCTCATGCAAAAGAATCATTGCTGACTTTCGTGAAGAGTAGGCTGCATAGTCATCAGCATGTTTATGCCCTGTGGTGGCCTGGCAAGCTGTTCAGGGTGTACTCTGCCCTCGCCCAGAGTAGGCTGAGATGGGCGCTAGCCTCCCCGCGACCCTAATTAAAATTAAGCGGTTCAGAAAATGAATGAATGAGATACCTTTACATTCAAAACATTGTTTTTTTTTTCTTTTCCAGGCAAGTTATGGGTGGTTCTCATGGTCTTCCTACGTATATCAGTCTTGTTCTTGGCTGGGTTTCCACTCTACCAGGATGAGCAGGAGAAATTTGTGTGCAACACTATCCAGCCTGGCTGTGCAAACGTATGTTATGATATGTTCGCCCCCCTGTCTCTATTCCGCTTCTGGCTGGTCCAGCTTGCCTCCGTTATCCTGGTTCATGTTTTGTTTATTGTCTATGTGATCCACAAAGTTATGTCCAACCTACCTCATCCTGATGCCCTGAACAGAACGAAGTATAGGTCTTGCTATAAGATTAAACCTGTACCATTCCATGAAGTATCTCTCCCAAAACCTAATGGAAAACCTGGTGTAAGATGGCTACCTTGTTTTACCGGACCTTACATATTTCACCTTTTGGTCCAAATCCTTCTGGAAGCTGGTTTTGGAGCAGCGCATTACTATCTATTTGGATTCTATATTCCGAAGCGCTTCATATGTCAGCATGCTACTTGTACCACCATGATAGACTGCTATATATCAAGACCCACTGAGAAGACCATCATGTTGAATTTCATGCTAGGATTGGCCACCCTGTCCGTCCTCCTCAACCTGTTTGATATTGGTTGCGCCATTAAGCAGTCAGCAAGACACAGAAGAAAGAGGAAGATGATGATGGAGGATAAAATGTATAAGAAGGATCAATACTTCTTTACGGAAGGTGCAAACTTTGGTGGCCCTGAACATCAAGCCTTGCTGGTCAATGGAAGCTTCAGGAAAAGAATCCAGAAAGCCTGTACTAATGACAATGCTGCCGCGCATTCAGAAGATAAAATTCATCCAGGCGTCTCTTGTGCAGGTAACCTTGTAGGTGTCGATGTTGGTGTACCCAGTTCTAATGCTGCTAATGAACCAAGTGGTTACCCACTGGTGCAGGATGAGGTAGCAGAACGAGAAGGCAGTAAGGAGGCACTATGTCCTTCTGAACCATTTGGCACACCAAGGTCCGTGCGGGTCAACAAGCGTAGTCGGCATAAACCTATGCCGCCTCCTAGACGGGACAAGCCACCAAGCGAAGGGTGGCTGGATAACTCTGGCGCTGTAGCAAAGTGTGAACGGATACCGGAACAGTACATGTTGGGGGATATGAGTACCGACAGTGATCTGATGTCCACTGGTGGAGACGAGAAAAGGTCAGAATGGGTGTGAGGTCTTGGACATGATGGCACAGTGGCTTCGACATCAAAACAATTTGTGTTCTAAGACAACTGAAGAAGAAACTTCTGGTGACAACTGACCTTTTAGATGAGATGAGACCTCCAGGAGCTGTCTTCTTTGCTTTGAAGAATTTCCTCAATTATGTAGATGATGCGTCGTGTGTTTATAAAGCGAGGGACCATAAATAAAGGTCTTAAAAAGTCTGAAATCAAGATGGCTTTTGCTGGCTCTTCTATTTGAAGTCGCTGTGGAATGATGCCCTTTACAACACACCCACAACCTTCACCATCCACCTGTTTCCTCTGTTTGTATCACACTACACAGTGGATCACCCTGATCTTGCTGTGTTCGTCAGGGTGAAAGGTCATTCTAAAAACAGGACGGTGATATCCAAAGTTGGGATGGACATGCATTCTCGCTCATAAAGACAACCAGGAGAGTTTCCTTCCAAAACAACCCCCTAAGATTAGTGTGACTTCCAATAATAATTAGTCACTCATCTCATTCATTTTTACAAGCCATTCAATTTGGGTCCCAGGGAGGTTGGAGCTTATCTCAGCCAACTGCTTGCCAGACCCTTGGAGGGCTGACACACATACAACCATTAACACTTAATCTGACACCTAGGGAATGTGTAACAGCCACATAGCTTAATGGACATTATGTCTTTGGATGTGGGAGGAAACCCACACAAATATGGGGAGAACATGAAAACTCCACACATACACCCTTGCTGAACCCCAACCTCGAACCCAGGACCTTATTCCTGTGAGGTGGATCTGCTAACCACTATGCCACCATGCTACCTGTTAATAATTAGCATAATTGAATTCAAACTAGAGAAACTAATGCACAATGAATAAATAAACACAGAAGGCGGGTCCTGGGTTCGATCCCCAGGTTGTCCGTTCCTGTGTGGAGTTTGAATGTTCGCCCCGAGCTTGCGCGGGCTTCCACTGGGTACTCTGGTTTCCTCCCACAGTATAAAAACATGCACAGTATGTTAACTGGCTGTTCCAAATCACATCTTGGTGTGAAAGTGAGTATGAATGGTAGTGTGAGTTTTGGCCCTGTAATGGCCCAGAGTGTACCTTGTCTTCGCTCGGAGTTGGCTGCGATGGGCGCCAGCCTCCCTATGACCCTAATTAGGATTAAGTCGTTCAGAAAATGAATGAATCAAAAAAGTTGAGCTATTCACGTGTTGTGATCCTGCACCAACCAAATAGATTTCTGTAATTTATGCTCTCCTGCCCTCTGTTGGATCAATGAGTTACTGCAGCGTTTAAAAACCCAGGCTAAACAGATAAATTCCCCGAATTAATCCCAGCTCGTCCGCCTCTCAGCAAGAAGGGTCTGGGTTCGAGTCCTGGCTCAAAGAGAGTGTTACTGTATGGAGTTTGCAAGGTCTTCCTGTAATGGGTTTAGTTAGGGTACTCTAAGTTTCCTCATACAGCCCAAAGGTTAGGCTAATGACTGTTCCATAATGCCCCTAGCTGAAAGCATGTTGGCCCTGTGATGGACTGGTGAGCTGGTCAGGATGTACCCTGTGTTTGTTGAGCTAGGCCTTCAGCCTACTTGCAATCTCAGTACGACTTAGTTGTTTGGAAAATTATAGCACTCGTTTACCAACCTCTGATCATAATTATTGGCACCCCAAAACTATGGCATGATGTCCAATCTGGAATGTGTCGGTGATGTTGGTACGCGTTCCTCACAGGATGAAGCTCCTGGGTTGGAGTCATGTGGTCAGCAAGCGCATCTCTCTGTGTAGTTTGCATGCTCTCCCTGTGCTTATGTGGGTTTCTTAAGGGTACACCAGTTTCCGCCAACAGTCCAAAGAAATGCATATTATGGCTAAACTGCGATTCCAAATTGCCCTTATGTGTCAGAAGGTTTGAAACGGAGAAAAGGTGGTGCATGGTGCCGTCAGGTAATTTTAAAAGTGGCCCAATGCATCATGGGTCCATCGGATAAGTCCACTTGGGTCCACTCTATAAGAACCAGGAAGACTGTGCTATTCCTCTTACTGTGTCTTATTAATACCGTGATTTTATGGACGACCTCAGACCAGTTTTATGTGAAGTCTTTGCATTCTTCAGGATTTTCCTCACTGAGCTGAACAGAACGCCATCACACGCAGCGGATTAGGAAGAAGTCGCAGTGATGACGCTGCTCTGCCTCCGCCACTCTGAATAATTTGACTGTTCAAGGCTGGTGTTGGAGCTCAATAGAAGAGGATTGTTCCTCCTTCAGATGTTCTCCTGACTGTGATATTCGGGAGAACAGTGATCCCACTCACAAGCCTGAAAGCATGTCCTACATCATCGGGACTTATTTGCTTCAGCTTCAGCTCGCATTTATTTTAATGTTGGTGCATTATGTACTTGTGCTATTTTACATCAGTAATGAAATTAAGGAGCAAGTAGTACACAGGAAATTATCACAAAACAAAAATAAAAGATGCTTTTGAGACCCAATACTTACTGGTTCGATTCCTGAACTGGAGGGGAGAATGTGGCAGTGTGTGTGTGTGTGTGTGTGTGTGTGTGTATGTGTGTGTGTGTGTATGTGTGTGTGTTCATTGTTTACGTGTGTGTGTGTGTGTGTGTGTGTGTGTGTGTGTGTGTGTGTGTGTAAGCTGCACCTTCCCCTTTCTCTACAGTACCTACATGACTGAAGTGCCCTTGACTAGGGTACTTTACCCAGATGCTCTCCGGCTGCTTCAGTGTGGCTTCCCAAAGTATGTGTGTATGTGTGTCTGTGTGTGTGTGTGTGTGTGTGTGTGTGTGTGTGTGTGTGTGTGTGTGTGTGTGTTGTGAGCGCGCACGCGTGTGTGTTGTGAGCGCGCGCACACGTGTGTGTGTGAGCACGCACGTGTGTGTGTGTGTGTGTGTGTGTGTGTGTGTGTGTGTGTGCATGTGCGTGTGTGCGAGTGTATATGTGTGTGTGTGTGTGTGTGTGTGTGTGTGTGTAAGGTGCACCTTCCCCTTTCTTCCCCTTTCTCTACAGTACCTACATGACTGAAGTGCCCTTGACCAGGGTACTTTACCCTCAGATGCACTCCGGCTGCTTCAGTGTGGCTTCCCAATATATGTGTGTGTGTGTGTGTGTGTGTGTGTGTGTGTGTGTGTGTGTGTGTGTGTGTGTGTGTGTGTGTGTGGCGTGTGCATCTTGTAGCGCACTGCGTGTGTGTGTGTGCACGCGCGTGTGCATGTGTGTGTGTGTGTGTACTTGTATGTGTGTGTACGTGTGTGTGTGTGTGTGTGTGTGTGTGTGTGTGTGTGTGCATGTGCATCTGCGTGAGTGTGTGTGTGCGTGTGTGTGCATGTGCGTGAATGTGTGTGCGAGTGTGTGTGTGTGTGTGTGTGTGTGTGTGTGTGTGTGTGCGCGTGTGTGCACGCCACAGCGCACTCGTGTGTGTGTGTGCACGCGCGTGTGCATGTGTGTGTGTGTGCATGTGTGTGTGTGTGTGTGTGTGTGTGTGTGTGTGCATGTGCGTGAGTGTGTGTGTGCGAGTGTGTGCGTGTGAGTGTGTGTGTGCATGTGCGTGAGTGTGTGTGTGCGAGTGTGTGTGTGTGTGTGTGTGTGTGTGTGTGTGTGTGTGTGTGTGTGTAAGGTGCACCTTCCCCTTTCTCTACAGTACCTACATGACTGAAGTGCCCTTGACTAGGGTACTTTACCCTCAGATGCACTCCGGCTGCTTCAGTGTGGCTTCCCAATATATGTGCATGTGTGTGTGTGTGTGTGTGTGTGTGTGTGTGTGTGTGTGTGTGTGTGTGTGTGTGTGTGTGTCTGTTCACGTTTGAGAGGTTAAATGCAGAGACAATTTTTCCCCTTATGTGATTAATACATCAAAATCCAAAGTAAAAATAGACTACAGAGGTCCAGACACTCGTGCCATAAGGACCCGTTCAGAAAATCACAGGTCACAACATGCTGGCAGTGGTGGCCTGATAGTAAGGTGCTGGATTACTGGATTACTGATTCCAAGGTCGTGGGTTAAAGCCTCACTATCAGCGGGATGTCACTGCTGTCCCCCCAGTGCAGCTACCTTGGTTATCAATGGCCGGTCATGTCTCTCACTGTCTGTGGTGTGAGGTTCATGTAAATAAAAATATTGATGACTTTTGTCAAGAGGAGCTGCATAACCGTCAGTGTGTTTCTGCCCTACGATGGCCTAGTGTACTCTGCCCTAGCCCAGAGTTGGCTGACGTGGGTGTCAGCCTCCTCGCAACCCTAATTAGGATTAAACAGTTCAGACAATGAATGAATGAGAACAAGCGTAGCAAGTTTGAAAGCCCCGGGTTCAGCGCACCTAAAAACTAAAGTGTGACGGACGGGCGGTCAGACGGTCCCAACCCATTCCTATAGCTCCTCAGGGGTGGGAGCTAAAAATAAAAATCTCTGACGTATGGGGGCTGTAGTGTTTGGCACATCATCAGACATTTATTATTTTTTTAAGAGATATTTCTTTTACATCGCATTAAATGTTCCCACATCTCAATTACCTATTTACTTTTTTTTTTATATAATAAATAAAACGTTTCTCCATGAGGCAGTGGTGGCCTGGTGGTAGGCTGCTGGATTGCCAGTCCTGGGGTTGGGGGTTCAAGCCCAACTGTCAACAGTTGTCACTACTGCCTCCCCCTCGCCCCCACTGGGTTGTCCCCACCCCCACTGGGGAAAACTGGGTTGTCAAGGGTCAGCCATGTCTCTCACTGTCTATGGTGGGAGGTTCATGTAGAAGAACATTGCTGACGTTTATCAAGAGTAGCTGCATAGCTGTCAGCGTGTTTGTGCCCTGAGACAGTGACAACATGAAAGTGGGGCTTAATCCCACAACCTTAGGATCAGTGATCCAGCACCTTTACCACCAGGCCACCACTTCCCTATCATTATTGTTATTTTGTAGTGGAAATGTCCCTGACACACCATATAAATATATATATATATATATATATCGCGGGTTTTTCAAAAATCGAAAAAAAAAAAAAAAGGAAATTAAGGAAGAATAGGGGAAAAGTTAAGGAAAATGCCGCAAAACAAGACCAATTATGCAAAAAAAAACAAAAAAAAAACATACAAAAACAAACTCACAAAAAAAAAAAAAAAACCCGACAACCCAAAACCCCTCAACAAAACTATTTACATTTTTATGTGAGTGTATTTATATTTTATTTACACCTTATGCATTATTTTTGAATGTTTAATTGTTATTATAAGCATTTATAGTGTTGAATATGTATTTATTGATATTATATACACATGTTCATATACATCAGTCAGGGGGGGTTGATCGTACTTCACAGAAATTGGCGGTCGCCTCGGTCCCAATTAACCATGGAAAGTGAGGGCTCCCTGTATATATATATATATATATATATATATATACACACACACGGTAGGTTGAAGGTAAAGTCTGTTGGGTTTTTACACCCGAGCCTAGTGGCTCATCAGGCCGGTGCTTATCCCCGGTTTCCGTAGCATGAAGCGACCAGGAGTTGAACTCCTCCTGGATGGGACGCTAGTCCATCGCAGGTTACCTTCCCAGTATATTTTTACTGGGACCCATTTATACTGCTGGGTGAACAGAGGCACAATTGAGACCTTACCCAGGGGTCTTAGCACAGTGAGGGTCTCAGTGGGATTTGAACTTACAACCTCCCGATCATGAGCGCATCACCGTAACCACTACGCCACCGGCCCCATGCCTGTATATATACATTCACTCCATAAAGTCTTCTCCAGCACATCCTGAAAACTTTCAATAGAGTTAAGATCAGGACCGGGGGTGGGGTGGGATGGGAAGGGTGGGGTGGGATGGGAAGGGTGGGGGTGTTTGATACATAT
>CM045728.1:13137349-13139849 GCA_024760905.1 Plotosus lineatus
CAAAATGATGAAGGAGATGTTAATTAACTGATTACATTCATCAAACACAAGCTGATAGAGGAGGGGAGGGATTGGGAATACTGGTAAACTGATTGTGCACCAAGTGTCTGTGTGATAAAAGTGAAAAGATCACTGATTTACTTTGCATCACACCCACATCTAATTGAGCAGCGCTTTCTCTGAGCTCGAACACAGAGTGCTGTCAGTGCTCCACAATCAAACCCTTTCCATGTCAGATTAGGTGAAGAGCCCACCTGTAGGGCCCCTATTCACTGTTAGAAGAACCCTGCGTGATTAGTGATGCAGTTTAAGCACAAATGAGACATTTCTACAGTGCTGGAAATGTTTAAACAGTTACAAAGTCTTGTGGGTGGGTAAGGTTGGGGGGTGGGTGGGTCGTGGTGGTGGTGGTGATGGTGATGCCTAAGCCTTGGAGTGTCAGCATTTCAATACCATCGATCAAAAACAGAAAGGTCTCAGATTAGACATGAGACAACTTTGTGAATCAGAAAAGAGGAAAAAAAAAAAAAGATTCTATGTACATGTCACCTTTATGCAAGACTTTAAAAAAAAGATCAAAGTGTTCGCCGAGATGAAAAGAGCCCCCTTTTTTCCCCTGTGCATTTTAAACCCCATTCACTGGGCCCTCTTTTATTAAATTAAGTGGCGAACACAACAATGATGGAGCTTCTCCAGGTCGAGCTGCTCGCCTCTAATTACAACCCTGAAAGCCAAGAAAGATCTCTCTCTCTCTCTCTCTCTCTCTCTCTCTCTTTATATACAAGACGTGCACAAAGAAACACCTCTATAGTGAGCATGTACATTCCACTCGCCATTACCAACAAAAAAAAAACAAGAAAAACAAGAAGAAGAAGAAGAACCTTGGACAGCAGAAGAAGAGCAGAAGATTTCAGAGAGATGTGCTATTAAAGATTTCTCCAAAATATTTTATTGTCAAAATAAACGCAATATTTGTCCTCTTCAAATGACATCTACACTATGTACAGATATACAATAATCTTATAGATCTTTTTTTTTTTTCACTTTTCTATACAAAATTTACAAATTTGTACAGAACTGTATAAATATATTACAATAAAAAAGCTGACCCGTAGAAACACTTGAGCTAAAACTTTAGGACTTTTTAAGGCTTATCAGAGACAGACAGAATCTTTGATATATTTTTTTTGATTGTTTAGACTTTCCTTAAACTATATATATATATATATATATATATATATATATATATATATATATATATATATATATATATATATATATATATATATATATATATATATATATAAATAATAAGTTAAACTGAAAAGTGTGGTGAAAATGTTGAGCACCACTTGAGACAATGTGATGTGGAATTCTCTGTAAGCATCACTGATTGCATGGCATGTCATGTCCGTTTGAATGGCCTGGGCATGGAAGTGACCCATGCGCCACGGATGACGACACAAACCCATCCAGAGTCCATTTGTATGGAAATGTGTGAAGGGAGAAAAAAAAAAAAAAAAAAAAAACAAACAACATTTTTTTTTTTTTTTTTCCTTTTTTAAAAATCAAGAAAATAAGGAATCAGGACCTGGTGCACTGAGCTGCTCTAGACCCGAGACAAAGGCATCTGCTTGGCGCAGGACACCGAGCTGGCTGTGCCCGAGCGCCACGTCAGTCCTGCGCTCACATCACTGTAGGCCGAGCTGTTTGCGCCCTTCCCCGCCCACCGGCAGCGGCAGCAGCGCGCGCACAGCGCCCGCCATGACTCAACAGTCTTCCCCGACCAGACCCACACGCCCGACGTGATGCCCACCGCCAGGCACATGAAGTACTTCAGCATGAACACAGCGTAGTCGGGCCTCTCCGCAGCGCGCTCCCGGTCCATTGCGCATGCGCAGTTGTGCGCCGCCTCCCATCTCTGGCGGTTATGCTGCTCGTAGAAGTAGCAAGCCACGATGACGGCGGCGGGCACCGTGTACAGCACCGTGAACACCCCGATGCGAATCATCAGCTTCTCCAGCTTGTCGGTTTTGGTGCCGCCTTGCTTGATGACGCTGCGGATCCGAAACAGTGACACGAACCCAGCGAGCAGAAACATGGCTCCAATGCACAGGTAGATGAGCAACGGTGCCAGCACGAAGCCCCGCAGGTTATCCAGGTTCTGGTTGCCCACGTAGCAGATGCCGGCGACGGGGTCACCATCCACCGAGCTGAGCGCCAGGACGGCGATAGACTTCATGCTTGGGATGAGCCAGGCGGCCAGGTGGAAGTACTGCGAGTAGCTCGCGATGGCCTCGTTGCCCCACTTCATCCCCGCCGCCAGGAACCACGTGAGGGACAGGATGACCCACCATATGGAGCTGGCCATGCCGAAGAAGTAGATCAGCAGGAAGACGACCGTGCACAGTGCCGGACCCGTGGTCTCGTAGTGGACGTGCTCGACGTCGTGCTCTCGGCTGCAAGCGACCCGCTCGTGTCCCGCGATCAGGCGGACGAT
>CM045728.1:13144849-13177349 GCA_024760905.1 Plotosus lineatus
ATCTATCGTGTGCAGGGATCCCTCACTTTCCACGGTTAATTGGGACCGAGATCCCCGCGCAACCATCGAAATCCGCGAAGTAGGATCACCCCTCAACCTCCACCCCCGACTGACGTATACGTACATGTATATGTGTATATAATATGAATAAGTACATATCCAATGCTATAAATGCTTATAATAACAATTAAACATTGAAAAAATAACACAAGATGTAAATAAAATAGAAATACAGATGCTCCCCATCTTGCCAAAATTCGTTTTGCAAACATCTGGAGATACCAACAAAGCTGTCCGAGGTGAAAGTGAAAGTGAAAAGAAATTGAAGAACAGGTAGAAATAGAAATGGAATAAAATTGACAGAAAGATAGATCATAAATATAAGTATGACATATGATTAAACATTATCCTGAGTTACCCGGCAGAGGGGGCGGGGGGGGGGGGGGGTGGCTGCGCAGACCCACAGATGCAACAATCTATCCAGTTTTGATTGGTGATTTTGGGTTGGTCTTTTTGTTTTGTGTTTGTTCATTCATTCAGTTCATTTTCTGTATGAAAATATTTTCCGCTTCATCCTAATTAGGGTCGCAGGGAGGCTGGTGCCCATCCCAGCCAACTCAGGGCAAGGGCAGAGTACACCCTGAACAGCTCACCAGGCCATCGCAGGGCGGAAACACGCTGACGGCTTTGCAGCCTACTCTTGTCGAAAGTCAGCAATGGTTCTTTTACATGCCTCACACCATAGACAGTGAGAGACATGGCCCGCCTTTGATAACCCAGTTAGCTGCACTAGGGGCAGTGACAACCTTGTGAGAGTGGGACTCGAACCCCAACCTTAGTATCAGCGATCCGGCGCCTTATACCAATAGACCACCACTGCCCTGCGTTTTGTGTTTGTTTCTTTTTTTTTGTTTTTTTTTTTTGCATAATTGGCCTTGTTTTTTGTGACATTTTCCTTAACTTTTCCACGTATTCTTTCTTAATTTCCTTATTTTTTAAATCGATGAATATTTATTTAATTATTTAAAAGAAAACCGCGATGCATTGAAGCAGGAAGTAGTGAGGGATCCCTGTACTGCACAGCCCATGCTGGAATAATGGTTAGCATGTTTGCCTCACAGCAACAAGGCCTGGGCTCATTTCCCAGCTCAGGGGTTTCTGTGTGGAGTTTGCATGTCCTCCCTGTTCGTGTGTGGGTTTCATCCGAGTACTCAGGTTTCCTCCACAGACCAAAAGCAAGCACAGAAGGTTAATTGGCTGTTCCAAATCACCTCTAGTTGTGAGTATGAGTGTGAATGCTTGGCTAGGTGTTGGTGCCGCAATGGCCTGGCGAGCTGTCCAGTTTATACCTCTCCCTTGCGCAGAGTTGGCTGAGACGAGCTCCAGCCTTCCTCTGACCCTAATTAGGCCTAGAAAATGAACGATTTTCGATGCACAGCCCCAAACCTATATGGCATATTGGATGGCAGATACAATGAAAGACAAGAACAATATATGTAATTGATCTCATTCTCTGAGTGCTGGTCTCACACTTTTTTTTTTTTTTTTTTTGTGGGGCTGGTGGTGTAGTGGTTAGGATGCTGCAGTCATGATCGTGAGGTTGTGTGTTCAAATCTCAGTTAGACACTCATGCTAAGACTCCTGGGCAACGTCTCAACCAAAAGTTTGCCTATGTTCACCCAGCAGTATAAATGGGTACCAGTAAAAATATACTGGGAAGGTAACCTGCGATGGACTAGTGTCCCATCCAGGGGGAGTTGAACTCCTGGTCGCTGTACGCTATGGAAACCGGGAATAAGTACCGGTCCGATGAGCCACTAGGCTCAGGTGTGAATAGCCCAAAGGACTTTTTCTGGGTGTTTGTCTCACACAATGCTAACTGGATGTTAAAAATTGCCCCAGGTATAAGTGTGAATGGTTGTGTGTGTTGTACCCCGTATTCACTCGGTGATGGCTGAGATAGGCTTCAGCCTGTCTGTGACCCTAATAGGATCAAGTGGCTCGGCAAATAGTGAGTGAGAGAGATAAAAATGTGACATGCCTAAAGGGTTAAAATAGAGCGACTGTTACTTTTGTTCTGATAACATATACAGGGAGCCCTCACTTTCCACAGTAAATGGAGACCGGGACCTCCCGACCCCGTGACCGCCGATTTCCGCGAAGTAGGATCGACTTCCTAACTGACGTATACATACATGTACATGTGTACAGTTCAGTTCAGTTCATTTTCTGTAACCGCTTAATCCTAATTTGGGTCGCGGGGAGGCTGGCGCCCATCCCAGCCACCTTTTGGCGAGGGCAGAGTACACCCTGGACAGCTCGCCAGGCCATCGCAGGGAGCGGAAACACGCCAACTGCTTTGAAGCCTACTCTTTACGAAAGTCAGCAATGGTTCTTTTACATGCCTCACACCACAGAGGTTGAGAGACATGGCCGGCCTTTGATAACCCAGTTAGCTGCACTGGGGAGGACAGTGACAACCTTGTGGAGAGTGGGACTCGAACCCCCAACCTTTGGATCAGCGATCCAGTGCCCTATACCACTAGACCACCACTGCCCTGTCACATGTGTACATAATATCAATAAATACATATTCAACGCTATAAATGCTTATAATAACATTTAAACATTCAAAAATAATGTGCACGTGCACACACACACACACACACACACACACACACACACACACACACACACACACACACTCAGATGCGCGCCTCACATAAAATGTAAGTAGTTTTGTTGGGGGGTTTTGGGTTGATTTTTGTTTTTGTTTGTTTGTCTTCTTCTTTTTCTTTCGGCTGTTCACTTCAGGGGTCGCCACAACAAACCATCCGCCTCCGTCTCACCCTGTCCTCTGCATCTTCTTCTCTTACTCCAACGACCTTCATGTCCTCCTTCACCACGTCCATGAATCGTCTCTTTGGTCTTCCTCTAGGCCTTCTGTCTGGTAGTTCAACCTCAGCATCCTACTACCAATATACTCACTATCCCTCCTCTGTACATGTCCAAACCATCTCAATCTAGCCTCTCTGACTTTGTCTCCAAGAGATCTTACATGCTGTCCCTCTGATGTACTCATTTCTGATCCTATCCATCCTCGTTACTCCCAGAGAGAACTGGGTTTTTTCATAATTGGCCGTTGTTTTGCAGCATTTTCCTTAACTTTCCCTCTATTTTCCCTGAATTTCCTCATTTTTATTTTTTCGATGAATATTTTTGAAAAACCCGCGATGCACTGAAGCCGTAGAAACTGAAGCTCGAAGTAGCGAGGGATCAACCGTATATGATTTCAGACACCTTGAAATTCATTGTATGCATAATAATCATTCATCTACTAACATCACACTAAGGTGATAATAGACATTTAACCTGGAGAAGCGGTGTCACATGATACACAACGTCTTGTTGATATCAGTTGTGTCTTAAAAATGCATCCCTACTCTTTAAAACTGCTTCTACGTGGCTGCAGGGAACAAAATGTGTAGTTTTATTTGAGTTGAGGGGAAAGCCTCTCGGGAGGCATCAAGGAACAGGTGTGTGCTGTGAACTCCCTGGTGAATGCGTCTGATAGAAAAAAAAAATGGGGAGGGGTGGGGGTGGGGGCATCGTTTTCACTGATTATGCGTATTATTGGCTGAGCCCATATTGATTAACAGAGAGATAGAAGCCACTGTGGTCTCCAGCAGTTGGAGCGTAACCTCTCTGCCTGGCGGAGGCCCACAGCAGGCCTGGCTTGTGTTACATAGTACCCGGGCATTCCTGAGTGCAAATGGAATTAGTGCATCTGTTCGAAAGTTAATTTTCAAATCAGCATTGAGTCATTCTTTAGAAAGAAAGCAGTGATGGTTGGGGCCAAGTGTGTGTGTGTGTGTGTGTGTGTGTGTGTGTGTGTGTGTGTGTGTGTATGTGTGTGTGTGTGTGTGTGTGTGTAGGGGGGGGGACTCAACTCCTCAAGTATCAGTGCAAGAAAAAGCTGAACATTGTTCACACACACAGTGTTGTGTGAGTCTTATTTCACGTTCCAGGAAAAGCACGCATTCTGGTTCATACGGCCTAAATTTAATTTAATTTAAAGTACTGATTAGACTTTTAAAACATAAACCGTCAATCCACTACATTGCTGCGTTATCATCTGAAGAAAAAGCTTTTCATTGTGTTGGTGAAATGTAAGCAATTTAATTAACTAGTTCTGTCAGAGATAAAGGTTTAATTAGTGAAAAAGTAATTTGTCTTGAGTAACTGTCTTCAAACGAAAGCTTAAGATAATGGTACACTCTGCATCTGTGTGTGTGTGTGTGTGTGTGTGTGTGTGTGTGTGTGTGTGTAAGTGTGGGGGTGTGTGTGGGTGTGTTTATGTATTAGCATACTATGTATGCAAATTGCCGTGGGTAAACAAAAATAATTGGTTATGATTATGTACTGTATAAGGCCACTGTTAAAATATCACCGTGATCCGAGCCAAATCATCACCAAATAAGGTTTTGAAATGTGTGTTTATGAAAAACATGCATCTGATATACATCCGACTGTAGTTGTGAACTTTGACTCTGATATACATGCTTTAAATTGTATTTTTTTGGAGTTGTGGGATTTAAAAAAAAAAACATGTGTTCATTCATTCATTTTCTGAACTGCTTAATTGTAATTAGGGTCACAGGGAGGCTGGTGTACATGTCAGCCGACAATGGGCGAGGGCAGAGTACACCCTGGACAGCTTGCCAGGTCATGACACGGCAGAAACACGGTGGCGGCGGCGGCTATGCAGTTACTCTTGTCGAAAGTTCTTTTACATGAACCTCACATTATAGACAGTGAGACACATGGCCGGCCTTTGATAGCCCAGTTAGCTGGGGGGTTGAAAAACCCGTGGGGGGGGCTTGAACCCACCTTGAGAGTGGGACTTGAACCCCCAACCTTGGGATCAATGATCCATCACCTTACCACCGTCCACCACATGTTCCTTTGCACTGTTTTAGTATAAACTGTACAACAGAGAGTAAGAGAGAGATTTTTATTTATTTATTTATTTTGGATATACTGTACTAATCCCGTAAAGGAATTTCTTTCCTCTGCATTTCACCCATCCAAGGTGAGCACAAACACACACACACACACACACACACACACACACACACACACACACACACACACACACACACACACACACACACTCGGAGCAGTGGGATGCCACACACATTGGGGGCACCTGGAGAACGGTTGGGGGTTCGATGCCTTGCTCAAGGGCACGTCAGCCTTGAATGGGGAAGAAGGGAAGGTGCTGCCCCCCCACCCATCACCACCACCACACAATTTCCCTGCTGGTTCAGGAATCGAACCAATGACCTTTTGGTCCCCAAACTGCTTCTCTAACTATTCGACATTGGCTGCCCCGAGAGAGAGAGAGAGAGAGAGAGAGAGAGAGAGAGAGTTGTGATGGAATGATGGGTTTTACTGCTGTATTTGAGTCCCAGGTTTGGTGATTTTGTACTTGTGTAGGTTTCCTCTGATTATTTCAGTTTTCTCTCACAGGTCAAAGCCATACATAGTAGGTTAACTGTCTGTTGCAAATTGCTCCTAGCTGTGAGTGTGAACAGTTTTGTGTGTGTGTGTGTGTGTGTGTGTGTGTGTGTGTGTGTGTGTGTGTGTGTGTGTGTGTGTGTGTGTGTGTGTGCGTGCGTGTGTGTGTGTGTGTGTGTGTGTGTGTGTGTGTGTATGTATGTGTGGCCTGCAGTAGATGGGTAAACTGATGCCCTGAGATCCTAGTAGGATAAAGTGGTTCCTGAAAATGAATGAACTGTTGCTGCAAATTTATGCCAACTTCCCCTAGTGGTAAAAAAACACAAAACAAAACAAAACAAAACAAAAAAAAAAACAACCAACCAACCAAAAAACCCAAAAAAACCCCCAAAAACCCTGTGAACTGAATACATTAGATATATAATATAATATAATATAATATAATCTTCTTTTCCTTTCGACTGTTCCCTTCAGGGGTCGCCACAGCAAACCATCTGCCTCCATCTCATCCTGTCTTCTGCATCTTTTTCTTTTACACCAACGACCTTCATGTCCTCCTTCACCACATCCATAAATCTCTTCTTTGGTCTTCCTCTAGGCCTTCTGCCTGGTAGTTCCAACCTCAGCATCCTACTGCCAATATACTCACTATCCCTCCTCTGTACGGTGGTGAGGCCAGCGATGTTGTATGGCTTAGAAACAGTGGTGCTGACTTTGTCTCCAAAACATCTTACATGTGCTGTCCCTCTGATCTACTCATTTCTGATCCTATCCATCCTCGTTACTCCCAAAGAGAACCTCAACGTTTTCATCTCTGCTACCTCCAGCTCTGCCTCCTGTCTTTTCCTCAGCGCCACTGTTTCTAAACCATACAACATCACTGGCCTCACCACCGTCTTGTACACTTTTCCTTTCTTTCTTGCTGACACTCTCCTATCGCACATCACACTGGACACTTTTCTCCAACCATTCCAGCCTGCCTGCACACGCTTCTTCACCTCTTTTCCACACTCTCCATTGCTCTGGATTATTGAGCTTAAGTACTTAAAATCCTCCACCTTTGTTATCTCTGCCCCCTGTAACATCACCGTTCCTCCAGGGTCCTTGTCATTCATGCACATGTATTCTGATTTTCTGAGGCTAACCTTCATTCCCCTCCTTTCCAGGGCATACCTCCACCTCTCTAGATTTTCCTCCACTTGTTCTCTGCTCTCACTACAGATCACGATGTCATCTGCAAACATCATAGTCCATGGAGATTCTTGTCTCACCTCGTCTGTCAGCCTGTCCATCACCATAGCAAACAAGAAGGGGCTCAGAGCTGATCCTTGATGCAGTCCCACCTCCACCTTGAATTCGTCAGTCATGCCGACAGCACACCTCACCACTGTCTTACATCTCTCATACATGTCTTGCACCACTCTAACATACTTCTCTGCCACTCCAGACTTCCTCATGCAATACCACAGTTCTTCTCTTTGCACCCTGTCATATGCTTTTTCTAGATATAATATAATACAATATAAATGGGAGGCACTTTAGTAATCAGCATATCTGCATCACAGCAAGGAGGTCCTGGGGATGAGCTGTCCCGGGTGTACACTGCCCTCGCCTAGAGTCGGCTGAGATGGATGCTATCCTCCCTGCAACACGAATTAGGATTAAGCTGTTCAGAAAATGAATGATTGAATGAATATTATGGGCTTCCTTTGGGTACAGTAAGCCCTCTCCCATTCGAGGTTCACCGTTCGTGGCCCTGCATACTCACAGATATGGCTCTCAAAGGCTTTTTTTCATGTTTTTAAATTAGCTACAGCCCCAGCAAATTACATGCGCGTAATTCAAATTTAGCCAATGGCAGAGAGCTTTTGTTCTCCCTCTTGCTGATTGGTTTGCAGATGATGTGTACGCGCTTTTTCTCCATCCCCCTTTTAAGTTAATGTTTAGAATGTTTGTGTGAGATTTTACGTACTGTAGTATGTTGATCCAACTTTATCCTTTAAGTTCGTACTGGGGTTATCTTGAATTACGAGTGTCTTTTATAACAAATTTTCCACCATACGATCTTCGACCCCACCAAAAATCGAGCAAAATTTGATTTATGAGCTCTGCTGGGAAATAGCTTTTCCTGGCCAATTAGCCTCGTATTCTTCCATGTGTGTTCCTCTGTGGTCGGAGAAAGCCTTGTGCAGTGCTTCTCAATTATTTTCTGTGATGCCCCTAGGAAGAAAAAAAACATTTCATGCCCCCCTCCCCCCCCACTCCATGGGCGACTATAAATAGTGTTTATTGCACTTGATATCATTTGCTCGGTGCTTTTTCCTCACACCATAGGAAACATAGTGAGAGCGCTGCTGCCACCTAGTGTAATTGCGTGGCAAAAAAGCATGTTCCCCAGGGTAATCCGCGATCCCCCATGTGCCCCCCAAGGGGGTGTGTGCAGCACTATTTGAGAAGCACTGGCCTTGTGGTCGCTCACCACGAGCCTTTCCTCACTGGCATTCGTAGTGTGCACATGCACAAAATTCTCCTCCTCGCTCTCTGTTATGCACCGCCTCATGCCTGCCCACGTGACATCTTTGCCATGTTTATCTTTAATATATTAGGTCAAATGTGTTTGTGGCAGGTTATATGAGTTTGGGAGGGGATTGGAATAGATTAATTGGTTTTCGATTATTTCCGATGAGAATGAGAATTTTAGTTTTATCTAATGATCGCTTTGACTTACGAGCTTGCTCTCGGAATGGATTGATTTCGTAAGTCACGATACCACTGTATTAGTTTTTTATAAGAACATACACTAAAATTTATTCACGTATGTACCTACTAGTCCTTCTCAAAACATTAGCATATTGTGATAAAGTTCATTATCTTCTGTAATGTACAGGTAAAAATTAAACTTTCATATATTTTAGATTCAATGCACACCAACTGAAATATTTCAGGTCTTTTATTGTGTTAATACTGATGATTTTGGCATACAGCTCATGAAAACCCAAAATTCCTATCTCAAAAAATTAGCATATTTCATCCGACCAATAAAAAAATGCCTTTAATACAAAAAGAGTCAACCTTCAAATAATTATGTTTTATATATATATATATATATATATATATATATATATATATATATATATATATATATATATATATATATATATATATATATATATTATGTGCATATTTATTAATAGGGAATTGACAAGCAAATTATTTTTTTCATTGATTACAGTTCACTTTATGCCTACAGCATATAGTGATGCAGGGATCCCTCACTACTTCGCATGTTTTTTTTTTAATATTCATCGAATTAAAAAAATTAATGAAATTAAAGAAAAATATGGAAAAAGTTAAGGAAAATGCTGCAAAACTAGGACAATTATGCAACCCCCCCCCAAAACAAACAAAAAACAACCCAAAAGCTCCCATCAAAACTAGTAAAAGTTTCATGTGAGGTGTGTATCTGTGTGCGCGGGTCTGTGTCTGTGTGTGTGTGTGTGTGTGTGTGTGTGTATTTATATTTTATTTACATTATTTTTGATGTTTAATTGTTATTATAAGCATTTATAGCGTTGAATATGTATTTATTGATACTATATAGACATATTGGCGGCACGGTGGCGGAGTGGTTAGCACGTCTGCCTCACAGCAAGAAGGCCCGGGTTCGATTCCCGGCCTGGGCGTTTCTGTGTGGAGTTTGCATGTTCTCCCCGTGCTTGTGCGGGTTTCCTCCGGGTGCTCTGGTTTCCCCCGCAATCCAAAGATGTGCACTGTAGGTTAATTGGCCGTTCTAAATTGACCGTAGTTTCTCTCCTGCAGCGGCACTGGAACCCAGTCGTATCGGCACTTGCCTTTCCATTGGATCCTTCTGGTGGCGCCGAGACAGGGGGGGGGACTTGCTGCTTGGGTAACAGCCTGTCCCTCATTACTCCCTACCCAGGCTCTGCGCACTGGGGAGTATCACCAGTCGGGATACCAGCCAGAGCGCAGCCATAGTCCTTCGGGACTGACGGAGGCCTACGATTGACGTATACATCAGTCAGGGGGGTCGATCCTACTTCACAGAAATCGGCGGTTGTGGGAGATCTCAATCCCAATTAAGCGTGGAAAGTGAGGGATCCCTGTATGTATGTATGTATATATATATATATATTATTATTATTATTATTATTATTCCTTATAAATAGTATCACAGTACAAAATGTAAAGGTTTTTACTCAATCATTACTACATTTTTTCTGCATTATTACTGTATTAATGAGTAAGACTGTCTATAGAATGTGTTCAAGAAGCATATTTTAGTGTATGTAATGTAGGGTGCATAGCTGTCAGTGTGTTTCTGCCCCTTGCTAAAGGGTTGTGTCAGGAAGGGCATCTGATGTCAAAACCTACGCAAATTAAATATGCGAATCATTAATATGACTTCCATGAAGATGGAGGCAGATGATTTGCTGTAGCGACCCCTGAAGGGAACAAGTGAAAGGCAAAGGAGAAGAAGAAAATTTTAGTTTCTGTAATATCATACATAGGTTTTAAAACCGCATTATTAATTCACGGATTTCCGGGATCTGTGGGCAGGGGAGGAACGTAACCACCTAACCACCTGCGAATAATGGGCGCACCAATTTTCGGTGTTCTCAGGTTTCTTTCTTGCTGGTACTAACCACTTCACCACTACCCCATTCATTTTCTTATATATATATATATATATATATATATATATATATATATATATATATATATATATATATATATATATATATATGTGTGTATGTGTGTGTGTATGTATATATATATATATATATATATATATGTATATATACATATACACACACATACACACATATATATACATGTATATATACATACACACACACACACATATATATGTATATATGTGTGTGTATATGTATATATACATATATATATATATATATATATATATATATATATATATATATATATATATATATATATATATATATATATATATATACACACACACATACACACATATATATATATATATGTCGATCGATTTTCTGAGTAGATCCTTCCGTAGGAGAGTGCTCGATACTTTTTGGTAGAGCAAATAACAAAAATAAAAGGACAGGACAAAGACTTTCTATTGAAAATCGATCGGTCCACCCCTCGAAACAGATCTGTAGTGATAAATGGAGTTTCAATAGAAAGTCTTTGTCCTGTCCTTTTATTTTTGATATATATATATATATATATATATATATATATATATATATATATATATATATATATATATATATACCACCCAATCGCCCATTAATAATCACGCTGAAAGCTCAAAAACATCCTCCATTTAGTATAAACTAAAACCAGAGTACCCTGTGGATCAAGGATATGTTGTAATCTTTCTTCAAATAAAATCTCATTTCAAACTTGATTCAGTTGCTTGTCACATACATTTTTTTTTCGAAGAAAAAAAAAATCCAGACTCTCGTAATTTTCTTTTGGCAAGTTGTACAACTTAGAGAGACATGATGAGGCAGGAGTTACTGCTGCCAGTCTGGGCTATGGAGAGTGAGACATAAACGTGGTCTGCCTTGTGAGTAGGTAATGATTCACTCTGAGTTTAAGCTCTGGAACTCAAATTTATGGCTTGCGCTGCAGTTACTGAGTGACAGAATGATGGGAAAATGGTTCCTTTGGGCTCATCATCTTCAGACAATTCTCACAAGGTCACCCATAGACTCATGTAAAAAACAAACAAACAAACAAAAAAGAAACTGACGGTAATGCCTTTCTTTCAGAGATTTCCGCGCCTCTTGAACAGAAGATTCATCAAAAGTGTAGGCTGCCTGCATCTCGACAATCGAGACCAACCGAGGCTGGTAGCGCACGCCGTGGCTCCTAAGTCAATTAACAGGTCTATGCTAAGAAACCAGGGACCTATTTAAGGAGTTGATCTGCCCTGTTTGCTTTTTAACTTTGCACAAGCTCATGTCCTCCCCACAGAGGAAGACAGAGATGCAAAAGAAGGGGGTTGGGAAAGAGCCTACCCCCCACCCCACCCAAACTCATCTGGGATTGTTTGCTTAGGGCTTGGCTGCTAATCCCTGTCAGGTGGAGCTGGACCCCCCCCCCTCTCCTTCTGCCATCCCCTGAGGTGGTGGAGCACGCTCCCTCCGAGTCCCTCACCTCTGCCTCATTACCTTGACAAACAGGACCAGCCCCTGCAATCACTTACTCACTGAAAGAGGATGCACCGGGACACACAGTGCACATCATCCAATGCTTCTGTTTACAATTAGCGAACACGATACACACCACAGATTCAGACACAGTCATGGCATATTTGTGTAAGGCAGTATTTTTCAAATTTTTGTATTCAGGGACCTCTTTAACAGGAAAATAAATCCCACAGACTTCATAAATATAGATTTAGTTTTATTTTAACCTCCTGAGACCCAAAAATTAATGTTGTGTGTATTCTCATTTATTTGCAGCACGTCTGGACTTAACCTTCCAATAACTGTTGAACTTGAGCAATGTATTCAAACAAGAAGAGGTTTGGTAAATGAGTCATACCCAATGGCTCACATATGAGGATCTTAGGAGGACATACACACAAACCCCCCCCCCCAAAAAAAAAAAACAAACAAACAAACAAACAAACACACACACACACACACACACACACACACACACATATATATATATATATATATATATATATATATATATATATATATATATATATATATACACACACAGGGATCCCTCAATACTTCGCGCTTCAATTCATGTATTCAATATCCATCAAATTAAAAAAATAAGGAAATTAAGGAAGAATTGAGGAAAAAGAAACAAAAACAAGGCCAGTTATGCAAAAAACCCAAACAAAACAAAAAACAACCCAAAATCTCCCATCAAAACTAAATATATTGTTGCATCTGTGTGTGCTCGCATCTGCACGCGTTATTGCTCGCGCACAAGCATGTATGTGTGTCATCTTCTTCTCATGCAATACCATCTGTATGTGTGTGTATTTATATTTTATTTCTTATATTAATCTATATTATCTTATGCATTATTTTTTAATCTTTAATTGTTATTATAAGCATTTATAACATTGAATATGTATTTATTGATATTATTTACATATATACATGTACATAAACATCACTCAGGGGTGGGTGATCCTACTTCACGGATTTTAATGGTCACGTGGGGATCCCGGTCCCAGTGAACCACGGAAAGTGAGGGATCCCTGTATATATATATATATATATATATATATATGCTGGAGGTAGCAGAGATGAAAATGTTGAGGTTCTCTTTGGGAGTAACGAGGATGGATAGGATCAGAAATGAGCACATCAGAGGGACAGCACATGTAAGATGTTTTGAAGACAAAGTCAGAGAGGCTAGATTGAGATGGTTTGGACATGTACAGAGGAGGGATAGTGAGTATATTGGTAGTAGGATGCTGAGGTTGGAACTACCAGGCAGAAGGCCTAGAAGAAAACCAAAGAAGAGATTGATGGATGTGGTGAAGGAGGACATGAAGGTCGTTGGTGTAAAAGAAAAAGATGCAGAAGATAGGGTGAGATGGAGGCAGATGATTTGCTGTGGCGACCCCTGAAGGGAACAGCCAAAAGGAAAAGAAGAAGGATTGAAAAAAAAAAAATTAAGAAAAAAAAAAGGGTAAAATTAAAGGAAAATGCCACAAAACAAGGCCAATTCTGCAAAAAAACAACAACAACAACAACAACAACAAAAAACAAACATAATCAAAAAAAAAAAAAACAAACCCCAAGCCGCCCCAACAAAACTACTTACATTTTTATGTGAGGTGCGCACATCTGTGTGTGTGTATTTATATTTTATTCACATCTTATGCATTATTTTGAATGTTTAATTGTTATTATAAACATTTATAGTGTTGAATATGTATTTATTGATATTATTTACCCATTTGTGTACACACATTCGTCTTGATCCCCATTAACCAAGAAAAGTGAGGGATCCCTGTATATATATATATATATTCCACTGACACAACAAAAATTATCTGTCTGAATTCTCTTTGCCCTTTGAACTCATAAATATGATGCCTGTGATATTGTGGGATATAATTTACACCACTGGGGGAATAACATTTAGAACCACTTGTGTCGAGTTCTATATGTCCCTTGCTAAAGGGTTGTGTCACGAAGGGCATCCGAGGTAAAAACCCACGCCAAATCAAATGTGCGAGTCAGATGATTCACTGTGGTGACTCCCGAGAAAAGGGAAAAAAGTCGAAAGGACAGGCCAGTGGTGGCTTAGTGGATAAAGGAAATGGGTTACTGATTAAATGTTCAATCCCTCAATCCTCACCATCACCACTCTTGGGCCCCTAAGAAAGACCCTTAACCCTGAGTTGCTCAGTTTTGTAAAAAGGATAATTATAAGTTGCTGTGGATAATTAAATCAGCCAAATGCTGCCAATTAATTAATTCATTTTCTGAACCACTTAGTCACAATTAGGGTCGCAGGGAGCCTGGCACCATCTCAGCTGACTTTGAGAGAGGGCAGAGTACACCCTGGACAGACCATGCAGAACAGAAATGTGCTGATGACTTTGCAGCTAGTCTTGTCGAAAGTCAGCAACGGTCCTTTTACATGAAGCTCACACCATCGACAGTGAGAGACATGGCCGGCCTTTGACAATCCAGTTAGCTGCATCTTTATCACCAGTACCTTTATCACCAGTACCTTTATCACCAGTACCTTTATCACCAGTATCTTTATCACCAGTACCTTTATCACCAGTACCTTTATCACCAGTATCTTTATCACCAGTACCTTTGTCACCAGTACCTTTATCACCAGTATCTTTATCACCAGTATCTTTATCACCAGCACCTTTATCACCAGTATCTTTATCACCAGCACCTTTATCACCAGTATCTTTATCACCAGTACCTTTATCACCAGTACCTTTATCACCAGTATCTTTATCACCAGTATCTTTATCACCAGTACCTTTATCACCAGTACCTTTATCACCAGTATCTTTATCACCAGTATCTTTATCACCAGCACCTTTATCACCAGTATCTTTATCACCAGTATCTTTATCACCAGTACCTTTATCACCAGTACCTTTATCACCAGTATCTTTATCACCAGTACCTTTATCACCAGTACCTTTATCACCAGTATCTTTATCACCAGTACCTTTATCACCAGTACCTTTATCACCAGTATCTTTATCACCAGCACCTTTATCACCAGTATCTTTATCACCAGCACCTTTATCACCAGTATCTTTATCACCAGTACCTTTATCACCAGTACCTTTATCACCAGTATCTTTATCACCAGTATCTTTATCACCAGCACCTTTATCACCAGTACCTTTATCACCAGTATCTTTATCACCAGCACCTTTATCACCAGTACCTTTATCACCAGTATCTTTATCACCAGCACCTTTATCACCAGTACCTTTATCACCAGTACCTTTATCACCAGTATCTTTATCACCAGTACCTTTATCACCAGTATCTTTAGCACCAGGCCACCACTGCCCAAGCTTGCGGATGTTTGTCAGAAAAAAAGGTGAAGGTCTTTTTCTAAATCGTTTGTGTATTGTACGATTTTTATTTTCAAACCATTGGCTTTTTTCATTATTTTTCTGGGTGGAAGTCTCCAACTTGTGACTTTTCCTTGCAAATGAAAACCAAATAATTTTTGAGCAACACCTTTGTGACCTTCTTGTGACATGTGCCATTGTTTGAGAAGAGTTTGAGGCTACACCGCGTCAGACATTTGTTTTGCCACATTTGTGGAAATTTCAAATGGCTGGAATTTTTTTTTTGCGATGAGTTCACCAATGAGGCAACTGAAATGCGATGGTGTCAATATCGCTGGACAAATTTAAGAATATTTTGAAAATGAACAGCAACAGCCTCAGATTGCCATTCAGCTCAGTCACATTTCTTTCTTTCGTGATCACCCTCTAGGCGTTGTCTAGCCAATGGTACCGATGAATGCATTTACATTTTCGGCGTACGGCGGGCACGCTTATCCAGAGTGAATTCATTTATTCATTCATTTCCTAAGCTGCTTAATCCTAATTAGGGTCACAGGAAGGCTGGAGCCCCTCTGGGCACAGGCAGAGTACAACCTGGACCTCTCACTGGACCATCAGAAACATGCAGCCAGCAATGCAGCCTACTCTTAATGAAAGGTAGCAATGGTTAGCTGCAGTAGGGGCGGGGTGTGGGTGTGTGTGTGTGTGGGTGGCGCGTTCATTTTTTTATACAATTGAGCAATTGAGGTTTAAGGATGTCATTGGTTCACGCTTTCATTTTAAAGTATGATGATACTGATGTATGTTCCAAATGACCACAACAAACTATGAGTGTCTGGTTATGCATTATCCAAGCAGAATAATGCTTTCTTTAACATCCAAAGATAGCAGACCAATCAGATTGCACCAGTCCTGTGTAGTATATATTAATGCAAGGAGTATGTGTCAATTAACCTGATAATCGTGTCAAGTAACGTGATAAACTCAAGCTTTTTATTTTATTAAAGTGAAAAAGAGAGCCTTGGGAAGGAACAACCGTAAAACTGTAGGCGTTATTTTTCAAACATTCAAACTGATAGCATACAAATTCATTAATTTTCAGTCACCACTTAATCTTAATTAGAGTTGCAGGGCGGCTGGCGCCCCTCTCAGCCGACTCTGGGCAAGGCCACAGAGTGCACCATGGACAGCTCACCAGATAATCACATGGCGGAAACACACTGACGGCTATGCACCTACCTTTGACAAAAGTCAGCAATGGTTCTTTTACATGAACTTTTCACCATAGACAGTGAGAGACATGGACTGCATTTGAAAACCCAGTAATCTGCACGGGGGGTGGGGGGCAGTGACAACCTGTTGAGAATGGGGCTTGAACCTCTAACCTTAGGATCAGTGATCCAGAACCTTTACCACTATGCCACCACTGCCCGTAGCATAAAAAGAATAAAATGGCAGAACTATATTAAATGCTCAAGTAATGACTTTGTGCCAGGCTCAGTGGACGCTATACAATTCTGTGTAATGTACAGTGACTGTGTCATACAATGTACTGAATATAGACACTGACCTGAAATGGTATTTCAAAAAAAGAAGGGAAAACTATTTATTTCTTTATTTAAAGTCTATAGGAAGTGAATCATTAAAAAAAAACAAAAAGACAGACAGACAGACAGACAGACAGACATTTTATTCAATAAAAGGCCATTAGCCCAAAATACAGACAAAATGAATAAATTAAAGCATGAACTATTGTTGTAGTGGAGCCAGTGGTGTAGTGGTTAAAGTGTTGGGCTCATGATCGGGAGGTTGTGAGTTCAAATCCCACTGAGACCCTCACTGTGCTAAGACCCCTGGGCAAGGTCTCAACCACAAGTGTGCCTCTGTTCACCCAGCAAGTATAAATGGATACCAGTAAAAATATACTGGGAAGGTAACCTGTGATGGACTAGCGTCCCATCCAGGGGTAGTTCAACTCCTAATTGCTTCATGCTACGGAAATAACGGGGATAAGCACCGGCCTGATGAGCCGCTAGGCTCGGGTGTAAAAAAACCCAAACAGTCAATCAATCATCATTGTTGTAGACCAGTTGAATTTCTGATTTTCTTAACATGGATAAGAAATAAGCATAGGTTATGGATTGCATTAACATCAGTTGATGACATAATATTAATAAAACTGTGTTGTGATAAGGGATACTTCAAATATTTACTTAATAATGTGTTTCTTATACCCGTGTAGCCTTTGCAATAAAGTATTACATGGATTTCATCTTCAATTCCATAGATATTGTTTTTCTCACATAAAGGACAAAATCTTAAATTATAAGGAACATTTTTATATCTACCAGTCTCGGTGCAAAGTTTGAAAGTACCACATCGAAAATTTGCTAAATAGATTCTCAAATAAGGTTCTATATCTGAGTTCATGTATGTTTCAACATTTAGAAGGGACTTGAACAGTAAATAACTAGAGGACTTAGATGTATTTTGTAATGATGAATGCCAATTTTGTAAGATATTATCAGATAATCTCTGCTTAAAAACTGAAATAAAAATATCAACATCACCAATATCCTGTGATACCCAAGTGAAGCCAAACCCCAGTCTAAACAAGATATTTTTAATATACGATGCCCATGTTGTGCGCGTCCAGACTCACCTAATGCCTTCAGCATTAAATAGAACTGGTGCGGTAATCTAGAACTTGGAAGTCGTAAAAGTCTACACCAAAATTTAACGGCCCTTGTCATATAAGTAATTTGTAGGGGGAACCTGCCACATTCACCGAAAACCATATTATTACAACAATTTTTGCCAACTTTCAAGAAATATTTACAAGTTTTTATTTGTATTTGCTCAATAATTTTATAATAAGTGGTTCCCCAAATTTCTCAACCATAACATAATATAGGTTTAACCATAGCATTGAATATTTTAAAAAGATCTACAAAAGCCAAAATAACCAAAAAACCAAAAAAACAACCAACCAACCAACCAACCAACCAACCAATCAAACAACCAAACAACCAAAAACCCATATATGGTCTCATGCTAATAGGACGGCATGGTAGCGCAGTGTGATTAGCACATTGGCTTCACAACAAGAAAGTCCAGGGTTTAAGTTGCTGATGCTTTCATATTCTCCAGTGCTTGTGTGGGTTTCCTCTGGGGATGCCGGTTTCCTCCCACAGTCCAAAGTCATGCACATCAGGCTAATTGGCTATTCCAAATTGCGGATTTCCGAAGTGTGAGTATGAATGTCAGTGGCTGTGTATGAGCTGGTTCTGCAATAGTGTGGTAAATTGTTCAGGGGTACCCTTCCTTCACCCACTCTCGGCTAAAATAGGCTCCAGCCTCCCCTGCGACACTGATAGGAGTAAGAACTTCACGAAATGAGTGCGTGATAACAATGAAGTACAGGTACAGAGTGTTTATTTTCTGTCAAGACAAAATCCATCCAGATCTTCTTCACTCATTCAAATTTGTACATGAGATCACATTCTAAATCCATTTCATTCACCACAATCTGCGTGTTGATAGAAGAGATTTTCTGGCTATAGCTGTATGATCAGATTTCCTAATCACTGTTTTCAGGTCAGCGAACAGGACAGAAACAGGACACTGCACTTGGGTTTTATCAGACTATACACAACGCCATTCATCTTGTTCACTCGAGTTCTGATGAGCAGTCCTGCTACGGAGAGCGTCTCTAATCTCCTGCATCTACACTCCGTAATCTGAGATGAACCCTGACTGACAAGTGACGTTTCGAGAGCAGAGATGTTTGTAAATTAGTACATAGATGCTACATTGTGTAGAGACGTGTCAAACTCTCTGTTTTCAATAGCTGCAGTTGGGATTCGGGGTTTATTTCAAATATACTGCATAGTCTTCAATTCCAATCAAACACTGGACATTTTTACCCTTGGTGTAGCGATTGAGGCAGGTATGAACATCCCCATCATGTTCGAATCACTGTGTCTCTCTGGCTGTGTTCTCCACGCTCAGAAGTGATGTTCACGAACATGTGTAGAAACATGAAGGTCCTTGGTTTTGAGGCGTTGGCATTTCTCCCCCGTGTCGGTGCGGGTTTCCTCTGGTAGTCTGGTTTCCTCACACACTTGAAATTTTGCAAATTTGACTAAATGTCTTGGCCCTTCAATCGTACGGCGGGCTGTACAGGTTGCCTTTGTCTAGTGTTGGCTGAGATAGGTGTCAACCACATTGCAACCCCATGGGATCAAGCAGTTTTGGGAATGTTACGTAGTGTGTGTGTGTGTGTGTGTGTGTGTGTGTGTGTGTGTGTGTGTAGATGTTGCTCGATAAATGTGTGTAGTTAGAAACACCACAAATATAGATGACAGAAGTAATTACTTTCTCTGTGAAAGAACAGATTATATTGGCCAGTGGTGAGCAGTGAGCATGCTGAAGGATAGAGCCGGAGAAAAAAAATATTCCTTCCAGATCCAAAAAAAATCAACTCAGAGAGTCCATCTACCTCCATGTTTCCTACGTCTCGATACCTCAGTGTGTATCTGTGCATCATTCTGCCAGTGTGAATTGGTGAACAGATGGTGCTGCCTCGTTGACCTGCAGAATGTGTGTGTGTGTGTGTGTGTGTGTGAGAGAGAGAGAGAGAGAGAGATGGACTATCCTTAGACAAAAAGAAAGATCTAGAAATACACAATGTGACCTTGTGCTCTTGAAGGGTTCCCATCCACACTTTCTTTCTTCTTGTTGAAATGGCTCTTGTACCTTCAACCTGTCCCTCCAGTTGTGGCTCCATCTTCTCTTAGATGCTCTAATGGAATGGGATTCTTCTCTATAAGCCTACCAATGTTAGTTTATTTTTGCTATATATATATATATATATATATATATATATATATATATATATGCAGTTATATTAGCATTAGCTAGCTTTGGTAGCTAGCTACACTGTTGGGCTTTTTACATCCGAGTCATACTGGCTCATCAGGCTGGTGCTTATCCCTGGTTTCCATAGCGTGAAGCGATTATGAACTCAACTCCTCCTGGATGGGACGCTAGTCCATCGCAGGTTACCGAGTATGTTTTACTGCTACCCATTTATACTGCTGGGTGAACAGAGGCACACCCATAGTTAAGACCTTGCCCAAGGGTCTTAGCACAGTGGGGGGGGGGGGGGGGGGGTCGGTCAAACTGGGATTTGAACACACAACCTCCCGATCATTAGCGCAGGACCCTAACCACTACACCACCGGCCCCACTAGGCTAATTTAATTATACATTACAATAACACAATACCATAGCTAATCTCCTGTTTGCTACCTGAATAGCAAAGTTACTTACATTAATTATTCATTCATTCATTTTCGAAGCCACTTAATCCGAATTATGGTCACAGGGAGGCTGGAACCCAAATCTGCGTGAGGGCACAGTGCACCCTGAACAACTCACCAGACCATAGCACGGCCAACCATCCACACTCACACTCACCCCTAGAGGCGATTTGGAACAGCCAGTTCGCCTACTGTGCAGACTTTTAGACTGTCGAGCGAAAGCATGCACATTTCCCCTCTTTGACATGCAATGCTAACCACCTGATCTTTTCAAACAGCGGTGCATGCATATTTGGGGAAGCGCTATCCACTCCTTGTACCAATGCGCTCACAGATGTCTATGATTGGCTGGTAATCGCTGTGACTGACAGTGAAGTGAGAGCATGCCGTCTCTAACTCTGCTAATTTGCACTTGCGATCGCTGGGTGAATAGTAATGCACCTTCTCGATGCATCACTCGGGAATCACCTGGTTGTGATATCTAATTCAATTCACAATAACTAGCTAACTTTATCTAGCATTTCTAAATGAACATAAATAAAACCGATGCATTTTTAAAAACTTGCTAATTTCATTTTCCAAATAATATTATATTGCTAGCATGCTAAATGAATATACGCATTTTATGTTATATTCAACTTAGAGTTAGCTAGCTTGCTAAGTATAGCTACACAACATCAGGGTTAATTCACTTTTACTTGGTTCTTCAATGACTGTTTGTTTTGGTTACACAATCTAATATTTAGCTTAATTACTTGGGCAGCGGGGGCAGTGATCTAGTGGTATAGGGCGCTGAATCGCTGATCCAAAGGTTGGGGGTTCGAGTCCCACTCTACACAAGGTTGTCACTGCACCCCCCCAGTGGAGCTAACGCCGGCCATGTCTCTCACTGTCTATGGTGTGAGGCATGTAAAAGAACCATTGCTGACTTTCGACAAGAGTAGGCTGCAAAACCGTCAGCGTGTTTCCGCCCTGCAATGGTCTGGCGAGCTGTCCAGGCTGTACTCTGCCCTCGCCCGAAGTTGGCTGGGATGGGCACCAGCCTCCCTGCGACCCAAATTAGGATTAAGCGGGTACAGAAATTATGAACTTGGGCAGCGGTGGCCTGGTGGTAAAAGTGCTGGATCACTGATCCTAAGGTTCAGGATTCAAGCCCCACTCTCAATGGGTTGTCACTGTCCCCCCAGTGCAGCTAACAGGGTTATCAAAGGCCGGCAATGTCTCTCACTGTCTATGGTGAGAAGTTCATGTAAAAGAACCATTGCTGACTTTCAACAAGAGTAGTTAGAAAGCTGTCAGCATGTTGATGGCCTGCTGAGCTGTCCAGGGTGTACTCAACCCTCGACTGGCGTCGGCTGGGATGGGTGCCAGCCTCCCTGCGACCCTAATTAGAATTAAGCAGTTACAGAAAATGAATAAACTTGGTGAAAGTAAACCTTAGTCTGATAAAAGAATATCATAATTAACTAACTGTTTGCTAACTCGTGAGACAGCCTGACACTTTTTATTATTACAATGTCTTGGCTAAGTTATTATAAACTTTAAATAACTACACAATATCACAGATAATGCACTCTTTGCTTGTTAACACACTTGACTGTTGTAAGTACAGGGTACAATACTAAACTTAGTGTTACACTGACTGCTTGGAAACCCTGCGCTAGCTAGCTTACAAGAAATGCTAGCAGTTTTAATTGCACAAAATAATAGTTAGCCTAAACTTAACTCATATATTGAAAGAATGCAACAACAAAACACTGTGCTTAAAATATTGTTAACTCGTGTGCTAAACAGCTGGCTTGTTCTACTTATATAATTAATTATATACCTTAATGTTTGTTAGCTTCTGTAACATATGGTTTGTGTAACATACTGTTAGCTAACGCTGAATTTCTTGTGTACACAACTTCCTTGTCAAGATACTTCACTTTTCATTTAAAAAATGTAGAAAATATAAAATACAACTTAATAGTTATTCAAATATTTGCGAGCAATTCTCTATCAATTTTGCTTGGTGATTTCCTGTGTAGCATATTTAGTTAGCATGCAATTCAGTGTGCAACATACTGTTAGATTATGCCCACAATTATCGGTAAAATATTCTACGAACCTTCTTGATAGGAAACATGGCTCTTCTTTTCCTTTCAGCTGTTCCCTTTTTTTTTCAGGGTCACCACAGGGAATCATCTGATTCACATGTTTGATTTGGCATAGGTTTTTATGTCAGACAGATGCCCTTCCTGACACAACCCTTTAGCAAGGGACACTATATATATATAGTGTATAGATATATATATATCACTCACTTTCTGCAGTTAATGGGGACCGAGCCCCACCCTCACGACTGCCGATTTTCACGAAGTAGGATTGATCCCCCTGGCTGACGTATATGAACATGTATTTCTATATATAATATCAATAAATACATATTAAATACTATAAATGCTCATAATACCAATTAAACATTCAAAAATCATGCATAAGATGTAAAGAAAATATAAATACAGACGCTCCCCGACTTACGTTTTTAATTGGTTCCGGACGGCCAAACGTAAGTTGAAAATGATCGTAAGTTGTTACAGTGATGTATGACATGTGACATATGACACTCATACTGTACTATACATCTATAAATACCATTACCGTATCTCATAAAACACCCCTAAATCAATTATTATAAACATAACATTGTAACATAATATCAAATATATCAAATAATATCAACATTAATTTCAAATAAGTCACTTATTTATACCGAGTTACTTTCCATGAAGCTTAAAACAGTCAATCAATGCTTAAAATATTTGAAGCGCTCAATACCGAAAGTAGTGTACTTGCGAAAGTAGTGTACTTACTGTGTGTTATACAGACTTCCGGTCTTTCAAGGGCACAAGGGTGCCGTTGAACTCATTTAGAACACAGCCTGCACTGATGCAGTCTCCCAGCAAAGCGGAGAGTTCTTTCTTTTGTGTAAGTAAGTAAGTAAACTTTATTCAAGAGATGCAGACAAAGAACAAGTACAAATCCTAATGAATATTAATATAAAAATAAGTATGCGCTCTTAGGATTCTGCTAAAAGATCATAAATATAAAGATTGTGCTGATCCGAGCAGATAGTTTTTTCATCTCTGTGTATGAGACTTGCACCCATGCTAGTAGGCTTACATTTCTGACCAACCAGATTTGCTTAGAGTTACAAAAGTCCACAAAACAGTGTAAACACAAAGATCACAGAGACGACGTCTTTGCACAAGGGTAACATGCTATTTAACTGAGATACTGATATATATATATATATATATATATATATATATATATATATATATATATATATATATATATATATATATACACACACACACACACACACACACACTCACTCAGTCTGTAGTTTGTAAACAATAAATGCAGCGTCATTGTGTCATTACGTCAACATACTACGTAGGTATGTCTACACTCAAAATTTGCCCTTAAAAAAAAAAGGAAAATAAAAAAAAAACGTAAAACGGATGAACGTCAGTCGGGGAGCGTCTATATGTATTCTGTTTTCCTTTCGGCTTTTTCCTTGGGAGTTGCCACAGCGAATCATCTGATTCGCACGTTTGATTTGGCAGAGGTTTGTACGTCGGATGCCCTTCCTGTCACAACCCTTTTTAGCAAGGGACAGAAACACGCTGATGACTTGGCAGCTACTCTTTACAAAAGTCGGCAATAGTTCTTTTACATGCCTCTCACCATAGACAATGAGAGACATGGCCTGCCTTTGATAACCCAGTTAGCTGCACTGGGGGGGACAGTTACAACCTTGTGGAGAGTGGGGCTCAAACCCCCATCCTTTGGATCAGCGATCCATCGCCCTATACCACTAGACCACCACTGCCCCATATGTATTAAAAAAAAATATATATATATATATATATATATATATATATATATATATATATATATATATATATATATATATGTATGTGTAAAAATGAACTGGGAAGAAGGAGGGGCACGTTCAGTCTGTCGTTTGTAAACAATGGACGCAGCATCATTTTGTTTGCTTGCAGTTTGCTTGCTTGGAAACTTGGCTGCTTCATGTCCATTAAAAAATAATTTATCCCAGGTCAAGCTTATCGTTCTCTGGATAACTCTTTCTGTGCTATAAATGGTGTGTGTGTGTGTATGTGAGATAGTCCACTCTACTCCTGTTAAAGTCACATACCAGTTAACGTTTCCGACATTCTCTAAACTACACATGTGCCAGATAGCATACACATGTACTCGAGACATTAGAAATAAAGTACCAATGGTGATTAATGGAGATGTGATTAAACTCCTCACCCTCTACTGTTCCTCTTTCTTTTGTTTTTCCAATTTCTTATCACCAAACCCCTTTTATCAGAAAAGTTTTAGTATACGTATGAAGATTCACAAGTTCCCTATATAAACCCACCGCACACGCTGGAGGAGTTATAACTATGATACACTCTTTTCTTGCCTGAGGCTACAAAATATATTCTTCACCCAACAGGGGAGGTGTTAAACGTGTGGAATATTTATGGTGGCTGAGGTGACTGATACTTTTGTTGACCTCTGAACACTGGCAGCAGTAACGAGGTCATGTTTTACATGCCATAAAAGTCATAGTGATGGCAGATAGATGATCCTGGAATTGTGTCGTCCTTCTGGTGGAGGATGTTGTTTAACATACAGAATTAGTAAATGCAACACAAATAAAATCTGAGATGTCGAGATATGGAAATTTTGCTGACACTTGGCAACCCTTTCTGTGCTAATCCATCTTGTTGAAACTCTGTACACACACACACACACACACACACACACACACACACACACACACACACACACACACACACACACACACACACACACCGTTCCCGCTCCTGTGCCCCTATTCTCACCTCATTATAAATTTTATAGACGATTATTAAACCGATCTCATTTGCGTAATGAATCAGAGGTGTGTGTTGATACAGTGCTGGGACTCACTGTAGGCGTCCAGATGACATGAGCCGCCTTTGTAGGTGGCTTTGCTTTAATATGGTGTGATGGCATCAAGCCAAGGGAGGTGATGCAATCAAAAGTCCTCTGCACATGGGAACCCTTATCTAGCTGCGATAGCCAGAGTGTAATGTGGGTAATTGACACCATTTAGATGGATGTGTGCAATGTCGTTAAAAAGTGTGAAGCAATGTGTGATCTTGTTAACAACATATTAAACAGTTACCATTTAATGAGGTACTGTTTTCTGAAAACAATCAAAATCAATTGCAAAAATGTTGAGATAAGAAAAAAAAAAAAGTTCAGTATTATAGCCCTGCAGTGTAAAACAGAGGAAAACACAATGTCTATTCTTGCTCACTCGGTCTCTCATTTGCCGAAAATGGCTAATCCTAAGATTCAGGTCGTGGGGAGGCTGAAGCATAACTGACGGCAATGACGGGTAACATATTAACACTTTAATGTTTTGGGTAAAGATTTGGTAGAACACGTCAATGATTTTATTCATTAATTATTTAAGTAATTTATATTAACTGCTGGATTACAAGTCCCATGGTTGGGAGTTCAAGCCCCACTCTCAGCAGGGCTGTCTCCACCCCCCCATCATCCCCAGTGCAGCTAACTGGGTTATCAAAGGCCACTGTCTATGGTGAGAGGTTCATGTAAAAGAAAAGGAATTATTATTATTATTATTATTATTATTATTATTATTAATGCCTCAGTATCCCCTGGAAGAGCTGAAGGAAGTGGCTAAGAAAACGAACATCTGGATCTCATTGCTAAAGAGGAAGATGATGATGATGATGATGATGATGATGATGATGATGGTGATTATTATTATTATTATTATTATTATTATTATTATTATTATTATATCCATTTAATTTCTGAACCACTTTTAATACTAATTAGGGTTGCAGGGAAGCTGGCACTCATCTCAGCCAACTCTGGGTGAGGGCGAAGTACACCCTGGACAGCTTGTCAGGCAATTGAAGAGCATATTATTATTATTATTATTATTATTATTTACACCTCAGTATCTTTTGGAAGAGCTGGAGGAAGTGGCTAAGAAGACAAACATCTGGATCTCATTGCTAAAAAGGAAGATGACCATGGTGATGACGATGATGATGATGATGATGATGATGATGATGATGATGATGAAAATTATTATTATTATTATATCCATTTAATTTCTGAACCACTTAATCCTAATTAGGGTTGCAGGGAAGCTGGCACTCATCTTAGCCAACTCTGGGTGAGGGCGAAGTACACCCTGGACAGCTTGTCAGGCAATTGAAGAGCATATTATTATTATTATTATTATTATTATTATTATTATTATTATTATTTACACCTCAGTGTCTTCTGGAAAAGCTGGAGGAAGTGGCTAAGAAGACAAACATCTGGATCTCATTGCTAAAAAGGAAGATGACCATGGTGATGATGATGATGATGATGATTATTATTATTATTATTATTATTATTATTATTATTATTATTATTATTATTACTATTTGTAGCCATACAAGTTGTATATCAAGTTGCTATATTTGGTATTTAAATTAGAGAACCAGCATCCAGGTGCTCTGGTGCATGTATGTACTTTGTGGTGTGGCTTATTGGAAACAATGAGGGGAAAGAGTTGTATTTTAATATCTTAAGGTAGCTACATATAACAAACATCTGTCAAAATATCTGATTGTGATTTTAATTAGACTGGATTCTGCAACGATTTCACCTTATTATTATTATTATTATTTTTCCCATCACTCATAACTTGCGTATCAGGGACCTACGTCTTTATTCAGTTTTCTTTAAAGCTTCTAGGCCGCTATGCTGGAGTGCTTTTATTCCCAAAATGTATTTTTTGCAGTTGAGTTTTAAATGAGGCGATCAGTCCCAGCTGAAAGGCAAAATCCCAAGTGGCGAGTCTACAAATTGGTCTGTACAAGTTCCCCATGAACAAATGTACACACACTCCACATGACAGAGCTACATGTAAAGCCATCAGTCATCCAATAGACACTTGATTGACACAGAACACACTCAATTCACAAATGGGGCCCCCGGCCTAATGGGTGCCTCAGTGTGTGTGTGTGTGTGTGTGTGTGTGTGTGTGTGTGTGTGTGTGTGTGTGTGAGTGAGTGTGTGTGTGTGTGTGGGGGGTGCTAGGGAGAAAAGCTGAAACCCGAGGATCGCCAAATCCAGGTTGGAATGGCTGCTGGCGGTGACCTGCACTACAGGGGGTCACAGAGAAACAAAGAGCGTTCAGGTAGTAGCTGAGACTGTCTCCCTGCCTGATAAGACAGGGCCAAGAGGCTAATGTAGAAGAGTGTGCATTGTTAGCACAGTGAACAGAGATGAATTGCATGTCGGAGATTTTTTTTTTGTTGTTCCAGACACTGAAAACGCTGAAGAGACCAGAGTGATGGAAGAGTAAACACTTCAAATCCAACCAGCATTCCAGAGATTTCTGCCAGAAACACCAGTGAAACAATCACCTTTCTGACAGCCGCACTGGGGCTAATTCACAGCGCATTCACGGCACCCCATAACTCAGCCACCTTCCGTTTTTTTTTTTTTTTTTTTTTTTACCCCCCACGTGTATTAAAGTTTGTATCAGGAGCCCATTAATTCCCAGACTTGTGGTCGGGACCCAGGAGTTCTCAGTAAGGCTGCGATAACCACATGAATACGAGGGGATTTCCTCCCTGAAGTAGCAGCGTAATCTTAGACCTGAAGCAGTCTGGCTTACAGACAAGAGAACTTTCTTTCCTTTGGAATCAAAGATTTGTCAGTTTGTTGGCGTTTAAGTGGCCGAATATAACAGTTAATTTCTTACATGTCCAATATAAAAGAATTGAGGGTTTTATGAATGCAGCAATTCAAAATAATTTTGTTTTTTAAGCCTAGAGTTGGACTGCGGTGTAGCGGTTAGCACGTCCGCCTCACAGCGAGAAGAAAAAAAGTCCTGAGATCAGCGAGGACGTTTCTGTCGGGAGTTTGCATGAGCTTGCATGGGTTTGCTCTGCGTAATCTAGTTTCCTCCCACAGTACAAAGTCTTGTGAGCTGTAGGACATTAGTAGGATTAAAAGGTTGAAGCAAATGAGTGAGTGAGGACTAAGGGTTAATTATTCTGACAAGGAGCGCGACCTTGCTTCATCTCTCTCTCTCTCTGTCTCTCTCTCTCTCTCTCTCGCTCTCTCTTTCTCTTTCTCTCTCTCTCTCTCTCTCTCTCTCTATCTCTCTCACATACATACACACACACACACACACACACACACACACACACACACACACACACACAGATCATGCGTTGTAGTGATTCCATCATTTAACTAGTCATTTTCTGAGCTAACATCAACTCATCATCATCATCATCATCATCATCATCATCATCATCATCACCATCATAACCACAACCACCACCACCTCCATCATCATCATCATCATCATCACCATCACCACCACCATCATCATAATCATCACTATCATCATCATCATCATCTTCACCATCATCATCATCATCATCACCATCATCATCATCATCATCATCATCATCCTCACCACCAACATTATCATCATCACCACCACCACCACCATCACCACCATCATCACCACCACCACCACCACCACCACCATCATCATCATCATCATCATCATCATCATCATCATCATCATCATCACCTACATCTACATCAAGTGCAGCTAATGGGAAATGTTGTGGGTTCCAATTTTTCTGAAAATAATTCTGTGATACTACTACTACTAATAATAATAATTTTATTCTTCTCTTGTTGTTGTTGTTGTTGTTGTTGTTTTTTGTTATTGGTGGCATGGTGGTGCAGTGGTTGACATGTCTATCTCACAGTGGAAAGGCCTGGGTTCAATTCCCAGACGCGAGGTGTTTCTGCGTGGAGTTTGCATATTCTCCCCATGCTTGGTGGGGGTAGGTGTTCCTTCCACAGTCTTTAAACGTGCACAATAGGTGACTGACTGTTCCGATTTACTGCTAAGTAAGAGTGTGAGGGTATATGGATGTGTGATGGCCCTGCGATTGCCTGATAAGCTGTTCAGGGAGTATTCTGCCCTTACCAAGATGAGATAGGTACCAGCATCCCTGAAACCCATATTAGGTTTAATTTGTTACTTATTAAGGATTATTAGGTAATGGGGAGGATGGTGCCCATCTCAGCCAACTATGGGCGAGGGCAGAGTACATCCCAGACAGCTCACCAGGCCATCACATGGCGGAAACACACTGACTGCTATGCAGCTCCTCTTGACAAAAGTCAGAAATGATTCAAAAGACAGTGAGAGACATGGCCGGCCTTACCTTACCACCAGGCCACCACTGACACTATAATAATAATAATAATAATAATAATAATTATTATTATTATTATTATTATTATTATTATTATTACTATTATTGGGCAGTGGTGGCCTGTGGTAAGGTACATGAAGGCTGGTCGTGTCTCTCACTGTCTCCGGTGAGAGGTTCATGTAAAATAACCATTGCTGATTTTTGATAAGAGGAGCTGCGTCGCTGTCAGCATGTTTCTGCCCCACGATGGCCTGGTGAGCTGTTCAGGGTGTGATCTGCCGTCGCCCGGAGTCGGCTGGGATAGGTGCAAGCCTGCCGTGACGCTAATCAGGATTAAACGCTTACAGAAAATGAATGAATGAATAAATAATAATAATAATAATAATAATAATAATAATAATAATAATAATAATAATAATTTAAAATATTTTTCACTGTATGACTGGCTAGCAGATCATCCTCTTCTGGATGTCTGTAGTTGCGTAAGTTGAATGGTTGTTACATGATTGATGTCACACACTAATGCCCCTCCCCCCCCTTCTCCCGCTCCTGCCAGAGAAAGTAAGCAATAAAAAAAACTGCCATATTTCAAGCTCTGAACGAAAAGGAAATTCACAAATTTTCAAAACAAGCAAATCGACACAAGTTTGGTTAATGTTGTTCCAAACATATTTGAAGCAGCAAATAATAATAATAAAAAAAAACCCTGGAATGGTCTCACATGAAATGCACCTCTGATAGGAGACCAGGATGAGAATCAAGAGAATTTTGTCACCTCTGAGTTGAGTTATATAGGTATACTGGGGGCAGCACAGTGATGTAGTACTAAGCACGTCTGCCTCACAGCGGGAAGGTCCTGGGTTCGTGTCTAGAGCTCGGCGAGGGCGCTTCTTTTTGCTCTCCCTGAGCTGGCGGGTTTCCTCCGGCTCTCCTACGGTCCAAAGACAGGCATGTTAGATTAGTAGGTTGATCCAAATTGCCCTTAGGTGTGAGAGTCAATGTGAATGGTTGTATATGTATGTATATGTGTATGTATATGTGTGTTTTTGCCCTGTGATGGTCTGGCAAACTGTTCATAGTGTACCCTGCCTTTGCCCAGAGTATACTGAGATAGGCTCCACCCTTTTTCACGATCCTAGTCAGATAAAGTGATTTAGAAAATTATTGAATTAATATATAATAGGTGGGTGGTGTTCATCAATACAATGTACTTAAATTGATATGAAAATAAAGAAAAACAAACAAACAAAACCAACTATTATTATTAATTTGCAGCTCTGCTGTTTCATTGGTCACTGATTTTCCTTTATAATTTGCTGGTGTCCTCCATTTTTTTTCCATATTCAGCTTTTTATTTTCACTCTTGCTCAGTAATTTTGCTTACTCACTCTTGAGTATACAGTGATCCCTCGCTACTTCGCGCTTCAGTTATTGCGGCGTCAGTACGTGCATCGCGGGTTTTTAAAAAAATATTCATTGAAAAATAAAAAAATAAGGAAATTAAGGAAATGCCGCAAAACAAGGGCAATTATGCAAAAAGCTGGCGGCACGATGGCGTAGTGGTTAGCACGTCCGCCTCACAGCAAGAAGGCCTGTGTTCGATTCCAGGCCTGGGTGTTTCTGTGTGGAGTTTGCATGTTCTCCCCGTGCTTGTGTTGGTTTCCTCCGAGTACTCCGGTTTCATCCCACAGTCCAAAAACATGCCCAGTAAGTTAATTGGCTGTTCCAAAATGTCCATAGGTGTGAGTGAGTCTGTATGTGGCCTGGAGAGCCGAGATGGTAGATCAGTGTGATCACAGACATGACAATCCCTGTATGAGCATCATTCAAGCTTCAGGGATCAACGGCCATTCCCTGTGATTGGATGTAGAGAGAGTGAGAGAGATGCAAAAAAAAAAAAAAAAAAAAAAAAACCCAACCCAAAACCCCCCAACAAAACTATTTACATTATTATGTGAGGTGCGCATCTGAGTGTATGTGCGCGTTAGTGTGTGTGTGTGTGTGTTTACATTTTATTTACATCTTATGCATTATTTTTGAATGTTTAATTGTTATTATAAGCATTTATAGTGTTGAATATATATTTATTGATATATTATATACACATATACATGTACATATACGTCAGTCAGGGGGATCGATCCTACTTTGCGGAAATTCTGCGTTATTGGAGGGTCTCGATCCCAATTAACCACGGAAAGTGAGGGTTCACTGTAATCATTAAGCAGTTGAAAATACATGAAATTATTTTTCATTCCCCAAAATAAAAGGCGGGGTGGGGGTGGGGAGAAAATCTCTCATAGGCTTCATTTTAATAGACTACAGCTCTTTTCTGTGCGAGCCCTTGTTGAGTTCTGAGGCACTTCTGGATCGCAGCAGCCAGAGATTTCCAGGACGCAGTAATTGTGTCTCATTAGTTCTAACAGTAATACAGCAGAGCTAAACAGGCCATGCAATTAGAAATCTGAGCCCTGAATGAAGCAGTTAATCAGTGGACAAAGGCAAAGGCTCAGCACCCGCTCAGGCCTAAAGGAACTCGGGCCATTGTCAGGGACGCAAGGAATGCATGCAGGGATGCCTTCATTTCGGACAAATCAGGTTGGAGGTTGGGTAAGAGGGTACGAGGTGGACGGCGAGCTGGGAATCCTGTTGTTGTTGTTGTTGTTGTTTTTGTTTTTGTTGTGGTTTTAAATTCCTTTCTTTGCCCACTTAATCAAACTTCCTGCTTTTTCACGCATTCAAGAAGCACCAGCACG
>CM045728.1:13179849-13212349 GCA_024760905.1 Plotosus lineatus
ATTTCCTGACACGAGTCACTTTTTTTTCAATGATTGATTGATTTGGAAATGCAATGAGAACCTGAAAGTTATTTATTCTTTTTTTTTTTCTTGGTTTACAATCAGTTCCCAATTCTGGCGGAATTCTCTCTCTCTCTCTCTCTCTCTCTCTCTCTCTCTCGCTCTCTCTCTCTCTCTCTCTCTCTCTCTCTCTCTCTCTCTGTCTCTCTCTCTCTCTCTCTCTCTCTCACACACTACTCTTTCTATTTCATGATCTCTCTGTCTCTGTCTCTCTCTCTCTCTCTCTCTCTCTCTCTCTCACACACACACACACTACTCTTTCTATTTCATGATCTCTCTGTCTCTCTCTCTGTCTCTCTCTCGCTCTCTCTGTCTCCCCCTCTCTCTCACACACACACACACTACTCTTTCTATTTCATGATCTCTCTCTCTCTCTCTCTCTCTCTCTCTCTCTCTCTTTCTCTCTCTCTCTCCTTCACTCTATCTCATTTTCTCTCTTCTATCTTTTGACCTTTTCATTCATTCATTTGCTGAACTGATTTATCCTACCAGGGTCACAGGGAGACCGGATCTTATGAATGAAATTGCCCTATATAAGCATCCACAATAATAATAATAATAATAATAATAATAATAATTAAAAAAATAATAAAAAATAAAAATAATAATAATAAAAATAAAACTGCAGCTTGTCATGTTACTGGGAATCAGAAAGCACAGAGTTTCCTGGCCTGAAAACTTTCCCATGTCAGCAAACTTAAAAGAACTTTTTTTTGGCTTCCTTCCAAAAATATTAAATAAATATTTCCTCACAGAAATCTACATTGCCCTTTGGTAAGTACTGTGGAGTTTTTGTTTTGTTTAATCAGTCTATTGTGTTGATTTTAGATTATGCTGCATGTTCCTGTGATGGATGTGCTTCTATAAAAACCTTTCCACATCGACATGTGTGCACGTGCGTGTGAGAGAGAGAGAGAGAGAGAGAGAGAGAGAGAGAGAGAATTCACGTACACCTGTGATTAATTTGCTTATTGCAGCCGGGACCGCTATCATGAACTCTGTAAAAATACATAAATAAACAAAACAAAACAAACAAAAAAACAGCACCTAATGACCAATCAGCTTCGAGAATCCAGTAATTTTTATAATATAAACTGGTATCATCATCATCATCATCATCATCATCATTATTATTATCATTATTTATTATTATTATTATTATTATTATTATTATTATCATTATTTATTATTACTATTATTATTATTATTATTATTATCATTATTTATTATTATTATTATTATTATTATTATTATTATTATTATTATTATTATTATTATTATTATCATTATTTATTATTATTATTATTATTATTATTATTATTATTGTTGTTATTATTATTATTATTATTATTATTATTATTATTATTGTTATTATTATTAATGCAGCCATGAGGCGGGGGGGGGGGCACTAACCAGTGTCTCTCCCCCTTATGCCGGTCCCAAGCCCGGATAAATGCAGAGGGTTGCGACAGGAAGGGCATCCGGCGTAAAACTTCTGCCAAAAAAAAATGCAAATGATCAATACAGAATTCATACCGGATCGGTCGAGGCCCGGGTTAACAACAACCGCCATCAGTGCTGTCAACCAACAGGGTGCTGATGGAAATTGGACTACTGTTGGTCGAAGACGTCGAAGAAGGAGAGGCGGGAGGCGTGTCCGTAGGCAGAGAGAGAAGAGGAAATGCGTGAGCCTCGGACTGAGAATAGGGACTTTGAATGTTGGAACTATGCAAGGAAAAGATAGGGAGCTGGCTGACATGATGCAGAGGAGGAAGGTGGACATACTGTGTGTTCAGGAGACAAGGTGGAAAGGTAGAAAGGCTAAAAGTTTAGGAGCAGGGTTTAAACTGTTTTATAATGGTGTGGATGGGAAGAGAAATGGAGTAGGAGTCATCTTGAAGGAGGGGTTTGTCAGGAATGTTCTAGAAGTGAAAAGAGTGTCAGACAGAGTGATGAGTCTCAAGTTAGAAATTGAAGGCGTGATGGTCAATGTTGTTAGTGCTTATGCCCCACAGGCAGGATGTAAGCTAGAAGAGAAGGAGAGATTCTGGAGTGAGTTAGATGAAGTGATGCAGAGTACCCCCAGAGGTGAAAGAGTGGTCATTGGAGCAGACTTCAATGGACATGTTGGTGCAGGCAACAGAGGGGACGAGGAAGTGATGGGCAGGTTTGGTATCCAGGACAGGAACACAGAAGGACAGATGTTGATCGATTTTGCAAAAAGGATGGCAATGGCTGTGGTGAATACTTTCTTCAAGAAGAAACAGAAGCATAGGGTGACTTATGAAAGCGGAGGTAAGAGCACACAGGTAGACTACATCTTGTGTAGGCGATGTAATTTGAAGGAAGTCAGTGACTGCAAAGTAGTAGTGGGTGAGAGTGTTGCCAAACAGCATAGGATGGTGGTGTGCAGGATGACACTGCTGGTGAGAAAGGTGAAAAAGGCAAAGGCAGAGCAGAAGACAAAGTGGTGGAAGCTGAAAAAGGAAGAGTGTTGTGTTGTCTTCAAGGAGGAGTTGAAACAGGCTTTGGGTAGTCAGGAAGTGCTTCCAGAGGACTGGACAACCACAGCCAATGTGATCAGGGAGACCGGTAGGAGAGTACTTGGTGTGTCCTCTGGAAGGAAAGTAGATAAGGAAACTTGGTGGTGGAATGAGGAAGTGCAGGCGTGTGTACAAAAGAAGAGGTTAGCCAAGAAGAAGTGGGACATTGAGAGGACCGAAGAGAGTAAACAGGAGTACAGGGAGACACAGCGTAAGGCGAAGGTAGCAGTGTCAAAGGCCAAACAGAGGGCGTATGATGACTTGTATGATAGGTTGAACAGTAAGGAGGGAGAAAATGATCTATACAGGTTAGCACAGCAGAGAAATAGAGATGGGAAAGACGTGCAGCAAGTTAGAGTGATAAAGGACAGAGAGGGAAATGTATTGACTGATGACAGAAGTGTGCTGGGAAGATGGAAAGAGTACTTTGAAGAGCTGATGAATGAGGAAAATGAGAGAGAAAAAGAGTAGAAGGGGTGACCGTTGAGGAGCAGGAAGTAGCAAAGATTAGTAAGGGAGAAGTGAGGAGGGCATTGAAGAGGATGAAGAGTGGAAAGGCAGTTGGCCCTGATGACATACCAGTTAAGGTATGGAAGTGTCTAGGGGAGGTAGCAGTAGATTTTCTGACAAGAATATTCAACAAGGTCTTAGAAAGTGAGCAGATGCCAGAGGAATGGAGGAGAAGTGTGCTTGTGCCCATTTTTAAGAACAAGGGCGATGTACAGAGTTGTGGCAACTACAGAGGGATAAAGTTGATGAGCCATACAATGAAGCTATGGAAAAGAATAGTGGAAGCAAGACTAAGGGCAGAGGTCAGCATTTGTGAACAACAGTTTGGTTTCATGCCAAGAAAGAGCACCACAGATGCAGTGTTTGCTTTGAGGATGTTAATAGAGAAGTACAGAGAAGGTCAGAAGGAGCTGCATTGTGCCTTTGTGGATCTGGAGAAAGCATATGACAGGGTGCCGAGAGAAGAACTGTGGTATTGCATGAGGAAGTCTGGAGTGACAGAGAAGTATGTTAGAGTGGTGCAGGACATGTATGATAGATGTAAGACAGTGGTGAGGTGTGCTGTCGGTGTGACAGAAGAGTTCAAGGTGGAGGTGGGACTGCATCAAGGGTCAGCTCTCAGCCCCTTCTTGTTTGCTATGGTGATGGACAGGCTAACAGATGAGGTTAGACAAGAATCTCCATGGACTATGATGTTTGCAGATGACATAGTGATCTGTAGTGAGAGCAGAGACCGAGTGGAGGAAAATCTAGAGAGGTGGAGGTATGCCCTGGAAAGGAGGGGATTGAAGGTTAGCCTCAGTAAGACAGAATACATGTGTGTGAACGACAAGGACCCAAGAGGAACTTTGAGGTTAACAGGGGGCAGACATAAAGAAGGTGGAGGATTTTAAGTACTTAGGCTCAACAATCCAGAGCAATGGAGAGTGTGGAAAAGAGGTGAAGAAGCGCGTGCAGGCAGGTTGGAATGGATGGAGAAAAGTGTCCGGTGTGATGTGTGATAGGAGAGTATCGGCAAGAATGAAGGGAAAAGTGTACAAGACGGTGATGAGACCAGCAATGTTGTATGGTTTAGAGACAGTGGCCCTGGGGAAAAGACAGGAGTCAGAGTTGGAGGTAGCAGAGATGAAAATGTTGAGGTTCTCTTTGGGAGTAACGAGGATGGATAGGATCAGAAATGAGTACATCAGAGGGACAGCACATGTTAGATGTTTTGGAGACAAAGTCAGAGAGGCTAGATTGAGATGGTTTGGACATGTACAGAGGAGGGATAGTGAGTATATTGGTCGTAGGATGCTGAGGTTGGAACTACCAGGCAAAAGGCCCAGAGGAAGACCAAAGAGAAGATTTATGGATGCGGTGAAGGCGGACATGAAGGTCGTTGGAGTAAGAGTAGAAGATGCAGAGGATAGGGAGAGATGGAGGCAGATCATTTGCTGTGGCGACCCCTGAAGGGAACAGCCGAAAGGAAAAGAAGAAGATTATTGTTATTATTATTATTATTATTATTATTATTATTGTTATAATTATTATTATTATTATTATTATTATTATTATTGTTATTATTATTATTATTATTATTATTATTATTATTATTATTAGTGCCTCCTGGAGACCCTAATTGGAGTAACTGTGGCAGTGATTTCAATGAGACCAAAAGTTCATTCACAGATGAAGTTGTGCTGCGGTATGAGATTCCAAGGACATTAAATCTCACCAAGGCGTCGCCGTGACATACTGGTTAGCACATCCACCTTTTAGCAAGAAGGTCCTAGGTTCGATTCCCAGCTTCAGCATTTCTGTGTGGAGTTTGCATGTTCTCCCAGTGCTTTCTTGGGGTTCCTCCTACAGTCCTCATACATGCGCAGTAGTTGAACTCGCCGCTCCAAATTGACCCGAATTGTGAGTGTGAAGGGGTGTATTTGCCTTTACCCAGTGCTGGCTGAGATAGGCTTTAGCCTCCCCGGGTTCCAAAAAGTGAGCTTAACCACTAGGATCAAGAGTGACTGTACTGTGGCTTGGTCTTCAGCATGCCTCATGATGAATGTTGCCGTGTTCTGTTTCTTTTGTGCTTGTTTTGTTAATTTTATTATTTGTTTCTGCCAGTCTTGGTCATTTTAATTATATATTTTTTTTCTTCAAGAATGACATAAAAAACTATTTAAAAAAGAGAAAACAATTCCTCACCACAAGAATGAAATACAGTGCGGGAGGGAGAGACAGGCTTATTGTGCTGGAGAAGCTGGGGCAGGTGAGCCTGGAGTAGTAGATGCAGCTGAGGTGGAGGGTGCAGGATCTGTTGCAGGCCTCTCTCTACCTTCTTAAAATACTGTTCCAGGTTCGACTGTACAGAGACCAACCTCTTCTCATCCAAGATCTCCTTGTAGCATTGCATCAAATCCATGATTTCTCTGGAAACCCTAGTGAACCTTTCCAAGTTGGGATCCTGAGCCTCAAAAGTTGCCAATGCTTGCTGGATCTCACGCGCCCGAAACTAGTTCGCGGTTGTTTACATAACCGCGTAAGACGTAATGACGCATAATATTACAGTACCGAGACTGAGCAAAGGGAAGCAACACTGTCTTCTTCGGCCCACAACCACAATATGGCATATTCTTCCGCCTCGCGTGCTCGAAACCGAAACTAGTTCGCATTTGTTTACGTAACCGCGTAAGACGTAATGACGCGTAATATTATTTTTTCCATTTTTATGGGGTCGTGTTCGAAACCACGAAACAGTGTAAGTCAGGACCAGTGTAAACCGAGGACTCCCTGTACATCAAGATAAATTCAGTTGATGAAGGTTATCAGACATGAACTTGGTTCTTGGAAATCAATTTACGAGAACTTTGCTACGGTGAGTCCGTCTCTGAAAACTGTCCAGCCCAACAGGATTTCAAAAGTCCTGGGTGGACTCCATTCTCATCCGCTCCATGTTAGAAGTTGAAAGGCTACTTAATAGTAACCACATTTATATTTAATGGTGAGAGACGCAGCTTTGGCGGCAGGGGGTGGGGTGGGGTGAGGGTGGGGTTGAGCAGCACCTTTCCTTCCTACAGCTTCCTGGCTGAAGCACCCTTGAACAAGGTATCTCACCTCCAACTGCTCTCTGGGAGCCGCTAATGTGTGGCAGCCCACTGCTCTGAGTGTGTGCGCTCATGTTAGATGGATTCAGTGCAGAAGTTAAAATTTCCCTTGCAGAAATAATACAGTAAGGTAAAGTCCGTTGGGCTTTTTACACCCGGGCCATGGCGGCTCATCAGTCCGGTGCTTATCCCCGGGTTCTGTAGCGTGAAGCAACCAGGAGTTCAACTCCTCCTGGATTTATACTCCTCCATTTATACTGCGGTATGGGCCGGTGATGTAGTGGTTAGGGTGCTGCACTCATGATCAGGAGGTTGTGAGTTCAAATCCCACCCAGTTAGCCTAACCTAACCCAGTTGACCTAAACAAGTGTGCCTCTGTTCACCCAGCAGTGTAAATGGGTACCAGAAAAATATACTGGGAAGGTAACCTACGATGGACTAGCGTTCCAACCAGAAGGAGTTGGACTCCTGGCCGCTTCACGCTATGGAAACCGGGGTAAGCACCGGCCTGATGAGCTGCTATGGCTCAGATGTAAAAAGCCCAACGGACTTTACCTTTACCATTTATACTGCTGGGGGAACAGGGGCACACTTTTGGTTAAGACCTTGCCCAGGGTTCTTAGCACAGTGGGGGTCAAAGTGGGATTTGAACACACAACCTCCTGATCATGAGCGCAGCACCATAACCACTACACCACCGGCCCCAAATAATACAGTATAAAAGAACAACATTTAAAATAAATAACTAAATGATTCGTTTTTTGGATATTTTTGGATATTTTAGGATATTTTTATATGACTTTTTAGAAACTAAATTCGGGTAAAACCAATGTATGAAATGAGCTGCGTCATGGTTTAACCCAAATTTATTTTCTAAAAAAAAAAAAAATCGTATAAAAATATCCAACCAATGCTTCTCAAGTATCTCAAACAGCAGGAAGGTCCTGGGTTCGAGTCGGAGTTTTGGGTGTTTCTGTATGGGGCTTGCATGTTTTCTGAGAGTCTGTGGGGTTTCCTCTGGGTTCTCTGGTTTCCTCCCACAGTCTCCAGACATGCACATTAGACTAACTGGCCTGGCTGTCCCAAATTGCCCCTCAGTGTGAGTGTGTATGAGTGTGAATGGTTGTGTGTCTGTGTCTTGCCCTGTGATGGTCTGGCGAGCTGTTCAGGATGCATCTCACATTTGTCTAATGTCAGCTGAGATAGTCTCTAGCCTCCGTGTGACCTCAATAAGATTAAGCGGATCTGGGAATGAGTAAGAGTGAGTGAGAATATGCACAACTGTTATGAGTTTTACGGTTCAGCATTTTTCATAATACTGTATCAGTGTTTATATAAATATCCATTTATTTGATTTTCATTTAATTTACAAATGTGTCTAAAAAAGTCTGCTGATAGGAACACGCCCGTCCTCGGCACCGCCCGATTCCAGTAACGCATGGACAGGCCATTTTAAGCAATGTGTGGCAATTGGAAGTCGATGCTAGGCTAAACGCCAATTGCATTTTCCGCTCAGTATTAGATGGAAAGAAAATATAATGGCACAGTTGTGGCACAGCAAGAAAGGTCCCGGGTTCGATTCTCCGGCTCAAGCGCTTTTGTGTGGCGTTCCTCTGATTTCCTCCTACTGTGTGCAAAGACATGCACAGTAGGCTAACTGGCTTTTCCAAATTGCCCCAAGGTTGTGAGTATGAGTGTGAATGTGAATGTTTGTTGTGTGTTCGCCCTGCAATGGCCGGATGTGACGCGCCTTCGCCCAGAATCGACAGAGATAGGCGCCATCCTCTCCATTACCCTAATTAGGATTAACCAGCTTATAAAACTAATGAATGAATAATAACCTCAAGAATTTGAATAAATTGCTGAAATAATTAATTTTTTTCAAATCCATTTGCTTCTGAAAGTGGCTCTGTAGCATCGTGGTGAGCAAATCCACCTCACAGCAAGAAGGTCCTGGGTTCGATTCCCAGCTCGGGTGTTTCTGTGTGGAGTTTGCATGTCCTCTCCGTGCTTGCGTGGGTTTCGTCCGGGTACTTCTGGTTTCCTTCCACAGTCCAAAAACATACACAGTAGGTTAATTAGCGGGTTCAAATCTCCATGAGGCAGTGCTTCTCAATTATTTTCTGTTACGCCCCCCCTAGCAAGAAGAAAACAATTCGCGCCCCCCCACCACCCACTTTCCGCCGCAACTATAAATTATAACTTTTTTCTATAATATAGTTACAGGTATATCTCTTCATTATATCGTATCCTTGTTAACATAAATAAAACAAAAAGAAAGAGATATAGTTCAACTTACAAGAATAACTTTTTAAACATTTTTTATTAGTCTGTAAAAGAAAGTGCATCAATTTGCCTTAAATTTAAAAATAATAATATCCTTGTTACATTTTTGACAAACTTACCACACCATTTGCTGCTGAAAATAAAATCAATCAATAATTAATTCAAATTGACTTCAGAAACATTAACTCAGAAGCACAATATATAAACACTTTAACCTACAAAACAAGAACAAATAGAACAATTTGTGCTGATTTTTTTTTCTCAAAATGAGGAAGCCAAGATTAATGGCTACAATGAGCACGTTTTGCAGCGCACAGCTTCTCAAAGCGAGGTTTGAAGCATGACACTGCAACTCTCAGCTCCTGCTCAATGTTTAGCTGGGACCTGTACTTGCTGCGCACAATGGGCAATGAGGGCGCCACTGCCAACTACTGGAGTGGATGTGCAATTACACTTTCTTGTAGTACGGCGGAAAAAAAGCATGTTCTCCTGGGTCACACGCGCCCCCCTCAGCATCCCATCGCGCCCCCCCAGGGGGGCGCGCCTCACTATTTGAGAAGCACTGCCATGAGGTGTGAGTGTGTGTGTGTGTGAAGACTTGTGTGAGTGGCCTGGAGAGCTGTCCAGGGTGTACCCTGCTCTTGCCCAGAGTCGGCGGCGATGGGCACCCTTACTAGGAATGTATGGAGGCTGGTCAGTCGACACTGAGAGAAAGTGGGCTACAGCCTGAACAGCTCCCCAGACCATTGCACAGCAGCACTCTCTCTCACACACACACACACACACACACACACACACACACACACACACACACACACACACACGACCTTTCACACTCAAACTGGAACAACCAATCCGTCTAATTGCACGTCTTTGAACTATTAAAGAGGGCAGTGGTGGCCTGGTGGTATAGGGCGCTGGACCACTGATCCTAAAGTTGGGGGTTCAAGCCCCACTCTCCACGAGTCGTCACTGTCCCCCCCGGTGCACCTAACTGGGTTATCAAAGGCCGACCATGTCTCTCACTGCCTATGGTGTGAGGTTCATGTAAAAGAACCATTGCTGACTTTCGACAAGAGGAGCTGCAAAGCCGTCAGTGTGTTTTTACCCTAGGATGGACTGGCGAGCTGTCCAGGGTGTAGCCTTCCCTCGCCCAGAGTCGGCTGGGATGGGCGCCATCCTCCTGGCGACCCTAATTAGGATTAATCAGTTCCAGAAAATGAATGAATGAATGAATGGCTGAACTGTTAAAGGAAGCCGGCGTTCCCCGAGGAAGCCCACACAAGCAGGAAGAACATACAAACTCCACACAGAAACAACCGAGCTTGGGAATCGAACCCAGAACAGTCTTGCTGTAAGATGGACATTCTAACTAGCATTTTTTTCCTTAGAACTGCAAGTCTGCGTGATGATTTTTACACTTTATATCAAAGAAAGTGACTTTTTTGTTTTTGGAATTCACTCTATTGCGTCAAAGGAGAAGTGTCAGAAGACATTGGCTCAGAAGCGTGGCCCGTATGTTACCACATCTGGAACTAAACAGGTGATTCATCCCTCCACAGTAATTATAAATATTCTTTTCCAGTAAATATTCAGTATCACAATGACAGCTTTTTGTGTTATTTTGTAAGTCACGTTCAACCAAAGTTCCAAGTGACGTGACTTTAAATCATAGGGTTGTGTGATGACACTTCTCGGAGTGAGACACTCGCGATTAGAACATCATGCAGCATTATGGGTGATAACTATCATTTCGTCAGAATAAACACAAGCAGTACGATGAGAGGGAAGCGGTGGTGTAGTGGATAGCATGTCTGCCTCACAGCAAGAAGGTTCTGAGCTTGCGTCCTGTGCTCACGTGTATCTGTGTGGAGTTTGCACAGGTTCCTCCTACAGACCAAAAAGTATAATTGCATCATAATTGGCTGTTCCAAATTGACCCTAAGTGTGACTGTGACTGTTAATGACTGTGCATTATGCCCTGTCATGGTCTGGTGAGCCGATCAGAGTGTAAACAGCATTCTCTCAGTGTCGGCTGAGGTAGACACCGGCATACCAGTTGCCCCAGAAATATTAAGCTGTTCAACAAAGGAGTTCAATATGACAGCTGATCCTTACTCGCATAAGCCTTTATTAATGTTTACGCCAGTGGTCATTTCAGGGTTATATAGGGGGCATGTATGCCTATTACCCCTATTTCACTGGAGCTCGGCAGACTCGCGGAAGCAAAAATGTCATCATCCTCCAATATTCCTCAGTCGTTCCGTCATCTTGTGTAGAGTAAACAGGAGTACAGGGAGACACAGCGTAAGGCGAAAATAGCAGTGGCTAAGGCCAAACAGAGGGCATATGATGACTTGTATGATAGGTTGGATAGTAAAGAGGGAGAAAATGATCTATACAGGTTGGCACAGCAGAGAAATAGAGATGGGAAGGACGTGCAGCAAGTTAGATTGATAAAGGACAGAGAGGGAACTCTATTGACTAATGACAGAAGTGTGCTGGGAAGATGGAAAGAGTACTTTGAAGAGCTGATGAATGAGGAAAATGTGAGAGAAAAAAGAGTAGAAGAGGTAACCATTGAGGAGCAGGATGTAGCAAAGATCAGTAAGGGTGAAGTGAGAAGGGCATTGAAGAGGATGAAGAATGGAAAGGCAGTTGGTCCTGATGATATACCTGTGGAGGTATGAAAGTGTCTAGGAGAGGTAGCAGTAGATTTTCTGACAAGAACATTCAACACGGTACTAGAGAGTGAGCAGATGCCGGAGGAGTGGAGGAGAAGTGTGCTGGTGCCCATTTTTAAGAACAAGGGAGACGTGCAGAGTTGCAGCAACTACAGAGGGATAAAGTTGATGAGCCATACGATGAAGTTATGGGAAAGAATAGTGGAAGCTAGACTAAGGGCAGAGGTCAGCATTTGTGAACAACAGTTTGGTTTCATGCCAAGAAAGAGCACCACAGATGCAATGTTTGCCTTGAGGATGTTAATAGAGAAGTACAGAGAAGGTCAGAGGAGCTGCATTGTGCCTTTGTGGATCTGGAAAAAGCATATGACAGGGTGCCAAGAGAAGAACTGTGGTATTGCATGAGGAAGTCTGGAGTGGCAGAGAAGTATGTTAGAATGGTGCAGGACATGTATGAGAGATGTAAGACAGTGGTGAGGTGTGCTGTCGGTGTGACCGACGAATTCAAGGTGGAGGTGGGACTGCATCAAGGGTCAGCTCTGAGCCCCTTCTTGTTTGCTATGGTGATGGACAGGCTGACAGATGAGGTGAGACAAGAATCTCCATGGACTATGATGTTTGCAGATGACATCGTGATCTGTAGTGAGAGCAGAGAACAAGTGCAGGAAAATCTAGAGAGGTGGAGGTATGCCCTGGAAAGGAGAGGAATGAAGGTTAGCCTCAGAAAATCAGAATACATGTGTGTGAATGAGAAGGACCCAGGAGGAACGGTGATGTTACAGGGAGCAGAGATAACGAAGGTGGAGGATTTTAAGTACTTAGGCTCAACAATCCAGAGCAATGGAGAGTGTGGAAAAGAGGTGAAGAAGCATGTGCAGGCAGGTTGGAATGGATGGAGAAAAGTGTGTGATGTGCGATAGGAGAGTGTCAGCAAGAATGAAGGGAAAAGTGTACAAGATGGTGGTGAGGCCAGCGATGTTGTATGGCTTAGAAACAGTGGCGCTGAGGAAAAGGCAGGAGGCAGAGCTGGAGGTAGCGGAGATGAAAATGTTGAGGTTCTCCCTGGGAGTAACGAGGATGGATAGGATCAGAAATGAGTGTATCAGAGGGACAGCCCACGTAAGATGTTTTGGAGACAAAGTCAGAGAGGCTAGATTGAGATGGTTTGGACATGTACAGAGGAGGGATAGTGAGTATATTGGCAGTAGGATGCTGAGGTTGGAACTACCAGGCAGAAGGCCTCGAGGAAGACCGAAGAAGAGATTTATGGATGTGGTGAAGGAAGACATGAAGGTCGTTGGAGTCAGAAAAGAAGATGCGGAGGACAGGGTGAGGTGGAGGCGGATGATTTGCTGTGGCGACCCCTGAAGGGAGCAGCCAAAAGTAAAAGAAGAAGAAGAAGAAGAAAGTTCCGTCATCTTGTGTGTCCTTCCGTATGATTCCGAATGTATTCCTCCGCTTCCGGCAGGCCAAAATCTTCCGCGAACATGCTTTTGAACATGTTTCATTTCACGGAGTAATCTTCTGACAGTGTTGCCTTAGGTTCCTCAGTCATTCCGCAAACGTTCCGTCATTTCCTCAAACGTTCCGTGATCATTCCTTTTATTCCGCCAGTGTTCCTTGACCATTCCGTGAGCCTTTTCCCCCTCTTCCGGATTGTCAAAAGCGGCCACAGAATCCTCATACAATACTCATGGAAGGTTTGCGGAATACATGCAGAACGTTTGCGGAATGGTTGCGGATAACACGAAAGACTTGCGGAACACTCAAGGAAGTCACTTCCACTAGTTCATTCCTTTTATTTTTTTCGGTTTTCCTGTTCATGTAATAAAGTTTTAAAGTTGTAATCACTGTGGTTTGGACTTGTGCACATGGTTTTTAGTCTGGAATGATTTATTGAGGTGCAAATAAAAGGAACATATTGACATTATTAATATCAAACATATTAACATATATTAAATTTTTAATTTATTGTAAAATTTTAAACATATAAATTATAAACATATCGTATGTCTGAGAGAATGAGCTTCCTTGGTTGAATCCACATATTCATAGGTGGAATCAGGAGCAAATCCTTGGATCTTTGCTGATTTTTCCTCGTTGAAACGTGTTTAGGCCGAATATTCCTCAGTCATTCGTCAGTCATTCCTTAGTCACGCCGTGTTGAACATGAACGTTCCGCCTTAATTCCGCCTGTTCTGCAATCATTCCGTAGCTCTTTCTTCTAAAATGGAGTAGTGCCGTAGTCGTTCCTCGAGTGTTCCGTGCTTTCCGTAAACATTCCGTGAATTATCCGAAGGTCATTCTTTGCAATCCGCACTGGTTCCGAAGGTAATCCGAGCGCTTTTACGCATGTATTCCGACATTGTACCACAGTCTTTCCGTGTCTTTTCTGCACATTCCGTGAATGTTCCGAAGGTGTGCCGAAGGTACAATTTTCCGTAGGTTTTTGACCCATTTTCCGTGTAAAAATGCCGAAGCTCCTCCATAGAGTGCTTTCCGTGCCTTTCCGCACGATCATTGCATTCTGTGCACCAGTGAAATGGGGGTATATGGCAGTGCTTCTCAATTATTTACTGTGGCGCCCCCTCTTGGAAGAAAAAAAAAAACATTTCATGCCCCCACTACATAATATTATTTGTCTATAAAATTGTTATTAGTACACCTCTGCATGACATTGAATCTTTATTAACATTAAAAAAGAAAAACAGAAATAAATATAGTTCAATTTACAATAAAGAAAAACTTCATTAACATTGTTTTTTAATCTGTAATAGAAAAGATTTAAAGTGCTCCAATGTGCCTGAGGAAAAAAAATATTACTCATTCAACTTATTTATGTCTTTATGTCTTAATATCTTTGTCTCTCTCTCTCCACCTTTCTCTTATTTCCTGTGAGAAAATTTTCTGTGTTGTTTCTTGAGGGGTTGTTTACTGCACTTTATATCGTTTCCTTCTGCAAAAAATTGCTACACCATAGCGTGACAATTAGAGCACCACTGCCAACTACTGGAGTGGAGGTGCAATTACCACCTAAATTTTCGGACATTATTCCAGAAAAGCATGCTCCACAGGGTCATACGCGCTCCCCCTGGCATCATACTGTGCCCCCCACCCTCGGGGGGGGGGGGTGCTCCACTATTTGAGAAGCACTGGCCTATGGACACGATGGTAAAATGTTACCAACATGTTAAATTTGTCAAAACGTCACATTTTTGAAAAACATGCAATCTAAAAGTGAGTGCTAATTCTCCAGCGCCACTGATCGAAAGAGATTTCTCCTTCCATGAAATCTCCACCTCATTCTCATTTGTTAGAACGACATCTGTTGCTTTTTTTACTCTCCTGGCAGAATCACAGGTGAGGGTGCAGCCAGCATCCTGCAGCATTGTTCTTGACCCTGCACAAGGGCTGAAAGAGCTTTGTATCATATCTCCGCCGGCTGACGGATCTGCCCGGGTTCTCCGGTTTCAGAAAGGGGCCGTGGAGCTGTTTCCCATCGCCTGTGCTCCCTGCCTCATTGAACAGACATATCACTGGCCTTTTGTGGCTTTCTCTCCACTTCCGGGCGCCTCCCGAACACAATATGCTCGGAGGAGCTGTGTAGCCTCGGTGTTTCTGAGCCGGACAGGCCCCTGGGCTTTTCCTCTTCTCAGAGATCTGGGAAGTTGTTAATGTGGCCCATGTTTATAAAGCATGTCAAAATAATAGCATTGTGAGCCCAGGATCGGGTTTCCGAGACCATATGACTCCATTTATGCAGATATGGAAGCTGAAAAGTCGGCCCTAGACAAGCATTCATGGTTGAAGATTTGCTGAAGATAATCGACTGAAACTGTGATAGGAACAGTTTCTAAACTCTCCTGTTACTCTTCATCTGATTGGTGCAGAGCAAAAACAAAATAAAATAAATAATAGTGATCATGACTTTTCAGTAGAAGTATAATAGCAATGTTCGTTGCTTTGCAGCAGATGATTAAAAAAGGTGTGGAAGTCCTGTCTGTTATCTTTTTAATTACAGTGATCCCTCGCTACTTCAGGCTTCAGTTTCTGTGGCTTCAGTGCATTGTGGGTTTTTCAAAAATATTCATCAAAAAATTAAAAAAATAAGGAAATTTGGCTGCAAAACAAGGCCAATTATGTAAACAAAACAAAACAAAACAAAACAAACAAACAAAAAAAATAAAATAAAAAAACAACAGCACAAAACTCCCCAACAAAACTACTTACATTTTTATATGCGGTGTGTATGTGTGTGTGTGTGTGTGTGTGTGTGTGTGTGTGTGTGTGTGTGTGTGTGTATTTATATTTTATTTACATCTTATGTATTATTTTTGAATGTTTAATTGTTATTATAAGCATTTATAGCATTCAATACTTATTTATTGATATTATATACACATATACATGTACGTATACGTCAGTCAGGGGGATCGATTCTATTTCGTGGAAATCGGCGGTCGCAGGGGGGTCTCAGTCCCTATTAACCGCGGAAAGTGAGGGATCCCTGTATTCGCTGCTTTTTCATTGCTTCCTTCACAGGATTCAAGTTTATCCAAGTAAAATCCATGCAAAGCAAATGTATCAACTTAGTTTGGACCCGGGCGGTGAATTACATATGCATAGCAGGTCCGATTTACAGCAAGAAGGTCCCGGGGTCTCATGAAGGTTTTGGTCTCACACACTTTTGTATGGAGTTTGTGTATGCTTGCATGGGGTTCCCATACTTCCAAGAAATCTGGTTTCCTTCTACACTCCACTGTGTGTGTGTGTGTGTGTGTGTGTGTGTGTGTGTGTGTGTGTGTGTGTGTGTGTGTGTGTGTGTGTGTGTGTGTGTGTGTGTGTGTGTGTGTGTGCGGGACAGGCCAGTGGTGGCTTAGTGGATAAAGGAAATGGGTTACTAATTAAATGATCAGTGCTTCAATCCCTCAATCCTCACCATCACCACTCTTGGGCCCCTGAGAAAGACCCTTAACCCTGAGTTGCTCAGTTTTGTAAAAAGGATAATTATAAGTTGCTGTGGACTAGTAAATCAGCCAAATGCTGCCAATTAATTAATTCATTTTCTGAACCGCTTAATCCCAATTAGGATCGCAGGGAGCCTGGCACCCATCTCAGCCGACTCGGGGAGAGGGCAGAGTACACCCTGGACAGACCATGCAGAACAGAAATGTGCTGATGAGTTTGCAGCTAGTCTTGTATGCAATGTATGTGATGGTTCTTTTACATGAACCTCACACCATAGGCAGTGAGAGACATGGCAGGCCTTTGATAACCCAGTTAGCGGCATTGGGGGGACAGTGACAACCTGTTGGGGTGGGGCTTGAACCCCCAACTCTATGATCAGAGATCCAGCACCATTACCAAGAGGCTGAAATGAAATGAAATATGTGTTGCTATGCAATAGCCTGGCGAGCTGTTCAGGCTGCACCCCGCCTTCTTTTGGTGACAGCTAAGATGGTCCTCCTCCTCCTCGCAATCCTAACAGTAGGGTGATAATTCCATTAACGAGTTCAGCAAATGAGTGTGTGAGTAAGGTGAGGAGTCAATATTTTGGATTTTATGGTTTATTATGGCCTTTAGCAATGAAACCGGAACAAGAACGTTCAGGTCTGCGAGATGTTCCCAAAACAATGCTGTCCAAAATTTTACAGAAGGTTGAGGCGGAACAAGGTTTGAGGTGGAGTCACCACTACTCGGACTTTCATTCCCGTTATATCAGTAATACACAGACATGAGAAATATCACCACAGGGTTTCCATGCATGCACGTACAGCCGGAGGGACAGGTGGACGCTATGGATTCATCTTGATGTTCCAAAAGAATGGTGAGATATTTTTTCTTCTCATTGGGGCTCCGCCTTCCTCTGCGCTTGAACTCTGTTATTAAACAGAGACACAAGAAAAGCAATTAAAATTTGTTATGATTTATTTTCCAATTTTTAAAGCCTGACAGAAATCACAGGTGTACCGGTATGGGACCTTTTCATTCATTCATCTGCTGAACTGATTTATCCTACCAGGGTCACAGGGAGACCGGAGCCGATCTTATGAATGAAATTGCGCTATATAAGCATCCACAATGTCTGTCTTCCTTTCGGCTTTTTCCCTTTTACTCGGGAGTCGCCACAGCGAATCATCTGATTCGCACGTTTGATTTGGCAGAGGTTTTTACGTCGGATGCCCTTCCTGTCACAACCCTTTTTTGCAAGGGACAGAAACACGCTGACGACTTTGCAGCCTACATATATTCCTATATAAGCATCCGCAATAATAATAATAATAACAATAATAATAATAATAATAATAATAATAATAATAATAATAATAATAATAATAATAATAATAAGGGGCAGTGGTGGTCTAGTGGTATAGGGCGCTGGATCGCTGATCCAAAGGTTAGGGGTTCGAGTCCCACTCTGCACAAGGTTGTCACTGTCCCCCCCAGTGCAGCTAACTGGGTTATCAAAGGCCGGCCATGTCTCTCACTGTCTATGGTGTGAGGCATGTAAAAGAACCATTGCTGACTTTCGACAAGAGTAGGCTGCAAAGCCGTCGGCGTGTTTCCGCCCTGCGATGGCCTGGCGAGCTGTCCAGGGTGTACTCTGCCCTCGCCCGAAGTTGGCTGGGATGGTCACCAGCCTCCCTGTGACCCAAATTAGGATTAAGCGGTTACAGAAAATGAACTGATGATAATAATAATATATTAACAATACTGAGTAAAGGTGGGGTACAACCTGAACAGCTTATCAAACCATCACAGGACCAACACGCACACACACACACACACACACACACACACACACACACACATATACACAGAGGGGAAATTTAGAGCACCCATTGTATCTAATACATATACATTTCGACTGCAGGAGGAAACCGAAGTACCTGGAGGAAACCTACACGAGCATGGAGAGAACACATACGCGCCTCACAGAAACACCCTGCAAAGCCCGCCACTAGAACCAAAGACCTTTTTGCCATGCTGCAGACGTGCTAACCACTACGCCACTGTGCCGCACAACGTCTCTTATGAAGCTTGATAACATTTCTAGGTGATTTTTTTTACTTTGGAGAAAATCTCTCTCTCTCTCGCGCTCTCTCTCTCTCTCTCTCTCTCTCTCTCTCTCTCTCTCTCTCTCTCTCTCTATCTATCTCACTTTCTCTCTCTCTATCTCACTTTCTCTCTCCCCGCCCCTCTCTCTCCCTCTTTCTTCTCTCCCTCCTTTCTCTCTGTCTGTCCCCCCGTCCCACCCTCCATCCCCCCATCTCAGTCCCTCTCTGCCGCCCCCCTTCTCTCGCACCGTGCTTATGTATGAGCGTCCCAGTGTGGTGGGAGTGGTTATGATCTCATGGCTAGAGACGAGGGTTCGGGATCCATTCAGACTGAGCACTCACACATTTTTTTGATCATTTCAAATGTACCTTTTTAATCTCGTGTTGTAGAACAAGGGAAACGATAAAATTTGATACTTCATTCATCTAAATCAGTCAAGGAGTCACCAAGATACAGATAAAAGTAGTTCTTGTTAAATGAGCCATTTATGCAAATGCATTTCTAAATGTTCGTCAAATATTTAAAGATAAAAGTCTGTAAGTTCAAAGGAGAGAATAAACGTCCTTATTACTTTATTGCTATTAAACGTACCATCAGAAATATGGGATTATTGACAATGATAAACCTTCATAACATCTTTACTGAACATATTTTGATGTAATATTGGCTTCGTTTCATGTTTAAACGGCCAATGAAATCAAAAGAGTTTGATGATATTTTCATGAATTTTCATCATCGATCAGGTCGCTCGCTGTCATGGCGGAGCCGAGTACGGAACCAGCGGGATTTGGGTCTACTTCAAACTTCATAATGTAAACAATACACCTGCACCAGTTATTATTATTATTATTATTATTATTATTATTATTATTATTATTATTATTACAGTGATCCCTCCTACTTTGTGCTTCAGTTTCTGTAGCTTCAGTGCATCGCGGGTTTTTCAAAAATATTAATCTAAAAATTAAAAAAAAAAAAAAAAAAGGAAATTGAGAAAAAATAGGGGGAAAGGTAAGGAAAATGATGCAAAACAAGGCCGATTATGAAAAAAAAAAAAAAAAAAAACAAAAAGTGATTTTCACCCGGTAAAGAAACAGGACATTCGTAATTCAGTACAGATTCAAGTTGGCTGCCCTGTCAATCAAAATAATGCAGAGCTTGCCCACGAGCCATGTTTTTCGGCATCGATCCGAATCTACCAGTGAAATTTTGATGATGTCATCCCAGCGGGACCGAAGATCCACAGGTGAATCTGAATTCTTCCAAGTTGGTTCAGATCCGGGGTGGATCGATTTCCCTGCTAGTTTGAGAATGTTCTGGTTCTGATTCCCAAACCAGCAGGGAGGATGTGTATTAGTGGGGGGGGGTGAGCTGCACCTTCTGTTCCTCCACTTTCCTGACTGAAGTGCCCTTGAACAAGGTACCTAACCCCCCTAACTGCTCGTCAAACGCCTCAATGTAAAGCAGGATTCATTCATCCATCCTTCCGGCCCATATTATCATAAACTGGGATGGACTCAGAGCTTATTGAACACTTCCTGTACGTTCTAGTAAAGTTCTCTGACTTGTAATCGGGTAAATGTGGGCGCAGGTTTGGTTTATGTTCAGCCAGACCGCTGCGTTCTCCAGTCAGAACGCGCTGAATCTCTGGCTGAGGGAACTAATGTGTATTCCATTAGTTAATGACGTACCTTAAGAGTGCCGAAGTGTACTTTGTGGTCTAAGCAGGGATTATAAAAAGCCGTGCATCAGCATTTCCTTAACGCCCTCCGCAGGCAGTGACATGCATTGTTATCTCCAGTTGCTAATGATAACGTGACCCCTTTCAGCACACAACTCCTTTAGCCTCCCGCTAGTAAAAGATTTGGTTGGATTCTTTTCAAGCCGCTCCCATTGTCTGGCTTTTAACCATTTTCTCTGAGTCAATACTTCTGATTCTTTCACAATCCGGACAGTGTTTGCTTCAATCCTGATAAGCAAATATTGTTGATTTAGTCCCTGAGGCTAAAAGCTTAAGACCACCTGGTTTTTTACAGCATAGTCTGTGATTAATAAAACCTACACGAGTGTCTTGCTTTTCTTTGCTGGTGTGGTTCTTTCGTTTTTTTTCCCGTTTAGCTTGGCATATTGACACGCGGGCAAACTTTTCTCTGTGGGGCGGACACGGAGGTCTGAAACCGGATGAGACCGCACGTTCCTCAGCGGTGAGGAGATAAATACAGGCTTTCACTTTTAATTGAATTAAATACACACTCACAAGGTCAGCACATACTAATACACAATCTACGCGTACATGCACATCCGCATGCCAGGTTTACACACACACACACACACACACACACACACACACACACACACACACACACACACACACACTGGGTTTGAGTCCCAGGCCTGGAAAGTGTTTTTTTGTTTCTCTATGGCCCTAATTAGAATTAAGTGGTACAGAAATTGAATGAATGAATACCATTGAAATGATAATATAGGGATCCCTCACTTTCCGTGGTTAATGGGACTAAGCCACACCCCCTCCCCTCAACCGCCGAATTTCCGCGACGTAGCATCATATGTGTATATAATATCAATAAATACATATTCAATGATATAAATGCTTATAATAACAATTAAATATTCAAAAATAATGCATAAGATGTAAATAAACTATAAATACACATATGCAGACGTGTGCCTCATATAAAAATGTAAATAGCTTTGTTGGGGGGTTTTGAGTTTTTTTTTTGGTTTTGTTTGTTTGTTTGTTTTTTCATAATTAGCCGTATTTTGTGCCATTTTCCTTAACTTCCCCCTATTTTTCCTTAATTTCTTTATTTTTTATTTTTCAATGTATATTTTTGGAAAACCCACGATGCACTGAAGTGTGGGATCACTGCGATTTATATTGTGGGCCTTTGCTGAAAATAAATGCAAACAATTCCAAGGCTCAGTTTTTAAGCAGTCCTGAAATATTTATCTTATTCAAAGCCACTTGTCTCTGTCTTCCTTTCGGCTTTTTCCCTTTTTTTTTTTTTTTTTTTTTTTTTACTCGGGAGTCGCCACAGCGAATCATCTGATTCGCACGTTTGATTTGGCAGATGTTTTTACGTTGGATACCCTTCCTGTCACAACCCTTTTTTGAGCAAGGGACAGAAACATGCGGACGGCTTTGCAGCTACTCTTTACGAAAGTCGGCAATGGTTCTTTTCCATGCCTCTCACCATAGACAGTGAGAGACATGGCCCGCCTTTGATAACCCAGTTAACCGCACTGGGGGGGACAGTGAAAACCTTGTGGAGAGTGGGACTCGAACCCCCAACCTTTGGATCAGCGATCCAGCGCCCTATACCACTAGACCACCACTGCCCCAATTCACAGGAACTCTGACTCACAGCTCGGGCAAGACACACCTTGGACAGCTCTCCAGGCCATCACAGAGCCAACACTCTCACAACCAATCAGATTCACGCTCACACCTAGGTATGATTTTTAGATCAGTCAATCAGCCTACATGTTTCTGGACTGTGGGAGGAAACCTGAGTACCCAGAGGTTACCCACACAAGTGCAGGGAGAACATGCACAACCCACACAGAAACACCCAATCCTGGGAATCGAACCAAGGACCTTCTTGCTGTGGAGCGGATGGACTAACCACTGAGTCACTACGCTTCCTGCAAATTTGTATAATTAAAAATAATTATAATGCATAATGACTGTTAACTGTACATTGTACTGTATTCCCAAAAATGTGAACAATTTATCACGAAGGCTACTTAGCAAGGATACTTAGTCTAGCTGAACACAATCTTTAGCTATTTGCATGTAAATCACACAAATTCTACCAGGTCCAGCGCACTCATTGGGAATTGTCTGTTTTCTGCATGAGCACCAACCCACAGAAAAATATTTGCGTTGTTGCTCGGTGCAAACTGCTTTCAAAAACAACTGAAATTTAAGCGGATATATGTTAATGCAGGCGGCGCAGTGGTTAACAAGTAGCAGCAGGAAGGGACTGGGTGTGATCCCTTGACTCGAGGCATGTTTGTGTGGAGTTTGCATGTTCTCCACAAGTTGCTGGGGTTCCTTCTGGGTACTCCGGTTTCCTTCGTCAGCCCAAAAACATGCACGGTAGGCTAATAGACTGTTCCATACCACCACCCATAGGTGTGTCGGCCCTGAGATGGCACGGTGAGTTGTCCAGTGTGTACCTCATCTTCTCACAGAGTCGGCTGAGACGAGCGCCAGCCTTCCCATGACACTAACGTGGCTCATGTGGCTTAAATTGAATGAATGAATGAATGAGTGAATATTTTAGTGGGCGTAGCCCCAGCTTCAACAAATGGCAAGTAAATATCTGGAAACTAAAGCGTGATGGCTTGACGGATGGACGGTACTCATTACTATAGCGCCCCCAAGTTGTGGGAGGGAGCTAAAGAAAGGGAAGCCCTTTGGTATAGTCTCCTAGTAGAAGTACCTTTGAAGTTTACAGCGTGCACTCATGGAGAACCGGGTTCTCTATAAAACATCTACACCTGTGTAGTTAGACATTGAACTCTAGCGGCATGGAGCTGCTTGTTTATCACCTATTATTGATTGACAGGATTTCATGCAAATAATAGCAAAACACTAGTATTACCATGTGTGAGCATAACTGAACAGTTTATCTCGTTGGATTCTGTATTAATCCCAGGCGTACTGGACCACAGAAGGAAAAGCTGCAGAATGTGGGTGTGGTCTTGTTGCAGTAAACAAAATTACAATCAGGCCCATAGAAAAAGCATTGTATGGTCTCCAGTACCTTATGCAGCTCATCCAAACTTAATAATACATTTTAAAGGCCTGATTCAGTCCATTTTGAACTGTTGCCTTGTGTCCTTGTGATCAATATCTTTTATATGAGTGTTTGCGTCCTGGATACTGAGTGCTGTTCCTCATACTGAAGGGTATCATTGACGAGATACTGTAAATTAGGCTGTTTACTGTTGCGTAGCACATCCACCTCACTGCAGGAAGGCCTTGGACTCTGGTCCCAGACACGAAGGCTTCTCTGGGAGTTTTTCATGCTTCTTTTGACAGTTTTCTGATAGATCGGTGAACTGCCACCATCAAATTCACTCGAGTATGCACCCGTTTTCGTAACCTGGGTTTTAGTAATATTTCATCAGGCTGAGATGGTTCATTAAAATGTGTCCTTATGAGCAGGTGCACTACATACATGAAGAAGGAAGAAGGAAGAGGAGAGGATGATAAATGAGAAAGAGGAGAAGAAGAAAATGGAGAAGGGGAGAAGAAAAAGAAGATCATGACTGAGAAGAAGAAAATGGATGAATGACAGGAAGAAGAAGAAGAAGAAGAAGAAGAAGAAGAAGAAGGAAAAGAAGAGAATTAAGAAACCGAAGAAGAACGAGGAGAAGTTTGAACAACAACAACAACAACAAGAAACAGAAGAAGATGAAGATGAATGAGAAGGAGAAGAATGGGGAGAAGAAAAAGATGAACGGGAAGAAAGTACTGGAAAATAGTTTTCTACTTCTGGAAACAATTTTCTTTTATTGCGTATACATTGAACCAAAATTTTGAAGGATGAAGACAATCACGCTGATGCTTTGACTGTAAATGCACAGAGAGCTTCCAACCACGCCATTCTGGCGACTGACGACAGCTGTGGTTGGTCTACCAGCAGACCTTCCCACTACCCCTCCTGCTTCACGAGGTGTCACGAGTGAAAATACTAATGAATACAAGAAGTATTGAATGAAAGTTGATGTGTGAAAATAATACTGTGATTATCTTTCACCTCACAGTGGCTCGGCAGCTATAGGAATGGGTTCCGTCTGTCCATCTGTCCGTCACACCAGTTTACTTGCTGCGTGCTGAAGCTGGGGCTTTAAAACCCGGTACGTCAGTTCACTATTCTGAATGCGAGGCTGAGTTGGCATGTGAGTGACCTTGACCTAGTTTTCAAAGTCGCAGAGGCAAAACTGTGCATCAGATTTACGGACGTTTACTCGCCGCACGCTGAAACTGATGCTTTCAAACTTGCTATGCTTTTCTATACTGACTTACCATGAAATGGCCCTTTCGGGACAAGTGTCTGGACTCCTGTGGCCTTTCCCGTGTAAGTTTATTTTTAGGTCACACCGTAATTAATATTACAGACACTTAAGATCAAGTGTACCTAAATACAAAGTCGCTATAGAAGAGCCCGCGGATATGTTCCTACTATAGAAATGCTAATATTATGCTAGAACGTGCGCTTTAATATAATCCTTTGATTTGGATTATAGCCGGCAGTGCTGTCAGAGCTGCTGTTATATAAAATTAATCAGCATCTTCGGTCCAGTCTGGAGGTTTTCTGAAGACAAAATGAAGATCAGTTTAATATTCTAGACTTGATCGGAACATTTTCTAAAGGAATCGGATCATGATAGTCAGTGAGTGAAACTCTGAGTAATTAGGAACATGCTAGTTTGTGGGACACATGCTCTTCCTCTTTTCCTTTCGGCTGTTCCTTTCCGGGGTCGCCAGAGCAAATCATATGCTTCCATCTTCATGGAAGTCATATTAATAACTCTCATGTTTGATTTGGCGTAGGTTTATACGTCGGATGTGCTTCCTGACACAACCCTTTAACAAGGGGCGGAAACACGCTAACGGCTACGCAGCTACTCTTGACAAAAGTTAGCAATGGTTCTTTTACATGAACCTCTCACCATAGACAGTGAGAGACATGGCTGGCCTTTGATAACCCAGTTAGCTACACTGGGGGGGGGGGGTTGAAAACCTTGTGGAGAGTGGGACTCAAACCCCCAACCTTAGGATCAATGATCCAGCGCCCTTTATCACCAGGCCACCGCTGCATACTAAAGTAGGACCCTATCTAGGATTAAGTGGTTCAGAAACTGAATGAATGTATACCATTGTGGGATTTTATGTAGATTATACTTGGATTTCCCACAGAATACATGTGTGTGAACGACAAGAACCCAAAGAGGAACGGTGAGGTTACAGGGAGCAGAGATAAGGAAGGTGGAGGATTTTAAGTACTTAGGCTCAACAATCCAGAACAATGGAGAGTGTGGAAAAGAGGTGAAGAAGCGTGTGCAGGCAGGTTGAAATGGTTGGAGAAAAGTGTCCGGTGTGATGTGTGATAGGAGAGTATCGGCAAGAATGAAAGGAAAAGTGTACAAGATGGTGTTGAGGCCAGCGATGTTGTATGGCTTAAAAACAGTGGCGCTGAGTAAAAGACAGGAGGCGGAGCTGGAGGTAGCAGAGATGATGAGGTTCTCTTTGGGAGTAACAAGGATGGATGGGATCAGGAATGAGTACATCAGAGGGCCAGCACATGTAAGAGGTTCTGGAGAAGCTAGATTGAGATGGTTTGGACATGTGCAGAGGAGAGATAATGAGTACATTGGTTATTGGTTAGTAGGATGCTGAGGTTGGAACTACCAGGCAGAAGGTCTAGACTTTAGAGGAAGACCAATGAGAAGATTTATGGATGTGGTTAAGGAGGACATCGCGGTAGATGGTGTAAGAGAAGAAGAAGATGCAGAGGATAGGGTGAGATGGAGGCAGATGATTGGCTGTGGCGACCCCTCAAGGAAGCAGCTGAAAGGAAAAGAAGAAGTTGGATTTCCTACATGTAAATAACATCTGAAATCTTCAAATTCTGCATAACGTCGTGATCGGACCTTTTATTTAGTGTTAGCACTTATTCCGTCCGTTCACTGGAATCCGACCCGACTCTTTCTGACTCTATTGCCATAGTTTTTCCTAGGTTGACAACCTTGTGGAGAATGGGACTTGAACCCCCCCAACCTTAGGATCAGTGATTCAGCTCATTTTACCACCAGGCCACCACTGCCCAAGATACATGGTGTGCCTGGCAAATGAAGAAATGTGTGAATTTTACAGCGAGCAAGAGCGAGAGAGAGAGAGAGAGAGAGAGAGAACTCTCTAATGCAGCGACCCATTTGTGCGAGCAACGCGTTTGCTGATGCTGACAGCATGACGAGCATCAGCAAGTTACTACATCCTCTATTGACAATCAGTGATGCGCGTGAACAAGGAAAAGAGAAAATGCTGTATACAGGCAACCTGTCCATTTGGACTTTGATCCGTCTTTCATATTTCCTGCTTTCATGTTACATCTTAATTGTGGAAAGAAAGAAAAAAAAAAACCCTCCAGTACAACCTCAGTGCAGGAGGTTAAAAATTAATGAGCTTGTCAATGTGGGAGCATTATGTTACTTTTTAACCGCACACCTCGTTAAATATTCAATCTCGCTGAAGCAAACACCAGATTCTCCTACCTTTAGTCATGCCCCTCTGTCTTGTCTCAGCTTGTGTGTGTGTGTGTGTGTGTGTGTGTGTGTGTGTGTGTGTGTGTGTGTGTTTGCATGTTTTATCTCTTTCTCGGCCTTATTTATTAGTACTATACCAAAAAACTTTTGGTATAATTGGGATTTCTGACGAAGATTTTAAGCCATTGATGAGCCCGGCTGCACAACAGCTCGGGAACAGTGTTTGTTATTTGTACAGTCGTCTCACAGCAGGAGGACGAGATCTCTATTAGAAACCTAATTTAATATGTGTCTACCTAACCAATTAGGATTGATGGCATGGCCTTCAAAAAGTGTACCAGAGGGAGCCAATCCTTTTGACTCTATTTGGCGGAATGAGTGAGAGAACAGAGGAAATGCCCGTGTTATTGTTCAAGGAGGTTCAGAGATTGAATTTTTTTTTTTTTTTTTTTTTTTTTTTTTTTTTGTTAATGAAGCATTTTTTCAGAGGGGCGATACATTGGTTAGCACATCAGCCGCATAGCAAGCAGGCCATGGGTTTGAGTCCTGGACTTGGAGAAGGCGCTTTTGTGTGGAGTTTGCATGCCCTTCATGTTCTTGTGGGATGGTGGTGTGGTGGTTTGGGTGCTGGGCTCATGATCAGGAGGTTGTGGGTTCAAATCCCAGTTAGACCTCCACTGTGCTAAGACCCCTGGGCAAGGTCTTAACCACATGTGTGCCTCTGTTCACCCAGCAGTATAAATGGGTACCAGTAAAAATATACTGGGACGGTAACCTGTGATGGACTAGCGTCCCATCCAGGAGGCGTTGAACTCCTGGTCGCTTCACGCTACGGAAACCGGGGATAAGCACCAGCCTGATGAACCACTAGACTCAGGTGTAAAAAGCCCAACAGACTTAGACTCATGATGGAGAGGTTATTCTGTAACCGTTTAATACTAATTATGGTCACAGGGAGGCTGGCCATCGCAGGGCGAAAAACACGCTGACTGCTATGTAGCTACTCTTGTTGAAAGTCAGTAATGGTTCTTTTACATGAACCTCTCACCATAGATGGTGACAGACATGGCCGGCCTTTGATAACCCACTGGGGGGACAGTGACAACCTTGTGGAGAGTGAGGCTTAAACCTGATCAGGAGGTCATGGGTTTGAATCCCAGTAAGACCACTGGGCAGGGTTTTAATCACAAGTGTATAAATGGGTGCCAGCAAAAAATACTGGAATGGTAACCTGCGATGGAGAAGCGTCCCATGAACTCCTACTCGCTTCATGCTACAGGAACCGAGGATAAGCTCCGGCCTGATGAGTCACCAAGTTCGGGTGTAAACACCTGATAGACTTACCAGTCTTGAGGGATTCATCTGGGTTATCAGATTTTCTCCAGTCCCCCCCCCGACTTACGTTTTTAATTGGTTCCGGACGGCCGAACGTAAGTTGAAAGTGAATGTAAGTTGTTACAGTGATGTATGACGTGTGACGTATGACGCTCATACTGTACTATACATCCATAAATACCATTACCGTAGCTCATAAAGAGCTCCTGAAACTGGCTGCAGGTCACCCAGCGCCATCTTGATGAAAGTTGAGCAGCTCCTTCAGTGGATGACTGAGACATGCTCAGTGCAGAAAGGAGCACTACCGCAGGTCTTTCATTCCCACCGCTGTCAGACTGTACAACGCTACTTTGTAACTGTCTGTGAAAAAGAGTCTGTGAGATTCATAAAGCTCTATCTATCTATCTATCTATCTATCTATCTATCTATCTATCTATCTATCTATCTAACTATCTATCTATCTATCTATCTATCTATCTAAAACACCCCTAAATCAATTATTATAAACATAACATTGTAAAATAATATCAAATAAATCAAATAATATCAACATTAATTTCAAATAAGTCACTTATTTATACCGAGTTACTTTACAAGAAGCTGAAAACAGCCAATCAACGCTTACAATATGTGAAGCGCTCAATACCAAAAGTAGTGTACTTGCGAAAGTAGTGTACTTGCTACAGACTTCCGGTCTTTCAAGTGCAGAAGGGTGCCGTTGAACTCGATTAGAACACAGCCTGCACTGATGTGAATCCCAGCAAAGTGGAGAGTTCTTTCTTTTGTATAAGTAAGGAAACTTTATTCAAGAGATGCATACAAAGAACAAGTACAAATCCTAATGAATATTAATATAAAAATAAGTATACACTCTTAGGATTCTGCTAAAAGATAATAAATATCATTAATTGTTCTGCAATTTGTGGATTCAAGTTTTCATTCATTTTACAACTCTCTTTGTTTAACTGAGTATGCATGGTAGATTGTGCCGATCTGAGCAGATAGTTAATTCATCTCTGTGTATGAGACTTGCACCCATGCTAGTAGGCTTACACTTCTGACCAACCATATTTGCTTAGTGTTACAAAAGTCCGCAAAACAGTGTAAACACAAAGATCACAGAGACAACGTCTTAACACAAGGGTAACACGCTATTATAACTGAGAAAACTCAGTCTGTAGTTTGTAAACAATGAATGCAGCGCCATTGCGTCGTTACGTCAGCGTACTACGTAGGTACGTCTCAACTCAAAATTTGAATTATTTTTTTATTTTTTTTTTTTAAAAAGCGTAAAATTGGAAAAAAAAAAAAAAAAAAAACGTAACATGGATGAACATAAATTGGGGAGCGTCTGTATTACTCTTACTGGTTGTTCTGACTTTCCCTGAGGTGTGAGTGTGAACTGTAGTGTTATGCCATGTGATGGATTGGCGAGCTGTTCAGGGTGCACCCTGCCTTCACCAAGAGTTGACTGAGATAGGCTCTGGATTCCCAGCCACCATAAAGTGTACCGATATTAGCTTTGCTTACAGTATAATCTGAGAACATGCAATACGTTTAAGTGATAAACACAATTATTTAATTTTAAGACAGATGTCCATACCAAGCACCAAACTGTGTGAGTTTTATCTAATTAATTACTAGCCAGGTCCGAATTGTAGGGGTTCGCATTCGTTTTCCTGGAAGTGACGTCAGTTTATAGCGTGGGATTAACATTCCTTATGGAGACAGTGAAATGTACATTTCAGTGACTCCGAGGATGAGAACACTGCCAGAGATTAACGTGATGGTAAATCCAAGATGGCGTACATAGCCAATGTTTGGCTAGCTCAGCTTTTCTCTCATTGGTTGTTTTATGCTCTGAAGGAAACGTTTTACACTATTCGTCTGTTTTTTGTTTGTGTAACTCTGTCCTGCCAGTAATGTCTTATGCTCCAAGTGTGAGTGATGCAGCCCAGGCAAACCAACAAGTTCACTACCAGGCCTGGAACAGCCAATCAGAAATACAGCAATCGCTGATCATGCCTACAGCCATAACACTTGTGCACACTTCAAAATAGGGTAATGGACTGACATTACCGGAAGGAACTGCTGCCATTGTACAAGTATGCTATTGTTTCAAATAACTAATAACACTCATTCATGACCGGTATGGTTTACATAAAGGATGATTAACCGATTAAGCAAATGAATGAATGATTCAGTATTTTGCAGATATTTAAAAGGAGTGAGAGGAATAAATATTGAACTGTAAGTGAATTGAAAACACTCCTGTCCTGTGATTGGTTCGCTGTCTGAGTGTGTTCACAGGTTTTTAAGTTGGTTCTTGAATATATTGTTTTATGTTCTCGGCATGTCATTGACATGTCATCGGCATGTCTTCGGCATGTCTTCGGCATGGGTAGTGGTGGCCTGGTGATATAGATGCTGGATCACTAATCCCAAGTTTGTGGGTTCAAGCCCCACTCTCAATGGGATGTCAAGGTTCCCCCAGTGCAGCTAACTGGGCTATCAAAGGCCTACCATGTCTCTCACTGTCTACGGTAAGAGGCATGTAAATAACCCATTGCTGACTCTCATCAAACCAAGGCTGCATAGCCATCAGTAGGTTTCTGCCCTGCAATGGCCGAGTAAGCTGTCCAGGTTGTACCCTAATTAGGTCACCCAGTTAGAACCCTAACTAGAACTAGGACCCTAAGTGGTTCAGAAAATGAATGAATGCATATCATTGTGGGATTTTATATAGATTATAATTGGATTTCCCGCATGTAAATAACTTTGGGTTGACATACTTCATGCATCTGACATCTTTGAATTCTGCTTAATGTTGTGGTCGGACCTCCTATTTAGTGTTTGCCCTTATTCTGTTCAGGTGGGGCTGGTGGTGTAGTGGTTAGGGTACTGCAGTCATGCTCGGGAGGTTGTGTGTTCAAATCTCAGTTAGACACTCATGGTGCTAAGACCCCTGGATAAGGTCTCAACTACAAGTGTGCCTCTGTTCACCCAGCAGTATCAATGGGATCAATGGGTACCAGTACAAATATACTGAGAAGGTAACCCGGGATGGACTAGTGTCCCATCCAGGAGGAGTTGTACTGTTTGTCGCTTCACGCTATGGAAACCGGGGATAAACAGCAGTCTGATGAACCACTATGGTTTGGTTGTAAAAAGCCCAACAGACTTTTTTTTAACTTATTCTGTCCATTCAGTTGGGGGCAGTGGTGGTCTACTGGTATAGGGTGCTGGATAGCTGATCCTAAGGTTGGGGGTTCGAGTCCCACTCTTCACAGAGTTGTCACCCCCCCCCCCCCAACCCCTGTGCAGCTAACTGCGTTATAAAAGGCCGGCCATGTCTCTCACTGTCTATGGTGAGAGGTTCATGTAAAAGAACCATTGCTGACTTTCATAAAGAGTTGCTGCAAAGCCGCCAGCGTGGTTCTGTCCCATGCTACAGGGCTGTGTCAGGAAGGGATCCGACATAAAAACCTATGCCAAATCAAACGTGCAAATTGTTCGCTGTGGTGACCCCTGAAAAAGGGAAAAACCCAAAAGGAGAATCTCTCTCTCTGTCCATTTGGTGAAATCCGACTCTTTCCGATTCCCTTGCCATAGTTTTTCCAAGTTTTAACACTGTAGGTTGCCAGGTATTTCCTCATCCCTCGTAATTTCCCAGGTTTGGGTCTGGAATGCACCTATGTTGTCAAAGTCGCTTGGATGCTAGCAGTAGCACTGTGGTAATCTGTAGTTGTGCACGAAGGCTTTGACTGACATGCCTTGACCTTTAGCGGTACCCAATAGACGGCTCTGCTGACAGATCAGTCGTCAGTGGAAGGTTTAATGCAGCATGTCCTTTTGACGTGCGGCTCTAAAAAGGCTCTGTCAGTGAGCTCGGGCCTCCACACACTGACTTCGCTCAGCACGTAGTGCTTTTGATATTGTTCAGTTTTAAATACTAAATATGACCCTGTGAATGTGAGTCCCCGATGAAAGTAACAAAACCATGAACAGATTATTGTGAATGTAGAAGAATCAGCCGGAACCACATGAAGCAAAAAGCTGAAAATGAAAGGTGGGAGGATGTAGGTGTAAAAGTAAATATAAACAATATGAACAAATCATCACGCGGCTGTACAGTGAGCTGAGAGACGATGTGGTTGCATACACAACGGTTCAAAAAGATGGATTGTGTATCTCGGAGGAAGGTGATTGGTGGTGTTCAAGTGTGATAGGGAGGCAGACTTGACAGGTGGGAACTGACTACAACTAAATAAGTGGAGGGCGGTGTGCATGGTGGCATCGGGGCTAGAATGCCCACCTCACAGCAAGGTCATGGGCTCGAGTCACTAGCTCAACAAAGGGTTTTTCAGCGCGGTGAGCTGTTCAGGGTGTACTCTTGCTACGGAAAGTTTTAACCTTCATAGTAGGATTAATTAGATCTGAAAATGAATGAATGAATAATTTAAGAGAGAAAAAGCAGAGTGCGGTGTTCCTATGGAATTCAGAAGATGGATATTGCCCTGTGAAACCAGCAAAGCACGACAGACCACGACATAAACTATATACAATTTAATAATCTCAACAAAGTAAGGCAAAATAATAACTTACATCATAGTGCTAAACAAAATGCAAATTAAAC
>CM045728.1:13217349-13274849 GCA_024760905.1 Plotosus lineatus
TGCAGGATGACACTGATGGTGAGAAAGGTGAAAAGGCAAAGGTAGAGCAGAAGACAAAGTGGTGGGAAGCTGAAAAAGGAAGAGGTCGTGGTTGTCTTCAAGGAGGAGTTGAAACAGGCTTTGGGTAGTCAGGAAGTGCTTCCAGAGGACTGGACAACCATAGCCAATGTGATCAGGAGACCGGTAGGAGAGTATTTGGTGTGTCCTCTGGAAGGAAAGTAGATAAGGAAACTTGGTGGTGGAATGAGGAAGTGCAGGAGTGTGTACAAAAGAAGAGGTTAGCCAAGAAGAAGTGGGACATTGAGAGGACCGAAGAGAGTAAACAGGAGTACAGGGAGACACAGCGAAGGCTTAAGGTAGCAGTGTCAAAGGCCAAACAGAGGGCGATGATGACTTGTATGATAGGTTGAACAGTAAGGAGGGAGAAAATGATCTATACAGGTTAGCACAGCAGAGAAATAGAGATGGGAAAGACGTGCAGCAAGTTAGAGGATAAAGGACAGAGAGGGAAATGTATTGACTGATGACAGAAGTGTGTGCTGGGAAGATGGAAAGAGTACTTTGAAGAGCTGATGAATGAGGAAAATGAGAGAGAAAGAGTGGAAGGGGTGACCAAGTGGAGGAGCAGGAAGTAGCAAAGATTAGTAAGGGAGAAGTGAGGAGGGCATTGAAGAGGATGAAGAGTGGAAAGGCAGTTGGTCTCTGATGACATACCAGTTGAGTGTATGGAAGTGTCTAGGGGAAGTAGCAGTAGATTTTCTGACAAGAATATTCAACAAGGTCTTAGAAAGTGAGCAGATGCCAGAGGAATGGAGGAGAAGTGAGCTTGTGCCCATTTTTAAGAACAAGGGCGATGTACAGAGTTGTGGCAACTACAGAGGGATAAAGTTGATGAGCCATACAATGAAGCTATGGGAAAGAATAGTGAAGCAAGACTAAGGGCAGAGGTCAGCATTTGTGAACAACAGTTTGGTTTCATCATGCCAAGAAAGAGCACCACAGATGCAGTGTTTGCTTTGGAGGATGTTAATAGAGAAGTACAGAGAAGGTCAGAAGGAGCTGCATTGTGCCTTTGTGGATCTGGAGAAAGCATATGACAGGGTGCCGAGAGAAGAACTGTGGTATTGTATGAGGAAGTCTGGAGTGACAGAGAAGTATGTTAGGAGTGGTGCAGGACATGTATGATAGATGTAAGACAGTGGTGAGGTGTGCTGTCGGTGTGACAGAAGAGTTCAAGGTGGAGGTGGGACTACATCAAGGGTCAGCTCTCAGCCCCTTCTTGTTTGCTATGGTGATGGACAGGCTAACAGATGAGGTTAGACAAGAATCTCCATGGACTATGATGTTTGGAGATGACATTGTGATCTGTAGTGAGAGCAGAGACCAAGTGGAGGAAAATCTAGAGAGGTGGAGGTATGCCCTGGAAAGGAGGGGATTGAAGGTTAGTCTTAGTAAGACAGAATACATGTGTGTGAACGACAAGGACCCAAGAGGAACTTTGAGGTTACAGGGGGCAGAGATAAAGAAGGTGGAGGATTTTAAGTACTTAGGCTCAACAATCCAGAGCAATGGAGAGTGTGGAAAAGAGGTGAAGAAGCGCTGCAGGCAGGTTGGAATGGATGGAGAAAAGTGTCCGTGTGATGTGTGATAGAGAGTATCGCAAGAATGAAGGGAAAAGTGTGCCAAGACGGTGATGAGGCCAGCAATGTTGTATGGTTTAGAGACAGTGGCCCTGGGGAAAAGACAGGAGTCAGAGTTGAGGTAGCAGAGATGAAAATGTTGAGGTTCTCTTTGGGAGTAACGAGGATGGATAGGATCAGAAATGAGTACATCAGAGGGACAGCACATGTTAGATGTTTTGGAGACAAAGTCAGAGAGGCTAGATTGAGATGGTTTGGACATGTACAGAGGAGGGATAGTGAGTATATTGGTCGTGAGGATGCTGAGGTTGGAACCTACCAGGCAAAAGGCCCAGAGGAAGACCAAAGAGAAGATTTATGGATGCAGTGAAGGCGGACATGAAGGTCGTTGGAGTAAGAGTAGAAGATGCAGAGGATAGGGAGAGATGGAGGCAGATCATTTGCTGTGGCGACCCCTGAAGGGAACAGCCGAAAGGAAAAGAAGAAGAAGACTGTAATAATAATTTTGAGAAATATATTCAGAGAAACACAGATCCCTATATCTATGGTATACTGGTCTGTTTCCTAATGAATCAGGATCTGCATGTATTCGGTGTGTGTGCATGTGTGTGTGTGTGTGTGTGTGTGTGTGTGTGTGTGTGTGTGTGTTATTTTGGGTTGAGGCTACTTTAAGGATTGACGAATTCTTTATGGTTGGCGTTGTAGTGAGAGTTTCGAGGTTCCTGTGGCCGAGGTGAATCACTGTTTTTGGATATACTACACAGGAACATAAACACAATGCAAACTAAAACAAGAATATTTTCATTTTTTTAAACATTTTTTACGTCTGGCAGTGGTCACATCCTCTTCGTTATGGCAGCATTTGAAACACATTAAAAGTTTTTTTTATTATTTGAATAAACCTGGACATGCTAATCATTCGCCGTGGTGACCCATGATAAAGGGAAAAAGCCAGAAAGGAAATCTCATACTGTGTAGTTTTTTTTTTTTTTTTTTTTTTTTGTTTTTGGAGGGAGGGCATTTTGTTGAATTTTTGCCATGTCAGAGACTGCGGCTGTCAAAAACTATTGTTTTCATTCACTCAAGCTCTCAAGTCAACAAGGTGGTTAATTGGTAAAAATGGTATACACAGGGATCCTTCACTTTCTGTGGTTAATGGGGACCAGGACTCCCCCACGAAGGCCAATTTCCACGAAGTAGGATCGACCCCCTTGACTGATGTATACGTACATTACATATGTGTATATGGGATTTCCTTTCAGATTTTCCCTTTTTCAGGAATCACCACAGCGAATGATTCGCACGTTTGATTTGGCAGAGATTTTTAAGTCGGATGCCCTTCCTGACACAACCCTTTAGCAAGGGACAGAAACACGCTGACGACATATGGCCAGCCTTTGATAACCCAGTTAGCTGCGCTGGGGGGACGGTGACAACCTTGTGGCAAGTGGGACTCGAACCCCCAACCTTAAGATCAGCAATTCAGCGCCTTATACCACCAGGCAACCACTGCCCTACATTATGTGCATATAATATCAATAAATACATATTCAACCTCTTCTTTTCCTTTTGGCTTTTCCCTTCAGGGGTCGCCACAGCGAATCATCTGCCTCCATCTCACCCTATCTTTTGCATTTTCTTCTCTTACACCAACTACCTTCATGTTCTCCTTCACCACATCCATGAATCGTCTCTTTGGTCTTCCTCTAGATCTTCTGCCTGGTAGTTCCTACCTCAGCATCCTACTACCAATATACTCACTATCCCTCCTCTGTACATGTCCAAACCATCTCAATCTAGCCTCTTTGACTTTGTCTCCAAAACCTCTTACATGTGCTGTCCCTCTGATGTACTCGTTTCTGATCCTATCCATCCTCATTACTCCCAAAGAGAACCTCAACATTTTCATCTCTGCTACCTCCAACTCTGCCTCCTGTCTTTTCCCCAGGGCCACTGTTTCTAGACCATACAACATCGCTGGCCTCACCACCGTCTTGTACACTTTTCCTTTCATTCTTGCCGATACCCTCCGATCACACATCACACCAGTCACTTTTCTCCAACCATTCCAACCTGCCTGTACACGCTTCTTCACCTCTTTTCCACACTCTCCATTGCTCTGGATTGTTGAGCCTAAGTACTTAGAATCCTCCACCTTCCTTATCTCTGCTCCCTTTAACCTCACCGTTCCTGTTGGGTCCTTGTCATTCATACACATGTATTCTGTCTTACTGAGGCTAACCTTCATTCCTCTCTTTTCCAGGGCATACCTCCACCTCTCTAGATTTTCCTGCACTTGTTCTCTGCTCTCACTACAGATCACAATGTCATCTGCAAACATCATAACCCATGGGGCATCTTGTCTAACCTCGTCTGTCAGCCTGTCCATCACCATAGCAAACAAGAAGGGGCTCAGAGCTGATCCTTGATGCAGTCCCACCTCTACCTTGAACTCTTGTGTCACATCGACAGCACACCTCACCACTGTCTTACATCTCTCATACATGTCCTGCACCACTCTAACATACTTCTCTGCCACTCCAGACTTCCTCACGCAATACCACAGTTCTTCTCTCAGCACCCGGTCATATGCTTTCTCGAGATCCACAAAGGCACAATGCAGCTCCTTATGACCTTCTCTGTACTTCTCTATTAGCATCCTCAAGGCAAACACTGCATCTGTGGTGCTCTTTCTTGGCATGAAACCAAACTGTTGTTCACAAATGCTGACCTTTGCCCTTAGTCTTGCTTCTACTATTCTTTCCCATAACTTCTTCATATGGCTCATCAACTTTATCCCTCTGTAGTTGCCACAAAAAAATAAAAATGGGCACCAGCACACTTCTTCTTCATTTCTCTGGCATCCTCTCACTCTCTAAGACCTTGTTGAATGTTCTTGTCAGGAAATCTACTGCTACCTCTCCTAGACACTTCCATACCTCCACTGGTATGTCATCAGGACCAACTGCCTTTCCACTCTTCATCCTCTTCAATACCCTCCTCACTTCACCCTTACTAATCTTTGCTACTTCCTGGTCCTCAACGGTCACCTCTTCTAATCTTTTTTCTCTCTCATTTTCTTCACTCAGCAGCTCTTCAAAGTACTCTTTCCATCTTCCCAGCACACTTCTGTCATCAGTCAATACATTTCCCTCTCTGTCCTTAATCACTCTAACTTGCTGCATGTCCTTCCCACCTCTATTTCTCTGCTGTGCCAATCTGTATAAATCATTTTCTCCCTCTTTACTTTCCAACCTATCATACAAGTCATCATACGCCCTCTGTTTGGCCTTTGACACCGCTACCTTCGCCTTACGCTGTGTCTCCCTGTACTCCTGTTTACTCTCTTCAGTCCTCTCAGTGTCCCTTTTCTTCTTAGCTAACCTCGTCCTTTGTACACAATCCTGCACTTCCTCATTACACCACCAAGTCTCCTTATCTACTTTCCTTCCAGATGACACACCAAGCATTCTCCTACCTGTCTCCCTGATCACATTGGCTGTGGTTGTCCAGTCATCTGGAAGCACTTCCTGACCACCCAATACCTGTTTCAACTCCTCCTTGAAGACAACCCAACACCTTTCCTTTTTCAGCTTCCACCACTTTGTCTTCTGTTTTGCCTTTGCCTTTTTCACCTTCCTCACCATCAGCGCTATCCTGCACACCACCATCCTATGCTGTTTGGCAACACTCTCACCCACTACTACTTTGCAGTCACTGACTTCCTTCAAATTACATCGCCTACACAAGATGTAGTCTATTTGTGTGCTCCTACCTCCGCTTTTATAAGTCACCCATCCACACCATGAAAAAACAGCTTAAACCCTGCGCCTAAGCTTCTAGCCTTGCTTCCTTTCCACCTGGTCTCCTGAACACACAGTATGTCCACCTTCCTCCTCTGCATGATGTCAGCCAGCTCTCTACCTTTTCCTGCCATAGTTCCAACATTAAAAGTCCCTACTTTCAGTCCTAGACTCATGCCTTTCCTCTTCTCTCTCTGCCTACGGACACGCCTCCCGCCTCTCCTTCTTCGAGTTCTTCGACCAACAGTAGTCCAATTTCCACCAGCACCCTGTTGGTTAACAGCACTGATGGCCTCGACCGATCCGGTATGACATTCTTTGTTTTGACTCGCATTTTTTTATTTGGCATTTGTTTTACGCCAGATGCCCTTCCTGATGCAACCCTCTGCACTTATGGGGCTTGGGACCGACGTGAGGCCGAGACACTGGTTTGTGCCCCCCTCCCCCTTCCCCCACGGCTGCATTGTGCATGTGCATTTGCACATCTGTATGTGTGTGTATTTATATTTTATTTACATCTTATGCATTATTTTTGAATGTGTAAATAAAATATAAATACACACACATACAGATGTGCAAATGCACAATCAGATGTGCACTTCAAATTAAAATGTAAGTAGTTTTGTTGGGGGGTTTTTGGTTGTTTTTTTGTTTTTGTTTTGGTTTTTTTTTGCCTAATTGGCTTTGTTTTGCAGCATTTTCTTTAACTTTTCCCCTATTTTTTTCTTAATTTCCTTATTTTAAATATTTTTCTATGAATATTTCTGAAAAACCCACGTTGCACTGAAGCTGCAGAAACTGAAACATGAAATAGTGACGGATCACTGTATTGCATAGGAGAAGCATGATTGGCTCTTGAAAAGTATTATCCAGAGTGAATACTGCTTCAATCAAAACCACAGATGGCAGCACAGTTGTGCAATGGTTAGCATGTCCGCCTCACAGCAAGAAGGTCCTGGGTTTGATTCCCGGCTCGGGCATTTCCTGTGTGGAGTTTGCATGTTCTCTCCATGCCTGTGTGGGTTTCCTCCGGGTACTCCGGTTTCCTTCCACATTCCAAAAAGTATGCACAGTAGGTTACTTAGCAGTTCCAAATATCCTCTAGGTGTAACTGTTGGCCCTGTGATGGCCTGGTGAGCTGTCCAGGGAGTACCCCACCCTTGCCCAGAGTTGGCTTGAGATGGGTGCCCAAACTTAATTAAGATTAAGCAGCTCAGAAAATGAATGAATGGTTTGTCACATAAGAAATGACAAGATAAATGACGGAAAGCACGGACACCCACAGGTCGGCACAATCACTTGGAGCAGTTGGCAGCATCGTTATCATGCTTTTACATAAAAACAAAACTAACAAAAATCACTTTCTATACTGATTAAAGGGAAGTGGTGGTCTGGTGGTAAAAGGTGCTCGATCACTGATCCTAAGGTTGGGGGTTCGAGTCCCACTCTCCATAAGGTTTTCACTGCCCCCTAAGGTGCAGCTAACTGGGTTATCAAAGGCTGGCCATGTCTCTCACTGTCTATGGTGAGAGGTTCATGTAAAAGAACCATTGCTGACTTCCGTAAAGAGGAACTGCATAGCCGTCAGCGTGTTTCCGCCCCTTGCTAAAGGGTTGTGTCAGGAAGGGCATCAGACATAAAAACCTATGCCAAATTGAATATGCGAATCATTCACTGTGGCGACCCTGAGAAAAAGGGAACAGCTGAAAGGCAAAGAAGACTTTCTATACTGATTAATTCTATTAGGCTTGCAGGGAGACTGGAGCCCATCTCAGACGACACTGGGTGAAGGCAGATTGAACCCTGAACGGCCTACATGACCATTGCAGTGACCGTAGCCAATAATTATTCATTAACTGAAATTGTAAACCAATGAGTTCACGTTAACCATGTGTAGTATCAACTAATTCTTCATATATTCTACATATATTCTACATAGAAATATGTGTGTGTGTGTGTGTGTGTGTGTGTGTGTGTGTGTGTGAGACAAACCAGGAAACCAGAAAACCTAATGAATACAGCACTGACCTTTAACAAATGCTCTGCGTTTTTAGGTTAAGCCCCAGCCACTACAACCTCGCAGTCTGTTCAAATCCTCCTCTTATTACATCTCTATTCAAGTCTCCTACTTGCCGTATGTGCGAGAGAGAGCTACGCTAGAAATCTATTCATGTCTCTAACCTCCCATTACACCAGCCCATAAATAGCATAACAAATCACAACAAGGTGCTGTGTGTGTGTGTGTGTGTGTGTGTGTGTGTGCATGCACGTGCGCGCGTGTGTGTGTGTGTGTGTGTGTGTGTGTATGTGTATGTGAGAGAGAGAGAGAGAGAGAGAGAGAGACAGATGGGAACTGGTTTCCCTCTTTAGTCTGTGTGTGGGAAATTGAACCCCACCCCCTATTACCATGGTGAACTTTAACCCCTAGGTCACTGCATACACACACGCACATTCTCTCATGCACTGATTTCTCTATTCATCAATTTAAAACATTGTCTCACTTAAAATTCATAAGACTCTGGCAGCCACCGAAACAGGAAAAGGGATAGGCTAGTTACTCTTCGAAAACAGAGCATGACTTTATAATAATAATAATAATTATTTTTTTTTCAATCATTTTTGACAGGACTGTGTGCACTGATGTGACCCTGAGGTGTATCTCTGTACTAAAACAGGTGTGTCACTCCCATTGGCAGCCGACTTTCCTCAAGTTACCCGCACGGCCCGGGAGAAGAATTTATGGAGGCTGATTATTTTTGAGGGTCTGAGATAATTGAATGGCGTGTCATCCAATGAATATGCTTTTTTTTTTTTTTTTTTTTTTTTTTATAAAGTGTCAAGAGTGACGTTTATTACATCCTGTTTCCGTCAACTATTTATTTTTAATTTTTAAAATATTTTCAGTATAGATGTCTGCTTCAAATCAAGTAAGGTTAAAAAATTTCTCTGTGCAGGTAGGAATTCCAGCGGTACCTTGTATAACAAATTTAATTCGTTCCGAGGGCAAGTTCGTAAGCCAAAATGTTCCTTAGATGAATCTATTATTTCCATAAGAAATAATAGAAAACCAATTAATCGGGTTCCAGCCCCTTCCCAAACTCATATAACCTCACACAAATACGTATATTTGACCAAATATATTAAAGATTAACATGTAACAACAACAACTATTTGATAATAATAATAATAATAATAATAATAATAATAATAATAATAATAATAATAATAATAATACAGGTACCTTAACATTAATAATAATTTTAAGATAAATAATAAAACAAGAATAAACAATAAGTCAACGAACCCTTCCGATCATCAACTGCGGTCAAGATATCACGTGGGCAGGCATGAGGTGGTGCATAATAGAGGAGGAGGAGGAGGAGGAGGAGGAGGAGGATTTTGTGCGTGTGCATGCTATGAATGCCAGCAAGGAACAGCTCGTGGTGAGCCCCCACAAGGCCAGTGCTTCTGAAATAGTGGGGCGCACCGGGTGTGATGCTGGGGGAGGGGATGGGGGCCTATGAGTCTGGGGAACATGCTTTTTTGCCATACTGTTCTAGAGTTAAGTGTAATTGCGCATCCACTACAGTAGTTGGCAGTTGCGCTCTCATTGTCACGCTATGGTGTAGGGAAAAAGCATCAAGCAAATAAACCAAATAAATCAAGCAGTAAACACTATTTATAGTTGCTTGAGGGGCACTGGGAAGGAAGTGAAATGTTTTTTTTTTTCCTTCCTATAGGGGGCATCACAGAAGATAATTGAGAAGCACCGCACAAGGCATTCTTGGAGCATGGAAGAATACATGTGGAAGAATTCGAGGCTAATCGGCCTGGAAAAGCCATTTCCCCAGCAGAGCTCATAAATCGAAATTTTGCTCATTGGATGGGGCAGATTTCTGGTAAAATTGAAGCTCGTATTATGAAAAATTTGTTATAGAAGACACTCGTCAGTCAAGGTACCGCTGTACTTTTGTTATTAAACTCACTGTTACATTTACTGAGCCACTTAATCCTACTAGGGTCACAGGAAGGATGGGGCCTATCTCAGCTGACACGAGGTGAAGGAAGGTCACACCCTGAAGAGCTCACCAGTCCATCACAGAGCTAACACACAACCATTTGCATTCACACACTCCTCTGGGGAATTTGGAACAGCTAATTAGCCTACTGTGCATGTCTTTGGACTGCTGGTAGAAACCAGAGTAACTGGAGCACTGGGGAGACTGGGACTCGAACTCAGGACCTTCTTGCAGTGAGGAACACATGATAACCACTACACCACACACTTTTGTTATTGTTCTCATTCATTCATTTTCTGAACCGCCTAATTCTCATCAGGGTCAAGGGGAGGCTGCCATCGCAGCTGACTCTGGGCGAGGGTGGAGTCCAACCTTAACAGCTTGCCAGGCCATCGCAGGGCAAAAACAATGCAGCTACTTTTGGTGAAAGTCAGCAATGGTTTTTTTACATGAACCTCTCACCACAGACAGTGGGAGACATTGCAGGCCTTTGATAACCCAGTTAGCTGCACTGGGGAGGGACAGCAGTGACAACAGCTGACAGTGGGGCTTGAACCTCCAACCTTGGGATTGGTAATCCAGCACCTTACCACAGGGCCACAACTTTTATTTTATTTTTAACTGGTTGTCTGGTAAGGTATTCAGGGTGTACCCCACATTTTAATCAACTGGGGTAGCCTCCAGTTTCTCCAAGACCCGTGTAGAATTAATAAATTAATTCTCAAATTTAATTTTAGAAAATAAATCCCCGTCTTAAATGTGCATTTCCTCCTGTGCGTATTTGCATTGATAAATAGTGATTGCAGGAGTCGGTGGCAGGAGAAAGATGAGTTCGAGGATAAGGGCGAGGATGAGGACGAGGATGAAGATGACGGCTCGGCTGTTGTCAGTGCCAGAATCAGGACGGAAGTTCACTTGTTAATTCTACAGACATACAGAGAGACAGGGCTTACTCACCTCATGGTCAACTCATCTCAGTGCTGTCTCACTCTCATCTCTTTCCCTGATACAGTCAGACAGACATACAGACAGGCAGACAGGTGACAGAGGCTGATATTGCCTGCAGCCATCAGGAACCCCACAGGCTGTCCAAGCTAACGTGGCTGCAGGCAAGGAGGTGAGTAAAACAGAGTGCACTCACAAAGCTCAGGGCTGAGGAAACACACACACACACACACACACACACACACACACACACACACACACACACACATTGACGCCTAGCTTCGCCCTCTCACTTTCTGTCCATGACATTCTCTCTCTCTCTCTCTCTCTCTCTCTCTCTCTCTCTCTCCCCGTTGAACATTGTACATTTTTATCCCCCCGCCAAAAAAAAAAAAAAAAAAAAAACTTCGGCTATAATTTGGGTGGAATAATAATTAAAGTAAGTGGAAGAGGCTAAAAGTGTATTTGAGTAATTATGAAGGAGCCAGAGAGACTCATCTCCGCCTACACCCACAGAAGCTCTCTCTCTCTCTCTCTCTCTCTCTCTCTCTCTCTCTCTCTCTCTCTCTCTCTCTCTCACACACACTCACGCACACACACACACACACACACACACACACACACACACAGTGGCAGCAGTCACGTAGTTGCTATAATTTACAAAGATGGCAAAATGCAAAACAGGAAAAACTAAATTAACACCAGTCATCCAAACACAAGTCATTTCCACTTGGCTGGAGCCATGATGCGGCCTGAGGGCAAGGCAGGATTCTGTCTATCCTGGTGTAAAACCCAGCGAGAAGTGGAATTCCCACTTATCCACAAAGCAGAAAAAAGCAATTACATAAATAAATGCGATGCACGCTTAAATATTGTTTTAATAGATAAAATTGTTTAAAATATTAGTCACATGGGTTTCCTCTGGGTTGTCTAGTTTTCTCCTAATACCCACACAGATTAGTCTAATTGGCTGTTCCAAATTGCCCCATATGTATGGACATGAGTGTGAATGGTTTTGTGTGTGTGTGTGTGTGTGTGTGTGTGTGTGTGTCAGTGTCACCCTGCAATGGAATAGTGACCTGTTCAGGATCTACACCACCTTTGCCCAAAGTGAGGCGGGACCCAAGTAGGATTAAACAGTTTGGCGTTTGAATGAATGCATGAACGATTCTGAGTCTAAGTCTTAGTTTGTGAATTGTATTTTAATACACAGTGTTCACTCATAAACACTGGAAGTTGTTCTACCATTCATAGACTGCATATTTTTTCATTCTTTTAATTCAGGCAGTGGTGGCCCGGTGGTAAAGTGCTGGATTACCAATCCTAAGGTGGGGGTGGGGTGGGGTGGGGGTGGGGGTGGGGGTGGGGGGCGGTCAAGACCCACTGTCAACTGATATCATTGCCCCCCCCCCCCCAGTGTTGCTAAGTGGGTTATCAAAGGCTCTCACTGTCTATAGCGAGAGGTTCATGTAAAAGAACCATAGCTGCATAGTTGTCAGTGTGTTTGTGCCCTTCGATGGCCTGGTGAGCCGTCCAGGATGTACTCTGGTCTCACCCCAAGTTGGCTGAGATGATTGTAATGTGATGCTTACGAAGGTATGTAGACTGTATACAGTAGGCCCTTGACTATTCACGGGTTTGGACTAACGGTTTGAGTATTCGCGGACTGCCAAGCAACTGACACGTCACTCAAAATCAGCCAATGGCTGTCCTCCTTCATGCTGATTGGTTGAGATGATGTAATGCCCTTTTTCCCTCATTCGCGCACAAGTTGTCAATTAGCCTTTTTAAGTGTTTTTTAATTACCAGTTAAGCTCTATGATGCCACTCAAACGCTGTACGTCTTCTCTGGCTAAGCGCTAGAAAAGGTAATGACGTTGGATGTCTCTTCTGAAGAAATAAGACTTTCTCCTGAAGAAACGACAGTTTCCTCTGAAGTGCCTGAAGAGAAATAATCATCTGAATGCGCTCTAGTATTAAAGTCTTTTTCAATCATTATTCCAGTACAGTACCTGCATTAATGTTTGGAATGTTTGTGTGTGTGATTTTATGTACTGTGGTGTAACATGTTTATCGTTTTGTTTTGTTTATCCAATTTATTACATTTCATGTTCTTTTATGTTATTTTTGCTATGGTCTGTGTGTTGGGGGGACTTTTATTTTGATGGCTGTTCTCTAACTCTCCGCTCCGACTGAGGGGTGTGGCTGAACTTCTCCGTGGCTTCTAAACATTTTGAACATTGACTTAGGCACTGTACTGGAATAATAATTGAAAAATACTTTAATACTACAGCTTTACAACTGTTCAGATGATTATTTTAAGGCACTTCAGAGGAAACTGTCGTTTCTTCAGGAGAAAGTCTGATTTCTTCAGAAGAGACAGCGCTTAGCCGCTGTTTGAGTGGCCTCATAGAGCTTGATAATATATTATACTGTATATATAAAATTAAAACATATAAATACTGTATGTATGTATGTATACAGACGCTCCCAGACATATGTTTTTAATTTGTTTCGGACGGCTGAACGTAAGTTGAAAGTGAACGTAAGTTGTGACAGTGACGTATGATGTGTGACGTATGACACTCATACTGTACTATATATCCATAAATACCATTACCATATCACATAAAACACCCCTAAATCAATTATTAGAAACATAACATTGTAAAATAATATCAAAAATATCAAATAATATCAACATTAATTTAAGTCACTTATTTATACTGAGTTAAGGGGCAGTGGTGGTCTAGTGGTATAGGGCGCTGGATCGCTGATCCAAAGGTTGGGGGTTCGAGTCCCACTCTCCACAAGGTTGTCACTGTCCCCCCCCAGTGCGGCTAACTGGGTTATCAATGGCGGGCCATGTCTCTCACTGTCTATGGTGAGAGGCATGTAAAAGAACCATTGCTGACTTTCGTAAAGAGTAGCTGCAAAGTCGTCAGCGTATTTCTGTCCCTTGCTAAAAGGGTTGTGACAGGAAGGACATCTGACGTAAAAACCTCTGCCAAATCAAACGTGCGAATCAGATGATTCGCTGTGGCGACTCCCAAGTAAAAAAGGGAAAAAGCCAAAAGGAAGACAGACATTTATACTGAGTTACTTTACATGAAGTTTAAAAAAGACAATCAACGCTTACAATATGTGAGGCGCTCAATACCGAAAGTAGTGTCCTTGTGAAAGTAGTGTACTTGCTGTGGGTTATACGGACTTCCGATATTTCAAGTGCACAAGGGTGATGTTGAACTCGTTTAGAACAAAGCCTACACTGATGTGAATCACGGAGTGGAGCGTTCTCTTTCATGGATTTGGGTTTTCAATCATTTTAAAACTCTCTTTGCTTAACTGAGTATGCATGGTAGATTGTGCCATTCCGAGCAGATAGTTAATTCATCTCTGTGTATGAGACTTGCACCCATGCTAGTAGGCTTACGCTTCTGACCAACCATATTTGCTTAGGGTAACAAAAGTCCGCAAACCAGTGTAAACACAAAAATCACAGAGACGTCTTAACACAACAGTTACATGCTATGTAACTGATACATACATACATACATACATATACATATATATATATATATATATATATATATACATACATACATATACATATATATATATATATATATATATATATATATAATTGGACTACTGTTGGTCGAAGACGTCAAAGAAGGAGAGGCAGGAAGCGTGCTGAGAGAGAGGAGGAAAGGCATGAGTCCAGGACTGAAGCAGGGACTTTGAATGTTGGAACTATGAAAAAAAGGTAGAGAGTTGGCTGACATCATGCAGAGGAGGAAGGTGGACATACTGTGTGTTCAGGAGACCAGGTGGAAAGGTAGCAAGGCAAGAAGGTTAAGAGCAGGGTTTAAGCTGTTTTTTCATGGTGTGGATGGGAAGAGAAATTGAGTAGGAGTCATCTTGAAGGAGGAGTTTGTCAGGAATGTTCCAGAAGTGAAAGAATGTCAGACAGAGTGATGAGTCTCAAGTTAGAAATTGAAGGTGTGATGTTCAATGTTGCTATCCAGGACAAGAACGCAGAAGGACAGATGTTGGTAGATTTTGAAAAAAGGATGGAAATGACTGTGGTAAATACTTTCTTCCAGAAGAGACAGGCGCATAGGGTGACTTATAAAAGCAGAAATAGGAGCACCCAAGTAGACTATATCTTGTGCAGGTGATATAATTTGAAGGAAGTCAGTGACTGCAAAGTAGTAGTGTATGAGAGTTTTGCCAGACAGCATAGGATGCTGGTGTGCAGGATGATGTTGATGGTGAGGAAGGTGAAAAAGGCAAAGGCAGAGCAGAAGACAAAGTGTTAGAAGCTGAAAAAGGAAGAGTGTTGGGTTGTCTTCAAGGAGGATTTGAAACAGGCTTTGGGTGGTCAGGAAGTGCTTCCAGATGACTGGACAACTACAGCTAATGTGATCAGGGAGACAGGTAGGAGAGTACTTGGTGTGTCATCTGGAAACAAAGTAGATAAGGAGACTTGGTGGTGGAATGAGGAAGTGCGTACAAAGGAAGAGGTTAGCTAAGAAGTAGTGGGACATTGAGAGGACCAAAGTGAGTAAACAGGAGTACAGGAAGACACAGCGTAAGGCTAAGGTAGCAGTGTGAAAGGCCAAACAGAGGGCGTATGATGACTTGTATGCTCGGTTGGAAAGTAAAGAGTGAGAAAATGATTTATACAGGTTGGCACAGCAGAGAAATAGAGATGGAAAGGACGTGCAGCAAGTTAGAGTGATTAAGCATAGAGAGGGAAATGTATTGACTGATGACAGAAGTGTGCTGGGAAGATGGAAAGAGTACTTTTGAAGAGCTGATGAATGAGGAAAATGAGAGAGAAAAAAGAGTAGAAGAGGTGACCGTTGAAGACCAGGAAGTAGTGAAGATTAGTAAGGATGCAGTGAGGAGGGCATTGAAAAGGATTGAAAAGTGGAAAGACGGTTGGTCCTGATGACATACCGGTGGAGGTATGGAAGTGTCTAGGAGAGGTAGCAGTAGATTTTCTGACAAGAACATTCAACAAGGTCTTAGAGAGTGAGAGGATGCCAGAGGATTGGAGAAGAAGTGTGATGGTGCCCATTTTGAAGAATAAGGGAGACATGCAGAGTTGTGGCAACTACAGAGGGATTAAGTTGATGAGCCATACGATGAAGTTATGGGAAAGAATGGTGGAAGCTGGACTAAGGGCAGAGGTCAGCATTTGTGAACAACAGTTTTGTTTCATGCCAAGAAAGAGCACCACAGATGCAGTGTTTGCCTCTAGGATGTTAATAGAGAAGTACAAAGAAGGTCAGAGGGAGCTGCATTGTGCCTTTGTGGATCTGGAAAAACCATATGCCAGGGTGTCAAGAGAGGAACTGCGGTATTGCATGAGGAAGTCTGGAGTGGCAGAGAAGTATGTTAGAGTGATGCAGGACATGGATAAGAGATGTAAGACAGTGGTGAGGTGTGCTGTCGGTGTGACAGAAGAGTTCAACGGGGAGATGGGACTGCATCAAGGGTCAGCTCTGAGCTCCTTGTTTGCTATGGTTATGGTCAGGCTGACAGACGAGGTTACACAAGATTCCCCATGGACTATGATGTTTGCAGATGACAGTGTAATCTGTAGTGAGAGCAGAGAAAAAGTGCAGGGAAATCTAGAGAGGTGGAGGGATGCTCTGGAATCCAGAGCAGTCGAGAGTGTGGAAAAACGGTGAAGAAGCGTGTGCAGGGAGGTTGGAATGGTTGGAGAAAAGTGTCTGGTGTGATGTGTGCTAGGAGGGTATCGGCAAGAATGAAAGGAAAAGTGTACAAGACAGTGTTGAGGCCAGCGATATTGTATGGTTTAAAAACAGTGGCCCTGGGAAAAAGACAGGAGACAGAGCTGGAGGTAACAGAGATGAAAATGTTGAGGTTCTCTTTGGGAGTAACGAGGATGGATAAGATAAGGACTGAGTACATCAGAGGGACAGCACATGTGAGACGTTTTGGTGACAAAGTCAGAGAGGCTGGATTGAGATGGTTTGGACATGTACATGAGGTGGGATCGTGCATATATTTGTAGTAGGATGCTGAGGTTGGAACTACCAGAAAGAAGGCCTAGAGGAAGACCAAAAAGACGATTCAAAGATGTGGTGAAGGAGGACATGAAGGTAGTTGGTGTAAGAGAAGAAGATGCAAAGGATAGAGTGAGATGGAGGCAGATGATTTGCTGTGGCGACCCCTGAAGGGAAAAGCGCCGAAAGGAGAAGAAGAATATATATATATATATATATATATATATATATATATATATATATATATATATATATATATATATATATAAAACTGAACTAGGAAGAAGGAGGGGCACGTTCAGTCTGTTGTTTGTAAACAATGGACGCAGCATTTTTACGTCAGAGTACTATATAGGTCCGTCTAAACTCAAAATTTGACTTTTGGTTTTTTTTTTTGAAAAAAAAACAAAACAAAACATAAAATAAAGTAAAAAAAAAGTAAAATGAATGAATGTAAGTCAGGGATCGTCTGTATATAGATAGATAGATAGATAGATAGATAAGTTATTCAAAAGGAATCAGGTTTTCGTATAGGGTTGGCTGAGATAGACTCCAGCCTTCTTGCAACCCTCCTTCTTTTCCTTTCAGTTTTCCCCTTTTTTCAGGGGTCGCCACAGCGAAGCATCTGATTCACATGTTTGATTTGGAATAGGTTTTTTACATCGGATGCCCTTCCTGACACAACCCTTTCGCAAGGGGCAGAAACACACTGATGGCTTTGTAGCTACTCTTTACGAAAGTCAGCAATGGTTCTTCCCATGAACCCCACCATAGACAGTCAGAGACATGGCCGGCCTTTGATAACCCAGTTAGCTGCAGGGGTGTGTGTGTGTGTGTGTGGGTCGGCAGTGGTGGTGGGGGCTTGTGACAAGTTTGTGGAGAGTGGGATTCGAACCCCTGACCTTAGAATCAGTGATCCAGCACCCTTTACCACCAGGCCACCACTGCCCACAGCCTCCTTACAACCCTAAAGAGTGTTCATCAGTCTTGCTGTTGAAGCTGTAAATCCCAGGATATCTGTAGTTTCTAAAATACTGAGATTGTACCAACAGCCATGTCACCATCAACATCATTCATATCTCATGTTTTTTTCCGTCTCATTTTGATGTTTGATGGAAATGTTAGCTGATGCTCTTGACATGCATCTTCTTGGTTTTATGCATCATACTGCTACCACAGGGGTGTAAGCTTAATGCCTGGGAACTAGATGCCAGCAAAGCTTGTTATTGGCTGCTACATTTGGAGGGTTGAACTCAGTCATGATGTCACAGGATATTTTTTATTTCACCTTAAATGGCAGAGAAAACAAAAAACAAACAAAACAAAACAAAACAAACAAACAAACAAACAAACAAAACATTGGAAAAGAAAGAGAAGAAAGATTTAGAATAATCCATTTAGTCCAAATATACAAATCCAGTATATCGGGTTTACTCCAGTACTGTACGTAGCGCTGCCCAGACACTGGATTATATTCTCGTTTATTGCATTATTTACCGTGGTACATTATACGTGATTTCCTTTTCAGGTTCCATATGCAAGACCACATCAGCATCCGTCTTCACAGGTTTAATTTCTGGACGTAAACAGGATTTCTATGGATTAAAGTCATTTGAATGTTTAAAAAAAAAAAAAAAAGAACAGTGTAATGCTGGATAATGAGTGGCTGAGCTCAGGACTCTAAATATAGTCCTTATGATTATCCATAGACGTGCAGAGCGGAGGACCACCTGCAGATTGATGGCTTATGGCAGTCTTCCACAGACACCCGTTTTTAGTGTGCTAATCTCTGCCTCGGCCCTTTTGTTCATTCGCCGTGTTGACTCGCAAAACAAACGCCGGCAACTCCAGAGCCGATCCGAGGTGCATTTAAACCCATTTCTATGGCAACTGTCCCCTGGAATGTTTTCCCTGCCGGCATCAAATGCGGAAAGAACCTCGCTGTGATAATTAGTAGTGTGCATGGGACGAGCTTAAATGGACATCAAACAGGAGAGAGAGAGAGTGATAAAGAGAGAGAGAGAGGGAGGGTGGGAACCGTACAGGGAGTCAGAATTATAATTCTGTCAGCCCACAGTGTTGTGTGTTTGTTTTTTTTTTTTTTTTTTTTGTTTTTTTCTTCTTCTTCTTTGAAATACATCAAGCACCATCCATTTAAAACCATTCCAGTAATTATTTTAAGAATTTACAGAAAGGTATTAAGAGTCACCTTTGTACCACCAAATATATGCGTTTTAAAGCCGGAGATGATATAATATCAACATGGTCAAAATTTGCAGGCGGTTTCGTTCATTCTTTTTTTAATCAAAAGCTCCTGGAATTAAAATTCAAAGGTTTTCTCGAGGAACAAAATAAATAAATAAATCAATAAAAGCTTGGTTTGGCTCAGTGTGAATTGTGGAAAGTTACCGCGATCCCGTCTAGTTTCTCCAACAAATCAAAGCAAACAACACGGGTCCTCTTTCACATGTTGGCCAATCGTGATGAGGTCATCATGGATTTCTGCGGTTCTCTATCACCTCGCACCTGTCTCTTTCTCTTCCCACTCCATTTCCATCGTTTTTTTTTTTTTTTTTTTTTTTTTTTTTTTTTTGATTTTCAAGAATCCAAGAGGCGGGAAACAAATAGGCTTTGAAAAAACAAGAGGATAGCAAAAAAATAAAAAAAATAAAAAAAATCAAAGAGAACTGGGCAGAATGTTTATCGGGGAGGAAAAAGACGGGTCTGCATTTGTGGTGTGTGTATGTGTGTGTGTGTGTGTGTGTGTGTGTGTGTGTGTGTGTGTGTGTGTGTGTGTGTGTGTGTGTGTGTGTGTAGTTGATCTGCTTCCATCTTCAGAAAGAAGGAACAACGGAGCGGCTGAATGCTAATGAATGGACCCCCACCCACACCTCCCTCCCTCCCTCCTTCCTCCTCCACCGCTGCCCCCCCCCCCTCCTTCTCTGCTCCTACAAATATTGTCTTATCCATTAGCACGAGCAGGAGAAGAAAGGAGTGGTCCGTCATTGGGAGGTTGGAGAGAGAGAAGTCAGAGGAAGAATTCTATTCAGCACCACTTCTCCAGGATTTGGTGGACGGGGCCGTTTGTTTGGCCCTATTCAGACGCCGCAGACCGTGGCCGACAAAGATGGCTTTCAGATCCCACTGTATAGGCATGTGGAAAAAAAAGAAGAAGAAGAAGAAGAAGAAAAAGTAAAAAGCATAAAGAAGTAAAATAAGCGAGACATGGGAGTCGTGGTTGAGTTCTCACTTCTACTCCAAGTGTTACTCAAAGTTCATCTGTGAAAATGATAAAGGTTTAGTTCCCCCGTAATGGCACGTAGAAAGTATTCAAGATGAATGGTTTCTTAGTTCGAAGACTGATCTGCCAAAATAAATGTTTACATTTTAATGAACAAGCAAAGTTCTTTTATGTCGCTTGAAAAGATTTGTTGATTATGGCTCGTCACAATGGGGCGTCCTGGTGGCACAGCGATCAGCACATCTGCCTCGAAGCAAGAACGTCCAGTGTTCAAGTCCTGGGCTCAACTGTTTTTCTGTGGAATTTGCATGGTCTTTCCATAGTCGAGTGGATTTCCTCCAGGTGGTCAGGTTTTCTCCCACAAACTCCCCAAAGACACGCGTTCCCTGCAGATAGCCATCCATCATCATTCATTTCTGTAACCGCACAATCCTAATTAGTACTTCTTCCTACTTAATGTGGCTATAATTACTGAAAGATAATTTCATTCATTCAGTTTCAGAACCACTTAGTCCTAAATTGGGTCATGGGGAGGCTGGCGCCCATCTCAGCCAACTCTGGGCGAGGGCTGAGTACACTCTGGAGACCTCGCCAGGCCATCAAAGGGCAGAAACACGCTGACAGCTTTTTTGTCGAAAGCCAGCAATTGTTCGTTTATATAAACCTCACACCATAGACAGTGAGAGACATGGTCGGCCTTTCGTAATCTGGTTAGCTCCACTGGGGGGGGCAGAAGTGAGAACCCGTTGACAGTGGGTCTTGAACCCGCAACCTTAGGATCAGTGGTCCAGCACCTTTACCACCAGGCCACCACTGCCCTCATTCAGTCATTTCTAAGCCAACAGAAAGTCTGGCACCCATCTCAGCTGACTCCGGCTGAGGGTGGGGTAGAACATGGATAGCTTTCCAGGCCATCGCAGGGTCAACACACACACACACACACACACACACACACACACACACACACACACACACACACACACACACACACACACACACACACACACACACACACACACACACACACACACACACACACACACATAAAGTGATTTGGAACAACCAGTTAGCCTACTGTGCATATTTTTGGACTGTGGGATGAAACCGGACTACCTGGAGAAAACCCGTGGAGAACATGCAAACTCCACACAGAAATGCCTGAGCACAGACCTTCCTGCTATGAGGCAGATGTGTTAACCTCTGTGTCAACATAACCGTCCAATGAAATCTTAGGAATTTAAAATATATATATTCATTCATTCATTTTCTGAATCATTTAACCCTAATTAGGGTCGTGAGGAGGTTGATGCCCATCTCAGCTGACTCTGGGCAAGGGCAGGGTACACCCTGGACAGCTTGCCAATCCATCACAGGGCCAGATACAGACACTCCCCAACTTACGTTTTTAATTCGTTCCGGACGGCCGAACATAAGTCAGGGAGCATCTGTATATGTGTGTGTGTATGTATGTATGTATGTATGTATATATATATATATATATATATATATATATATATATATATATACACAAAAATAAAAGGACAGGACAAAGACTTTCTATTGAAACTCCATTTATCACTACAGATCTGTTTCGAGGGGTGGTGAAACCATCCTCTCTCTTCAGGTGATTATAGAAGATCTCTATAATCACCTGAAGTGTAGTGATAAATGGAGTTTCAATAGAAAGTCTTTGTCCTGTCCTTTTATTTTTGTTTATTTGCTCTACCAAAAAGTATTGAGCACTCTCCTACCTCCTACGGAAGGATCTACTCAGAAAATCATATATATATATATATATATATATATATATATATATATATATATATATATATACACACAAAAGAACATAGTAAAGATGAACAGAAGATAGGGCTATTTATATATTTATATATAAATTGCCCTATCTTCTGTTCATCTTTACTATGTTCTTTTGTTCTCTTGATCCCTCAAGGGAAATTATTGTGTGTGTATGTAGCTCGTCCAAAGTGAGCACACAAGAAGCGTTTCGGTGAAGTTATTTCAGCCAAAGGGGGTAACACTAATTATTCAGGGGGTAGGGCGTCCTAATTTTTAATCCATTGAAATATGCTTTGGTGCTAATATGGTTTGTTTGATGAGTAAAAAATATGTTAACTTATGTTGCATAATTACAATTAAATCATTTGTTTTTTATAAATAAATAAAAACAAGATTGAACATTCTTATGTGAACAATTTTAAATAAAGAGTTGACTATTTAATGGGATATCCTAATTGTTTCCCCTGACTCTACATACACAATACTGTGCAAAAGTTACAGCAAAGATATCTTATATTTACATATAAATAATGACAATAAATTAAAGATTCATTCATTTTCTGAACCACTTAACCCTAATTAAGGTCGTGGGGAGGTTGGCACCCATCTCAGCCAACTCTGGGCAAGGGCAGAGTACACCCTGGACAGCTCACCAGGCCATTGCAGGGCAGAAACACGCTGACGGCTATGCAGCTACTCTTTATGAAAGTCAGAAATGGTTCTTTTATATGACCCTCGGAACATGGCCGGCCTTTGATAACCTAGTTAGCTGCACTGGGGTGAAGTGACAACCTGTTGAGAGCGGAGCTTGAACCCCCAACCTTAGGATCAGTGATCCAGCACCTGACCACCAGGCCACCACTGCCCTAAATTAAAGATCCCTATATAAACATTCTATAAAACACAGTAAACAGTAATACATGAAACTAATTCAGTATTAAATTGATGATGACATTGTTTAAAAATGGAAGAGCATCAGATTCAGTTTGTGCAGTTTTACAAGTACAGTATGGACTGGGTCGCTTGCAGAACCAGTCACAGTTCTACTGGAAATGTTGAATGTATTGTTTATTTGGATTTAAATCGCAGCAGCCTTCATTGTATTTTTGTGAGAAAAGTCATCTGTAATATGTAACAATTACAGGGATCCCTCGCTACTTCGTGCTTCAATTCATGCAGCTTCAGTACACCGCGTTTTTCTTTTTTTAAATATTCATCGAATTAAAAAAATAAGAAAATTAAGGAAGAATAGGAGAAACGTTAAGGAAAATGCGGCAAAACAAAGCCATTTATGCAAAAAAACCCTGACAAACAAAAACAAACAAAAACAAAAAACAACCCAAAACCTCCCAAGAAAACTATTTACATTTTTATATGAGGTGCACATCTGTGTGCGTGCACGTGCATCTGTATGTGTGTGTATTTATATTTTATTTACATCTTATACATTATTTTTGAATGTTTAATTTTTATTATAAGCATTTACAGTGTGTAATATGTATTTATTGATATTATATACACGTATACATGTACGTATACGTCAGTCAGGGGGAGTTGACTCTACATCTCAATTAACCATGGAAAGTGAGGGATCACTGTAATACGCTGCTTTCATTATTCACAAACTATACTAACATTTTTTAATACAACATTTTATTATGTACTGGAAAGCTAATGCTTAAAAATCTAAAGACTTTTTGTATTAACCTGTTAATATACAAATTATATAAAAAAAACAAATCTACAGCAAAGTTTATACAAAACAAAAGGTGTCTACAAATTTTGCACAATACAGGTATCGCTATCTCATATATATATATATATATATATATATATATATATATATATATATATATATATATATACAGGCGCTCCCAGACTTACGCTTTTAATTGGTTCCGGATGGCCGAACACAAGATGAAAGTGAACGTAAGTCGTTACAGTGACGTATGACGTGTGACATATGACGCTCATACTGTACTATACATCCATAAATACCATTATCGTATCTCATAAAACACCCCTAAATCAATTATTACAAACATAACATTGTAAAATAATATCAAAAATATAAAATATTAGCAACATTAATTTCAAATAAGTCACTTATTTCTACCGAGTCACTTTACATGAAGCTTAAAACAGCCAATCAACGCTTACAATATGTGAAGTGCACAATACCGAAAGCAGTGTACTTGCAAAAGTAGTGTACTTGCTGTGTGTTATACAAACTTCCGGTCTTTGAAGTGCACAAGGGTGTCATTGAACTCGTTTAGAACACAGCCTGTACTAATGCAGTCTCCCAGCAAAGCTTCTTTTGTGTAAGTAAGTAAGTAAACTTTATTCAAGAGATGCATACAAAGAACAAGTACAAATCCTAATGAATATTAATATAAAAATAAGTATACACTCTTGGGATTCTGCTAAAAGATAATAAATATCTGTAATTGTTCTGTAATTTGTGCATTCGGATTTTCATTCATCGTACAACTCTCTTTGCTGAACTGAGTATGCATGGTAGATTGTGCCGATCTGAGCAGATAGTTAATTCATCTCTGTGTATGAGACTTGCACCCATGCTAGTAGGCTTACACTTCTGACCAACCAGATTTGCTCAGAGTAACAAAAGTCCTCAAAACAGTGTTCACACAAAGATCACAGAGACAACGTCTTAACACAAGGGTAACACGCTATATAACTGAGATACTGAGATATATATATATATATATATATATATATATATATATATATATATACACATACTCAGGCTGTAGTTTGTAAACAATGAATGCAGCACCATTGCGTCATTACGTCAGCGTACTACGTAGGTACGTCTAAACTCAAAATTTGACTTTTTTTTTTTTTTTTTTGAAAAAAAAAAAACAAAACCAAAAAAAAAATGTAAAATCGAAAACACGGATGAACGGAAGTCGGGGAGCGTCTGTGTATATATATATATATATATATATATATATATATATATATATATATATATATATATATGTGTGTGTATATATATATGTGTATATATATATATATATATATATATATATATATATATATATATATATATCTGCAGAACAAGAAGAAATATGTATGTTTCTTTTTCTTTCCTTTTCCCATCCATCCCCTCCCTATTCCACAGAAATGGCTTCAGGCCAGCCAGCTGTATAACCATAATGTTCAGGTATGCTTTATTGACATATGCTACGTCAAGTCTGGTAGTGAATACAGAATGCCTTTCAAACTTCTGGGAAAGTTTGGATCCCAGGATAGTGTGATATATTACATGGGCAACTTTGTTATACTTGGAGCAGCCTTGCAAAAAAAAAGAAAAAAAGAAAAAAAAAGTACGAGTCCTATTTGTAAAGCAGCAAGGAGAGCACTTAAAAAGAAAATGTGCTGAGCAAATCCTGTCAACTGGTCATGAACTAACAGTCATGTGTCAGACTCTGCTTCGCACATGATACAAGAATGCTTGGAACGTTGGAACGGTTTTGTGGTTGAAAGAAAAATTAATGTTAATTATGATTTGTTTCATCAACAGAAAGATCCAGATTTTGTAAGAACAGACTGAAATCTTCAGAAGTTTTCTGATGGCTCCGCCGTAGTCGGAAGTATCGGTGGAGATGATGAGATGGAATATCGGGCTGAGGTGGATTCCTTTGTGTCATGCTGTGAGCAGAATCACCTGCAGCTCATCATTTCATTTTCTGTAACCTCTTAATCCTATTTAGGGTTGTGGGGTGGCTGGCACTCATTCCAGCTGACTGTAGGTGAGGGCAGAGTACACCCTGGACAGCTCGCCAGGCCATCCACCTGCAGCTGAATGACCAATTATCCTTTATATTGAACAGTAGTACCAACAATTCATTATTATTATTATTATTTTGTTATTGTTGTTGTTGTTGTTGTTTACTATAAGGCTTCAGACTGCAAGTCACCTCCAGCATGGCCAATGAAGTAAATTCAGGGATCCCTCACTTTTCGCGATTAATGAGGACCGAGAATTTCCACGAATGCCGAATTTTCGCGAAGTAGTATCGACCCTCCTGAATGACGTATACGCACATGTATACGTGTATATAATATCAATATTGTGACAACCCGTGATAGTGGGGCTTGACCTCCAACCCTAGGATCAGTAATCCAGCATCTTACCACCAGACCACCACTCCTTAATTACCATTAAATGAATGGATAGGTAGATAGATATATAAATAAATAAACAAATAAATGCTTTTTAATGGTTCGCTGTCTAGTTTTGATGAATCTCTCCCCATGCTAGTCTCAGATTCCTGCTTTTGGCTGACTGGAGCGCAGGTCTTTTGCTTTCCTACAACATCTTCCTCAACCATTCGTGTTTTGTACACGCTGAGATGCTTTTCTGCTCAACATGTAAATAAAGAGTGATTATTTAAATTACCGTAGTTGTTCTTGGCGATACATGGGTGTTGTAGTTATCACGTCTGCCTCTTCTTCAATGCAACAAGGTCCTGGGTTCGAGATGGGCATGCGTACTTTGGTGTGGAGTTTGCATGTTCTCATTGTGATTGCATTGATTTCTTCCCACAATCCCTAGGTGTGTGTGTGTGTGTGTGTGTGTGTGTGTGTGTGTGTGTCTGTGTGTGTGTGTGTGTGTGTGTGTGTGTGTGTGTGAGTGTAACTGGTTGTGTGTGTGTTGGCCCTGTGATGGATCTGCTAAGATGTTCAGGGTGTACCCCGTCTATCGTGAGTATGAAGGACATTAAGGACATTAAGGACATTTTACTCCTACAGTATATCATTTCTTTAGATGATGACATTTCTTCTCAATGACGTGTCAGAAGGCTGAAAGCACAGATGCATTTTCTTCCTGCTCCTGCATGGGTTTTCTCTGGGTATGCTGGCTTCATCCCACTGTTCCAAGACACACCAAGTAGGTCAACTGGCTCCTATTATATTGCTTGTAGTTGTGAATGTGAGTGTGGATGGTTGTTTCTGTCTGTGTCAGCCCTTTGTTAACTTGGCAACCTGTTCCCATCACGACCCTGACAGAAAATCGATATAGATAATGGATGGATGGATGGATGAATTGATGAATGGATGGGTGGAACAGAATAGACGTACACCATGACCAACACTGCTGTCAGTGTCATGTTGCTTAATAAGTTCAAAGTTCAGGTGAATTATTCACTTATTCAGACTTACTCAAATCACCCGATTCACCAATCGTGATACAGCTCCGCCTCAGTTTCTAGATCCAGACATATTATGGGACGGGCAGATGGCGGGCGTGTGTGTATGTGTGTGAGAGAGAGTGTGTTTGTGTGTGTGTGTGTGTGTGTGTGTGTGTGTGTGTTAAAGGGGGTAATGCAGAAAGCAGAGGTATTGGCCTCGCTTCTCATCCTGTGTGATTTGTGGACTCAGAAGCTTGTTTTTCTAGTCTGACAGATCACCGCCGTTTTAAATAGCACCTCAGAGTCACTTCTTGAAGGCGTTCTTGAAAGGTCTGTGAACACTCACACAAAAATACGATTTACCAGATGTGCTCCCTGTGCTTATGCTGGTATCTGGGTTTGGTAAACGTGTGCCATCCATGAAATCCTTAAGATCAGTGATCCAGCACCTTCAGCACCAGGTCAGCACTATCTATCTATCTATCTATATATATATATATATATATATATATATATATATATATATATATATATATATATATATATATATATATATATATATATATATATATATATATATATATATATTCTTCTATAATCACCTGAAGAGAGAGGATGGTTTCACCACCCCTCGAAACAGATCTGTAGTGATAAATGGAGTTTCAATAGAAAGTCTTTGTCCTGTCCTTTTATTTTTGAATATATATATATATATATATATATATATATATATATATATATATATATATATATATATATATATATATATATATATATATATATATATATATATAGACCAAGACCTCCCCCACGTCCGCCGAGTTCCGTGAAGTAGGATCGACCCCCTGACTGACGTATACGTACATGTATATACACATATATATGTGTATATAATATCAATAAATACATACTCAACGCTGTAAATGCTTATAATAACAAGTAAACATTCAAATTAATGCATACAATGTAAATAAAATATAAATACACACACATAAAGACGCATGCACACACACACACACTCGGATGTGGGTGCACGTACTCAGCTGCGCACCTCACATAAAATTGTAATTAGTTCTGTTGGGGGGTTTGGGGTTTTGTTTTTCTGTGTGTTTTTTTTTTTTTTTTGTATAATTGGCCTTATTTTGCAACATTTTCCTTAACTTTCCCCTATTTCTCCTTAATTTCTTTATTTTTTTATTTTTTGATGAATATTTTGAAGAACTTGCAATGTACTGAAGCCGCAGAAACTGATGCTCAACGTAGCGAGGGATCACTGTGCATATATATATATATATATATATATATATATATATATATATATATATATATATATATATATATATATATATATATATATATATATATATATATATATATATATATATATATATATATATATATATATATATATATATATATATATATATATATATATATATATATATATATATATATATATATATATATATATATATATATATATATATATAGAGAGAGAGAGAGAAGGGCAGTGGTGGTCTAGTGGTATAGGGCGCTGGATCACTGATCCAAAGGTTAGGGGTTCGAGTCCCACTCTCCACAAGGTTGTCACTGTCCCCTCCAGTGCGGCTAACTGGGTTATCAAAGGCGGGCCATGTCTCGCACTGTCTATGGTGAGAGGTTCATGTAAAAGAACCATTGCTGACTTTCGTAAAGAGTAGCTGCAAAGTCGTCAGCGTGTTTCTGTCCCTGTTGTGACAGGAAGGGCATCAGACGTAAAAAAAAAACCCTCTGCCAAATCAAATGTGCGAATCAGATGATTCGCTGTGGCGACTCCTGAGTGAAAGGGAAAAAGCTGAAAGGAAGACAGACAGACATGTATATATATATATATATATATAGAGAGAGAGAGAGAGACAGAGTGAGAGAGAGAGAGACAGACAGGCAGATATATAGATAAATAAAGATACTAGAACTGCTGCTCCTCTATGTTGCTTGGGCAACTGATTAGAACTCCACCCTAATTTTGCATTTTGAGTATGTCCAACAGGAAGTGACCCCAGGGTCGACCCAAAAGAAACTGGAGGAACTATATCTCTAGACTAGTCTGGACATACCTTGGTGCTCGCCCTCAGAAGTGCTGAAGGAAATGGATGGGGAGAGGTATATCTGGACCTCACTGCCTAGGCTGCTGCCCCCGACCCAAACTCGAAACAAGAGGATGAAGATGAGAGAGAGAGAGAGAGAGAGAGAGAGATGGCTTGGGATCATTGACTTCTTTATCTTTTGGACTTGGGCATCCAATCCATTCAGACATTTCATCCTGTCAATCAGTACACACACGCGCACACACACACACACACACACACACACACACACACACACACACACACACACACACACACGCATGCACACACTCTCTCTCTCTCTCTCTCTCTCTCTCACTCTCTCACTCTCTCTCTCTCTCTCTCTCACACACACACACACACACGCACACACACACACACATGCACGCACACACACTCTCTCTCTCTCTCTCTCTCTCTCTCTCTCTCTCTCTCTCTCTCTCACACACACACACACACACACACACACACACACCCACCCAGACTGGACTCCATGTCTTAACCCCCATTTGAAAAGACAAATGATATAGCATGGTTGGTCTCCTCCAGTCACCAGAATGATATCCTATGACAGAAGTGTACATCAAATCACATGGAACTCAGACCCAAACCCACAGTGATGTTTTTTTTTTCTTTCCTTTTTTTTTTTTTTCGAGTCCACCACAGACCTGATCCAAGACAAAGGACAGACTAACTAAAGCCAAGCAAGCCATATATCCACCACACATGAGTACACATGTCACGTACAGAGAGAATTAAAGCTTAAAGCAACAATGCAGAGACGGTTGTTTCAGGGCAGGACGGAGACGGCTGTAAATAGAACGTTAGTTCAGGGACAGCGCTGTGTGGACTGTCAATCAAGCAGACACACCCAAAGTTCTGCTAAAATTAAAACTATGCAAGTGCACTGTGTGAAAGTGCAGTGCCTGTGGAGATTATTAAAACTAGCAGCCAAAGTCAATGATGCTGACATGGCAGTTAACAGTCTGTTTCATGAACATAAAAAGGAAATAAAATAAATAAATGTAATATATGTGTGAGATAATATGATAATGTTTTACTGTAGTGGTTTACTCCTGTGGCCCGTGTCTCTCACTGTCTATGGTGAGAGGTTTATGTAAAAGAGCCATTGCTGAGCTTCAACAAGAGCGGCTGCATAGCCGACAGCGTGTTTCTGTGCTGTGATAGCCTGGCGAGCCATCCAGGGTGTACTCTGCTCTTGCCCGGAGTCAGCTGGGATGGGCACCAGCCTCCCCACGACTATAATTAGGATTAAGTGGTTCAGAAAATGAATGAATGAATAAAGGAAGGTTGGTTCCTATGACCTCACATATAACTTATGCCATATATATATATATATATATATATATATATATATATATATATATATATATATATATATATATATATATATATATATATATATATATATATATATACATATACATACATACAGTAGGCCCCCGCCCATTCACGGTTCACCAGTCGCGGCCCTGCATACTCACAGATTAGCGGCGGCCAAGGAAATTACTGGCATGTGATTCAAATTTAGCCAATGACTGAGAGCTTTGTTTCTCCCTTGTGCTGATTGGTTGCAGATGATGTGTACACTTCTTTTCTTTTGCACACATGTTATCAATGTGATTGCCTGAATTGTAATTTTGGGATAAATGCAGAGGGTTGCGTCAGGAAGGGCATCCGGCGTAAAACAAATGCCAAATAAACTATGCGAATCACAAGAAAGAATGACATACCGGATCGGTCGAGGCCCGGGTTAACAACGACCGCCATCAGTGCCGTCAACCAACAGGGTGGTGGTGGAAATTGGACTACTGTTGGTCGAAGACGTCGAAGAAGGAGAGGCGGGAGGCGTGTCCGTTGCCAGAGAGAGATGAGGAAAGGCATGAGTCTACGACTGAGAGTAGGGACTTTGAATGTTGGAACTATGGCAGGAAAAGGTAGAGAGCTGGCTGACATGATGCAGAGGAGGAAGGTGGACATACTGTGTGTTCAGGAGACCAGGTGGAAAGGTCGCAAGGCTAGAAGCATAGGAGCAGAGTTTAAACTGTTCAGAATACATGTGCATGAATGACAAGGACCCAAGAGGAACGGTGAGGTTACAGGGAGCAGAGATAAGAAAGGTGGAGGATTTTAAGTACTTAGGCTCAACAATCCAGAGCAATGGAGAGTGTGGAAACAAGGTCAAGAAGCGTGTGCAGGCAGGTTGGAATGGTTGGTTACAGCGATGTTGTATGGGTTAGAAACAGTGGCCCTGGGGAAAAGACAAGAGGCAGAGCTGGAGGTAGCAGAGATGAAAATGTTGAGGTTCTCTTTGGGAGTAACGAGGATGGATAGGATCAGGAATGAGCACATCAGAGGGACAGCACATGTAAGACGTTTTGGAGACAAAGTCAGAGAGGCTAGATGAGATGGTTTGGACATGTACAGAGGAGGGATAGTGAGTATATTGGTAATAGGACGCTGAGGCTGGAACTACCAGGCAGAAGGCCTAGAGGAAGACCAAAGAGACGATTCATGGATGTGGTGAAGGAGGACATGAAGGTCGTTGGTGTAAGAGAAGAAGATGCAAAGGATAGGGTGAGATGGAGGCAGATGATTCTCTGTGGCGACCCCTGAAGGGAAAAGCCGAAAGGAAAAGAAGTGTGTTTTTAATGATTATTTAAGCCCTATGATGTCACTCAAACGCCCTGTATCTTTAGCTTCTGGTAAGCATCCTAAGATCTTTATTTATTCATAAATATTATCACAGTGCAAAATTAAAAAGTTTTTAATTCATCATTACCACATTTTACTGCATTATTACTGTATTAATGAGTAAATTAAAAAAAAAAAAAAAATGGAGTGGGTGGGCGCTTATTAAAATGTAACCAGTGGTATGGAACGGTAAGTGAGAGGTTTAAAACAATAAAATAGTTTTACTGGTATTTGTGTTTTTCATTTTGTGTTATCAACCAAATTACTTAGATGAAAGCTGAAAATAAACAGAAAACAGCACAATGTTTTTTTTTTAAAGACTTCTTACATTTCCCTCCCGGTGCTGTTCCTTTAAACATTTTCCCCAAAGTCAAATTGAGACAATCAACATGAATGTTAACTTTAGCACATGGCACGTTGAACCAATCAACACGGACATAAACAAAAGCACATGGCCTAAATGTATGAAGTTAGTGAGCAGGAGAATCAGGTAAAAAAAATCCTTGTCATCACTTTCTGATATGTCCGTATCTGGTATCGCTCCATTCATTCAGAGCATCCCATAGTTTTTCTGTAGCAGTTTCTAATGGTTCATCAGTTGTTGGACGTTTACTGAGAGAACACAGCAAAATATTTTCCTGTTTAGTAAAGCATGGCGGAACGATCAAATATGTTGTTACTGATGAACATTATAGAAATTCCCCAGTGGCAGGGGTCATGAAATACCGTGTAAACTCACTTTTACAGGCAGTGAACGCCTCATTTTACACTTACAGAGACTGATCGAATAAAATTGGTAAGTTTGATCTATGATTTTGCTCCCAGTAGACATGGGCGGTTATTAGACGCAAGGAAAAAAAAAAAACACGGGGGGAGGGAGGGGGGGTGTTATTGGAGCAGGGCACAAATACGGTGTATGTATATATGATCCTCGACTACAGTCACTGTGCTCTGTGCAAAGTAAATACCCCCTGAATATATCACCAGGCCAGTTAACCCACTGTGCATGTCTTTGGACTGCGGGATGAAACTGGTAGTACCTGGAGGAAACCCATGCAAGCATGAAATGCTAACCTCTAATCTCTAGCTTACATTCTCTCCATATTGCATGCTTTGACTTTCATGTAGCAGGACACAGTCTTTCAGCACTTTCCCAAAAAACATCAACAACAATACTACTACTTGTAATAATAATAATAATAATAATAATAATAATAATAATAATAATAATAACAGTGTAGACCCTCGACATTCGCGGGGGTTCGGCTCCGAGCCATCCCGCGAATCGAGATAATCCGCGAGTTGTGTACCTGGAAGTAAAACCCCATGTAACAAGTCACATGCGCGGATGAGCAGCCGGAAGTAAAATACTATGTATCTATTACATGCGCTAAAATATGCTTCTTAAACACATTCTATAGACAGTCTTACTCATTAATACAGTATTAATGTAGTAAAATATAGTAATGATTAAGAAAAACTTTTCAAATTTTCTCTTATTTTTATTGACGATAAAATATAAACATTATACAGCATATACTGTTGTAAAGCACTCGTTTTAAAGTCTTTTTCAATTATTATTCCAGTATAGTACAGGGATCCCTTGCTACTTCGCGGACCAATTCATGCTGCTTCAGTGCATCGAGCGTTTTTTTTTTTTTTTTTTTTAATTTTTATCGAATTAAAAAAAAAGGAAATTAAGGAAGAATAGGGGGAAAGTTAAGGAAATTACCACCAAAACAAGGCCAATTATGCCAAAAAAACAAAAACAAAACAAACAAAAAAAACAACAAAAAAAACCAAAACCCAAACAAACAAAAAATAAAAAAAAAAGGAAAAAAAAAACAACCAAAATCCCCTATCAAAACTATTTGCATTTTTATGTGAGGTTCGCATCTGTGTTCATGTGCATCTGTATGTGTGTCTTTATATTTTATTTACATCTTATGCATTATTTTTGAAATTTTAATTGTTCTTATAAGTAGTTATAGTGTTGAATATGTATTTATTTATATTATATACACATATACATGTACATATACGTCAGCCGGGGTGGTTGTTGTCTTACTTCATCAGGTGGTCGCGTGTGTGTGGGGGGGTGTCTCAGTCCCAATTAGGAAAGTGAGGGATCCCTGTAGTTTTGTTGGGGGAGGGGGGGTTGGGTTGGTTTTTTTTTGTTTGTTTGTTTTTGCCTGTTTGTTTGTTTTTGCACAATTGTGAGCCACTCCAGCAAAAGTAGGCTCTTGTGTCCAATAATGAAAAATGAGATTTTTACATAGTCGGATAGAAGATGCAGCAAATATGATAAAAGTCAGATAAAAATGCAGCAAAAAGTTTGTCAATACCTTGAAACTAAGCGAGCTATGCCACTTCTTGTGTCAGCATTCAACTAAAAATTTAAAAAAGAGGTTTTAGAGAAAAATGAGCACAAAGATTGCATTTCTTCCAACATCATTAGTCCTTAGCAACCAAACATTTTTATACACCTCAGCCATATAAACTTTTAGAAAACATGTCTAGGAAAAGTTTTAGGAAAAGATGATAAGAGAAATCATCCTCGTTTTAATCTGACATGTCCTTTTTAAACCCATCAATCACCATGTTAACCACCCCCCCCAAAAAAAAGAAAAAGACTATTTTTTTTTCCATTTCTGTTTATTCCAATAAGATCAGTATGTATCTTTTTCGACCATTATATAAAGGTTCAAATGCCTTCAAATGATACTGATTGAAAAAAAACAAAAAAAAAAAACCAAAAAAAAAAAAAAACAAAAAAACAAACAAACAAAAAAACCTGTCAGGTTCAAACAATCACACGCAAATTAAGAAAAGCATATAACAAAACTCTCTGATCTTTTTATACAAGTAAGTTTCATCAACTCTGCCCTCAGCATTATTATCTTAATCTATATCCTGCTCAGCAGAAAGGATCACATCTTCTTCACAAACACCACTCATGGACACTTTTATTAACAGATGACTCTTAATCAACATCAAAATCAAAATCTTCATCAACACAGCTGGCATCATCATCATCATCATCATCATCATCACCATCATCAGCATCATCATCATCATCATCAGCAGCAGCAGCATCATCATCAGTTTGTTCATATGCAAAAGGAATGAAACATTGAAGTGTTTTTCAGGTCTTGACCAATTTTTGTACAAAACTAAACAACCCACGATCCAGTATGTCCAGTTCAGACAAGATTACACACAAATCAAATAATCAAAAAATTTCCATAATCAAATTTTGCATGCAGAGAAAATACTCAACGGCAAAATAATCTTCAAGAACACCAAGTATCCCGGCATCTTCAAAGCCCAATTTTCATGTCGAATTTTACATTTTTACTAATGCTGCTAGACATCACAGATGACATTTCACTCTCCTTTTCCAGGAATTATGTGTATTCACAATCTTATAAATAAACTTAATGATTGTTATTGAAGAGAAGGACGGATATAAATTTACCATGCAGTTAAACCAGAAGCAGGAAGTAAACCAGAAGTTAATGTGTGACGGGCACGGCTCATGGTCAAGCCCGAGCTGACCAATTAGTGTGCTCGTTTCAGATCTTCCTTAGCAACTAGCCTGCATTGTTTACAAGCATATCGTCTTCATAACCTTTATTTTATTCACTGAAACAGCATTTTAATATCAAAACAGTATCCAAAATGGAGAGACGACTTCACGGCCATTTTTCTGGTGTATGTATTATAGTGTGTCTTGTACCGCATTCGGTGAATAATTGCAACGAAAACCAGTAAGTTTGCTACAGATTTTATCTAGTTTTATGAGGGTACTCGCCATAAAAATGAAAAAAAAAAGACTTTTTTTTGTGAGTTTTAGTCGATTTCACGTGAGCAGGTGATAGTTGAATATTTGTTTTAATAGTTTATGCAAAAATCCGAATTTTGATAAAAATGGACCATTTTTACTTTTCTGGCCTTTATCTCAAAAGTAGTCTGTGTGACATGCGCCTACTTTCGGTTGAGCGCTTCACAATTTGCCTTGTTTTGTGACATTTTCCTTAACTTTTCCCCTATTTTTCCTTAATTTTCTTAAATTTTCGATGAATATTTTTGAAAAACCCACGATGCACTGAAGCTGCAGAAACTGAAGCACGAAGTGGCAAGATTTCACTGTACTGTATTTCAATTTGTGTCCTGCCCCATTGCCCCACCTCATGATTGTTTTTCTATGCTAGTATACCCTGGCATGTGTTATTCACCACATGGCAGCTCCATGATACTGATGATACCATCCGAAAGTGCCCAAAGTAAAGACTCAGTCGACAATCTATCGAACACCAAGGTAGCTTCAAACTTCCCACAAGGGCATATAGTGCAAATTGCAAACACATGCTAAATGTGTCAGTCTTCCTTTCGCCTCTTTCTTGGATGAATCATGTGTCTTCTCTGTACAGTATATTTCTTTCCTCAGTAGTTAAATCATACATTAACTTTTGCTGGGCTGGCCGTCAGAACATTGAGTAAAGAGGAGGAGAGGGTTGACTCATAATAATGTTTTCCATTTTGGTATAAGGTCCGCCAAGGCTGAGAACACTTCCTAAAAACCACAGCCAGCGTTTACGGTCACTGAGGTTTGTCCAGCTGACAAACACGCAGCCAAGCGGCCATGCCTTCAACTGGATCGTTGTCAGATCTGCCCGCTTTGAAGCTCAGGATGGGGTTTCAATGGTTTGCAAATTGAGCTGCATTCTTCGCGGTTAGCATGCGTTTAAAAGGAGCTGTGGTTAAAGGAGGGGAGGAATGGAGGATGGAGGATGGTGTTTTCCAAGGTTGCTGATTAGAGGAGACGTTGGGAAGGTGTAACAAGCGATGAAGCATTGCGACCTCAAGGCAACTCAGACCCATTAACACAAATGATAATGGAACGACTTGCACTCATATGCCTGTTATACATGCTTGCATCTTGTTGCGCTACCTAAACCTGCAGTATGTCAATGTACCGAGTGATCGTGGACATTATTTTCAGTCTTCCACTTTTTTGCAGGTGTATACAGTGTGTGCACAGGATGTGTGGCGGGCTTCCCTCAGGGAATGTTATGAGTGAATTATGTCTGGCTTTTTTCTTTCTTTTTTTTTGGTGTGCAGGAAGTTACTTTGGCAGGAGGTATTTCTGAACACACACACACACACACACACACACACACACACACACACACACACACACACACGAGTGAAGACAGAAAGGCAGTGTATTATGTACATATGAGTGTGTGTGTGTGTGTGTGTGTGTGTGTGTATATGCTATGGTATGTATTGTAGGCGTATAGGTTTTATACCCCTCAATGCCATCAGTTATGTGATCTCTCTTGTTTGATATCCCTGTGGATTAACTACGCTTATTCAAATGACATGGTGACAGTGCGGCAAAGAAAACAAAGAATTTGCCAAGCAGAGATTTTTCAGCGCCGTTGGTGCCAAGAAAACGACAAACTCCAATAATGGAGTGGTATGAAAACCGTGAACAAGAGAATAATTTCTGGGTTTAAATATGACTGAGAACCAGTTTACCCTCATCGTTTTAAACAGTTATGACACGCAGTCAGGTCCAGACAGCTTCATCTCTCTTCCTCTCCATCTCTTGGAGGTCTGTGGTTTCTCAAGCTGTGGAGTTCAGGCTGAAAACAGCAGCTTTACCAAGAAAACCAAAATGACAGCCAGGTAGCTTGGAGGAAAATAACGGAAGCACAAAATTCCAAATGGGAAGCAGACACTAATGATTGGCTTGCAATTGCTGTGAATGACAGGGAAGTGAGCTTATACTGGCCCTCCCTCGGGCAGTTAGCTCCCATGGACACCCGGTCATGGACGGCTGTTGCATTAACCCGAATTCAAACTTGCGATCTCTGGGATAATATTCAAAGACCTTGTTGATTTCTAATGTTTAATATTTATAAATTCATCTCTTTCAGCAAAGACAGGTTTTTCAAAGGTTACCGTCATAAGCTTTCATGTGAGCCACACGGAAGGTACTGGGGCATGCTGATTTTGATGTGTTTCATGAGTGTGCTCGACCCTAATAAGTTATTACCTTTTCTGTGAGCTATATATATTCATTCACTTTCTAAGTCACTTAATTCTAATCAGGGTCCTGGGTAATCTGGCACCCATCACAGCCATCGCTGGGGTCCGAAAATATCAACAACATTTAACTGGTGGTTCCGAATCGCCCCTAGGTGTGAGAGTGAGCATGAATTGTTGTGTGAGTGTTGGCCCTGTGATAGCCTTGTGAGCTGTCCAGAGTGTACCTTGCCCTCACCCAGATTTGGCTGAGATAGGCATCAGCCTCCCTACATCCCTAATTAGGATTACGTGGTTCAGAAAATGATTGAATGGAGCAGAAGGAATATCTGAGAGGCCTCAAAACCTGGTTTACATCCTCTTTTTGGTGGGGTTTTAAAGTTTTTAAGATTTGAAGTACAAAAATTGTGGTCAAGTAGTGGCTAGCATGTCGAGCTCACAGTAAGAAGGTCTTGTGTTTAAGTCCCAGGCATGTCTGTGATATTTACATGTTCTTCTCATGCTTGCATGGGTTTCCTCAACAGTCCAGACATGCATATTTGGATTACAGGCTATTCCAAATTACCCCTAGGTGTGAGGTGTGTTGGCATTGTGATGATCTGGCAAAATGTTCAGGGTGTACCCAATGTTTGCCCAGTGTCAGCTAAGATGGGCTCCATCCTCTCAGTGACCAAAGTAAGATTAAGCGGTTTAGCAAATTAGAGTGCGTTATCAAGAGTGCAAATGTAAACACACACACACACACACACACACCATTCGGAATATTCATGCATTCATTTTCTAAGCCACTTTATCTTAACTAGGGTCACCCATCTCATCTAACTCTGGGCAAGGGCGGGGTGGACCCTTTAGAGCTTGCTAGGCCATCGCAGGGCCAACACATACACAAACACAACCATCACACACCTAGGGTCAATTTTGAACAGCTGATTAGCCTAATGTGTATGTCTTTGGAAACTGAAGTACCCAGAGGAAACCTACGCAAGCATGGGGAGAACATGCAAACTCCACACAGAAACATCCATGGTGGGATTCAAATTCAAGACCTTCTTGCTGTGAGGCGAATATGCTAATCACCACGCCATCGTGCCACTTTCATGCACTCATTTTACAAATATTTATAACGGGCAGTGGTGGCCTGGTGGTTAGGTGCTGGATCACTGATCCCAAGGTTGGGGGTTCAAGTCACACTCTCAACAGGTTGTCACTACCCCCCCCCCCCAGTGCAGCCAACTGGGTTATCACAGGCCAGCCATGTCTCTCACTGTCTATGGTGTGAAGTTCATGTAAAAGAACAATTGCTGACTTTCGTCAAGAGTGGCTACGTAGCTGTTAGCATGTTTTTGCCCTGCGGTAGCCTGGTGAGCTGTCCAGGGTGTACTCTGCCCTCACCTGGAGTACCACGAACTGATCCATGGTGTGAACCCCATTGTCTCTCAAGACAGAAGGATTCCAACATTAAATAATTATTCAGTTTGTTTGCTTGGTCTGTACTGAAAAAGCTCAGCTGCAGGTTCCATAGACCTTGGGGTGAGATTTCTATGTACAATCCTCATGCTTAGTTTATAAATAATTTTGGATTAATTTTAGAGTTTTTCAGTAGATATGCCTACTGTGCATGTTTTTGGACTGTGGGAGGAAACCGGAGTTCCCAGAGGAAACCCATGCGAGCATGGGGAGAACATGCAAACTCCACATGGAGACGCCCAGGCCAGGAATCAAACCCAGGTTTTCTTGCTGTGATGTGGAGGTGCTAATCACTACACCATGGTGCCACCCCATGATAACAGGGATTTATCATTCATTCATTCATTCATTCATTCATTTTCTGAGCCGCTTAATCCTAATTAGCATCGCAGGGACGTTGGCACCCATCTCATCCGACTCTGTGCAAGGGCACAGTACACCCTACACAGCTTACCAGGCCATCGCAGGGCAGAAACACACTGACGGCTATGCAGCTATTCTTGTCGAAAATCAGCAATGGTTCTTTTACATGAACCTCTCACCATAGACAGTGACAGACATGGCTGGACTATGGTAGCCCAGTTAGCTGCACTGGGGTGTGTGTGTGTGTGTGTGTGTGTGTGTGTGTGTGTGTGTGTGTGTGTGACAACCTATTGAGAATAGGGCTTGAACCCACAACCTTATCAGTGATCCAGCACCTCACCACCATGAATTTATATACAGTATTAATTAATTTATTTGCAGAACCACTTCATCCTGGTAGGGTGACCGGGTGGCTGTAGTCTATTTCAGTCGAAAACCGGTGAAGGTGGGGTACACCCTGAACAGCTTGCCAGACCATCACAGGGTAAGCACACACACACACACACACACACACACACACACACACACACACACACACACACAAAAACATTCAAACTCACATTCACACTTAGGGCCTAAGGCATTTTTTTTTGCACTGTGGAGACAGGAAGAGGAAATGTAATTCCAATGTGTGTGTGTGTGTGTGTGTGTGTGTGTGTGTGTGTGTGTGTGTGTGTGTGTTTGAGAGAGAGAGAGAGAGAGAGAGAGAGAGAATGTATGTTTGCGTGTATATAGGTGTGCCAGTGTGTGTGTGTGTGTGTGTGTGTGTGTGTGTGTGTGTGTGTGTGTGTGTCTGATGTGGAGCAAGATGCTTTGGGCGTTGTGGACCAGCACTAAACCCAACATGTTAGGACATTTTTACGGTGCCTTTAGGAAGCATTTTCTCCCCCGCCCCCCTCTTCAGAGTTCATGTCCGTATAGCATCTCCACCCATCGCTGTCTCCTCTTCTGAGGTTTTATATGATACGAAGTCTGGCCTTATAAATCAGGGATATTTGATGACAGAGGAAAGAAAGAAAACACTTTACTCAAAGGAAGTTCAAATGTGCTTTGAAACGGGGCGCTGTCATGAGCAGGTGGAGGCTGGAACTGTTCCCCTCAAGCAGGACATGTGCTTTTGCTGTAAGAAATTGATGCTTCTGTGCATAAAACTGAAAGTATGATTGGTTTTCTTGGTATAAATTTCCATTCTTGTCATTCTTGTTCTATTTGGGACATTGTGGACATTGCTCCACCCGTTCTCCACTTAAAAAAAAAAAAAAAAAAAAAAAAAAAAATGTCCATTTTCCAACATACAGTATGCAGCAGCTAATGAAACTTGATTTTCCTGATAAGCCTCAGATTACACGGCTCTGATTTAAAGAATAAAAAGTGTGTCAGGGAAGTATTAGCTGCAGGCTTTGAGTAAACCTTGGGAGTTTATCACCTTAGCGTGGTATCTATTCCAGATCAAGTCCTCCACTACACCCCTCTTACACCAATTATAGTACTGAGTGTTCCGTCCCATGATGTGAGTACTAATCTGAGCTCAGGCCTATCTGTGCCCTAGTTCACTTGTACCTGTCATACTTGTTGTGGGCTTCATGAGTGATGTAAGGTATGGTAATGTGGGTTTTTTTTTTTTTTTTTTTTTTTTTATAACACCTGAGCCTTGGGGCTCATCACGGTGGTGCTTGTCCCAGGGTTCCATAGCGTGAAGCGACCTGTTCAACTCCACCTGGATGGGACGCTAGTCCATCACAGGTTACCTTCCCAGTGTATTTTTACAGGTACCCATTTATTCTGCTGGGTGAACAGAGGCACACTTGTGGTTGAGACCTTTCCCAGGGGTCTTAGCACAGAGGGGGTCAAACTGGGATTCGAACTCATAACCACCTGATCACGAGCACAGCACCGTAACCACGACGCCACCGGCCCCACAACATGAGTGATGTACATGGATAATAAAACCCTACACAGGGTTCCCTTGTGTTTATTCGTCAACAAGTTATTCCATTCACTCAATCACTGTCCACCCCCAGTGCAGCATACTGGGTTATCAAAGGCTGGCCTTGTCTCTCACTGTCTATGGTGAGAGGTTCATGTAAAAGAACCGTTGCTGACTTTCGTCAAGAGTAGCTGCATAGCCGTCAGCATGTTTCCACCCTGCGATGGCCTGGTGAGCTGTCCAGGGTGTACTCTGCCTTCAACAGGGGTCAACTGGATGGGCGCCAGCCTCCCCATGACCCTAATTAGGATTAAGCGGTTAGATGAATGAATGATGAACATTCATGCTCTGATTTGACAAACCGCTTAATCCTACTAGAGTCGCGGGGATTCTGGAGCCTATCTCAGCAACACTGGGTAAAAGTGCGGTATACCTTGATCAGCATGCAAGACAACACACAGCCAGATGATCATCAATGGGCAAACTGGAATAGCCGATTAGCATAATCCAGTATGCAGGTGTTTGGTCCGTATTAGGAAACCAGAGTAGGTAAGTCTGTTGGGTTTTTACACCCAAGCCTAGTGGCTCATCAGGCCAGTGCTTATCCCCAGTTCCATAGCGTGAAGCAGCCAGGAGCTCAACTCCTCCTGGATGGGACGCTAGTCCATCGCAGGTTACCTTCCCAGTATATTTTTACTGGGACCCATTTATACTGCTGGGTGAACAGAGGCACACTTGTGGTTGAGACCTTGCCCAGGGGTCTTAGCACAGTGGGGGGTCTCAGTGGGATTTGAACTCACAACCTCCTGATCATGAGCCCAGCACTCTACCCACTACACCACCGGGAACACTTCCCCACTCAGGAAACCAGAGTACCTGGATGAAACCCAGTCAAGCACAGAGAGAGGACGCAAACTTCACATAGAAACGCCTGAGCTTGGGAATCGAACTTGAGACCTTCTTGCTTTGAGGTGACTGTGCTACACCAACGTGCATATTATTCCATTTCAACACAGTGTTTTTAGGTTAAAATTTGCATATTTTGTCTGTCTAGCAGGCTTAACTATGGCAACCAAACAGACCCTGGAGTGAAATGAGGTTGGACGGCCCATGTACGCACTTTTGGATTAATAATACTAATAAAGCGGCAGCTGCATTACCCAACCAATGTACTATTCAGACAAGAATGTACCTCAGAGCTGAGTACAAAACCAAGGTAGTGACTCATAAAAAAAGTGTTAGTGGGAGTATAGTGGTGCAGTGGACAGCATGGTCACATCAAGAGAATTTCTGGGAATTTCTTGGACAAAACGTCCCAGAATTTCTGGAACTTTCTAAAAGTCTGGCTCTGCAAGACCACACTATTGTCACTCGGCACTATTATTCATGACAAATTGTGTTTCATTTGCCAGACTGTTTAATCCTGCTTGTGGAAGCTTGACTCTGGTTGAAGGCAAGCTACACCCTGAACACCTTTCCAGCCCATCACAGGGCAAATACACAAACACAATCATTCCCACTCCCATCTATTTATTAGTTCATCGGAAAATTGAAACAGAGAATTTACCTCGTGTGCTTTTCTTAGGACTGTAAAAGGAAACTTGAGTACCCACATGAGCGCAGGAGGAACACGCAAACCCCACACACGCAGAAACACCCCAGCCGAGCAAAGTACTGTACTTGAACTCGGGACTTTCTCACTGTGAGGCGGACATGCTAACCGCAACACCACTGTGCCACCCTACATGCCGCTATTACAACAACCAAACTCCAGGCCACGTTAGCAAATATATGGGCTGAGTTGAGCATGTTGAAACCACCACGTCATGCCAGTGTCTATTTTTACTCCATTACTAGACAATAAAAACATTTAGCAAAAGCCGCGAGACTAAATTAACACCTCCCCGACTGTACAATACATACAGCATGTTGTAATGCATCATTCTTAAAGTAAATTGTGAGATGATTAGCTGTAATAGCGCTGTAAGGGTGCAGTGGTTTCTGTTGGCTGTGTTCATGTTTTCTCAGTGGATTCGGTCCCAGCTTTCCATGTCTCCATGTCCTGGCTGTGTGGTCTCGCTCGCTCGCTCGCTCTCTCACACACACGCGCACCCATCAGTCCTACTGTTTGTACACCGGCACAGAAATGGAAAAGCGGTTAATGCCCTACAGCTCGACCTGAATGATTTTCAAGGGGGGGATCCGACCACACGCTGGGTTTGTTTTTTCAGAATTACCCTGCTGTAACATCTCGGTGTTACTTCAATTCCTGTTCCCCCGCCAAAGCCTGAAGAAACTTCCCATTAATAAGTTAGCTTTTTAATGTGCTGGCATGCTAACCAAGGCCAAACAAAATAAAATCTAATTGTATGTTCTGGAGAAGAAAGCTGTAATATTTAAAAACACACACTTTATGGTCGTTATGGACGCCGTTATACTTTATTTTTGATTTATGTTTTAATAGTAATAAAGTGCCGCCTGGCTAAAAAGAGAGTTTGAGAGAGAGAGAGCGACAGAGAGAGAGAGAGAGAGAGAGAGAGAGAGAGAGAGAGAGAGAGAGCTGTGGCGTAAAATCAGCCACACATTCCCAATCTTCTGAGAGTGAAGACTAAAATAAGCCATGGTTTGTTATGGCTGAGTAAGCTGCCATTATGTGGTCTGATGGATCCTGTTAGTGCTAAATTTAAGCACAAATGAACTACCTCATCAGGGTCTGCAGCCATCACACTACACTGCTCTCCAAAGGACAGACGATTTTTCATTTCAGTCTGGCTCAGGCGATGGCGTGCTTACTGAGAGCTAATGCAGCGTAGCTCGGGCCAGAGAGCAACCAGCGAACTAAATCTCAGACATAAATCATGATTGCATAAGAATTTAATCACACATGCAAAGGTTATGCTGAAAATTACAGTTCTGCTCAGGAATAAAAAGAGCTGCTAATAATACCGAACTATGGTAAATGTATTATCGTAAAAAGAACGTTCATTAAAGTTTAGTTGTTATGTCGAAGCGTAAAACCCCTATGAAACCTCTGAATTCCATGCCAGGTGTAGAAGCATTTCGCTCTAAAACGGGAACTCCGAGAGATTCAAAGAGTGTGAATGACATGATGATGTGATGATGTTCGTCGACTCGATATCGAGTATGACCATAGCAACACAAACAACACAGTGTCTAAGAGGCGGGGTGATGTGTCCGCAGGTGACTTGTAAGGCCAATACGGGCGTGAAAACCCCCTCCCACAAGTTGGACACCAGTGAGAGGGGGTCGTGTCGGTAGATTGGTCAGCTCGAGCCTTGCGTGTTTGACGTTTATCTTTGGCTGTGTTCGAACGTTGATTCTCTGAGTGGATGGCACCTTTGTGAATCAGGTTGCGCCAAGCCGGTCTGTCGAATGCTGCGGTTTCCCACGTTGCAACGTCGATGTTGAAGTCCTTCAGGTATGCTTTGATGGAGTCTTTATAGCGTTTGCGCTGGCCTCCTACTTTCCTGCTACCACGACTGAGTTCACCGTACAGTAACTGCTTGGGTATCCTGGAGTCTGACATACGGCAGACGTGTCCTGCCCACCTTTTTTTCTTTTACAATGCACCGTCCTTTTTATTCAAAGCCTACATACACAACGTTCCGTAGCGTTCATGATGTATCAACTCCCCCCTGAATGTAAACAATCCTAGCACCAGATTAGCATGCTCGCTAAATATGGAGACAAGCAAGGAGATTGTGCAGAAGCTGGAATCGGAGTTCAGAACCAGTCATGATACATCAGCTCTGACTCAAATACGATGAAGGGTCTTGATCAAGGAGCAAGCAGGTGCTATAGCTTCAAACGATCCACCCCTCTCCCGACTGGGCAATAAACCCACAGCCTTAAAGGGACACCGTCATGGAAATTTGAAGGAAGAAGCCTAAACAATGTAAATTGTATTCTTAACCAGAATATACAAACTTGGCTTATTGGGCTAACACAAATTAATTTGGCCCATATAAACATTTTACGGGGCTGCAGCTGTATGTAGTTCAATCTTTGAAAACCGTTCAGCACAACACAATTTCAAAAAGTCAATTTTAACATTTGGCAGCTCTTATTACCAAAGAGACGATTCATGGATGTGGTGAAGGAGGACATGAAGGTCGTTGGTGTAAGAGAAGAAGATGCAAAGGATAGGGTGAGATGGAGGCAGATGATTCGCTGTGGCGACCCCTGAAGGGAAAAGCCGAAAGGAAAAGAAGAAGAAGATGCTCTTATTCAGAGCGACTTACAATTGTCATTTTTATACAACTGAGAAATTGAGCGATAAGGGCCATGCTCAAGGGCCCAACAGTGGTAACACTGAGGATTGAACCACTGACCTTCAGATCAGTAACCAAGTAACTACACCACCAGTGTTCTTCTTGCACTTGATTCACATCCACTCTATGTGAGATTCAAAAACTTTATTGTCCTTTGGATTGACAAGCTGAATTGTTAAAGACATGAAAACAGATTCGTATTTTAAATATTTCCTGCATATTTACACAACTTTTGTCACTTGAATTTGGGTAAAAAAATATGGCAAGGCTCCATTAACCATTGATCCTGTAAGGAGTAAGAATATGTGTAGCTCTGATACTAGCATGCCCTCATAGGTATAGAACATGACTTGGGTGGTTGTCCCACATCAATGCAACCACAGGAAACCCAGTCAGGATTCATGAAAGAGGCTTATACGTCACTGCTCAGACTCACACAGAATTAAAAACTAGTAGTTTGTTGAGTAAAACAACACCAAACATTTTGGCAGCACGGAACATGATCTCGTTAAACGGATAATTCAACTAACAAGACCGGTGATAAAAGTGATAAAAGTTTATTTATTTCATTTCAATAAATCACTGAGTGAAAGTCAATGAAAAGAATAATTAGTGTTAACTTGCTTTTGCTTCAGAGTGTAATTGGAAAAATGCGGCAGCGGGTATTATTGAATACGTTTTTTAGTGAGTTTGTTTGCAAAAACATATAGATGTATTTATTTATTAATATATTTATTTCCTCCAGGGCTCAATTCGATTCAACCCCTAAAGGAACCGTGCTGCTATTATAACACTAGCCACGGACACCATACTATCTTATGCCAGGGCAAATGAACAGGAAGTCAGTAAGACAACTGTAATTGGTTGGTGTTCTTGATTGACAGGGGAGGAAGGAATGTTAATCTTCCCATTTAAATAGTACAGCAAATTTCTCTCTTTTTGACTCAGAGCCCTGGATGTGCAAATCCAGACTGATATATGATGGAATTGCCTTTTGTGAAACTTCAAAATGCAAAAACAAACAAACAAATAAACAAACAAACAAACAAACAAACAAACAAACCCTTTGAAATAGATATTACTATGTGTAATCTAGGCACTCTTGTATTATCTAATGGCATATGAAAAAGTATGATTTTACTCTAAATCTAATGTTATTTATTTAGTTATTTATTTAGTTATTTATTCAAAAAAAAAAAAAAAAAAAAAAAAAAAACATGAGTAAAATTATAAATAAAACACCACTCAATTTGCAATAATATTTTCCTGGCACCATCTTTTGGCTTGGCTTTGGGAGATTTGTTTAAATCCATCTATAAATCCGTCCATGGCTAGGAGTCAACAGAGAGTATTCTCTGTGTGGGAGGAATCTACATTTTCCCACCTGCCAATCAGAACAGCAATAGCCAATCATAGAGATTTGTGAGCTTATACATGGAGCAGAGGGTGGATAAACTAAAAATTTGTTTTGAATACATTACACTGCCAGTGATGCATCATTCAAAATGATACTGCCGTTCCCTGACTTCACACGTTTCAGATAAAGCATGTGCTGACCTTCACCCCAGTTGTATAATAATATTCTGAGGGAAAGTTGGCGAGTGTAGAGTAGAAAATGAAACACAAAATAAATATTCCTTTATAACATGTAAACAGTTTTGTTGAAATATGTTAACGATATTGTTAAACCATAGTTTTCGGTTTCTGGTTATAAGTAACTGATATTATTAAGCGAATACTCATCAGCTTAAATGTGTGTATCATGGGGCCGGAGGCGTTGTGGTTAGGGTTCTGGGCTCCTGATCAGGAGGTTGTGTATTCAAATCCCAGTTAGACCCCCACTGTGCTAAGACCCCTGGGCAAGGTCTTAACCACAAGTGTGCCTCTGTTCCCCCAGCAGTATACATGGTACCAGTAAAAATATACTGGGAAGGTAACCTGTGATGGACTAGCGTCCCATCCAGGAGGAGTTGAGCTCCTGGTCGCTTCACGCTATGAAACCGGGAATAAGCACCGGCTTGATGAGCCACTAGGCTCGTGTATAAAAAGCCCAACAGACTACCTACCTAAACGCATTCACTGTGGCTATTGCTGGGAAGTTGCGGGAAAATTTGTGACCAAAGTGCTTGCAGAATTTTGAGAAGAAAAAAAGTCAATGTTTGTAGCAATTCAGTTGTTTTCCTCACTGATTGCTTTCAAACCATTCACTTTTTATTTGTGCAAGCACATGAGAATAAAATGTGAATTATGAAAAAATACATGGAATATTTCAGATGCTCGTAAATCTCAAAAATTTCTTAAATTTTCTGGATAGAGTCTTCAACTTGTCGCTTTTTATTACGAAAAAGACAAGGCAATGATAAGTTTGCAACCTTCGCACCGTTTTAGAAGATTTAACTTCATGTTAGGGTCTCGCTCTGCGACATTTACAAAAATTTCAAACAGGTTTGACATTTTTTTCTTGATGTGTTCACGATCCAGGTGAACAAAATGTGACTCTGCGAATGCCGTGAGACAAATTTGAGAACATTTTGAGAATGAAAAGCAAAAGCCGCGAATCGCCATTCAAGTCAGTGGCTCCTCTATCACACCTCACAGCGCAAGTGTGATCATCCCCGAAGTAAAATGGCTTTCAGTGTAGAAGAATGAAAATTTTTAATTTAAACATTTGAACCTTTAACAGAAACTTATCTCTACTACACCCTGAACTGTTGGCCAGTCTATCACAGAGTCAACACACACACACATTCACTCATGCCTAGGAGCAATCTGTAACAGCTAGTTAGCATAATGCGTCTGTCTTTGGACTGTTGGAGGAAACCCATGCAAGCTTGTGAAGAACATGAGGAACCCCATTCAGAAACATCCATGCTGAGTTCAGGACTCCAGCCTGATAACTTCTTGCTGAGAGGTAGACATGCTACCCACTACTCTCTTGTTCCATCCAGCTTATTTATAGTTATTATGACCTGGTAGAAGGGTGCTAGATTACTGATACCACAGTCTGAGGCTCAAGCCCCACTATCACAAAACTGTTACTGCTGCCCCCAACTGGGACCATTGTCCATGGTGAGACATAAAATAACCATTGTTAACATTCATAAAGAGAAGGCAAGCTGCATAGCCGTCAGTGTATTTCTGCCCTGTGATGGCCTGGTGAGCTGTTCAGGATGTTCCTTGCCCTCAACCCGACTTGGCTGAGATGGGTAACAGCTTCCCCATGACCCTAATTAGAATCAAGCAGTTTATAAAAAAAAAGAATGAATACAATGATTCCTCGCTACTTCGTTCTTCAGTTTCTGTGGCTTCAGTGTGTCGCGGGCTTTTCAAAAATATTCATTGAGAGATAAATAAAATAAGGTAAATAAGGAAGAATCGGTGGAAAAGTTAAAGAAAATATCGCAAAACAAGGCCAATTATGAAACAAAAAATAAATAAATAAAAAATAAAAAAAACACCCTCCAAACAAACAAATAACAAAAAAAAAAACCCAACCCAAAACCCCCCAACAAAACTACTTACATTTTTATGTGAGGTGCGCATCTGTCTGTGTGCATGCGCGCACATCTGTGTGTGTGTGTGTGTGTGTGTGTGTGTGTGTGTGTGTGTGTGTGTGTGTGTGTGTGTGTGTGTGTGCGTGTGTGTGTGTGTGTGTGTTTTCGTGCGTGTCTGTATGTGTGTGTATTTATATTTTATTTGTATCATATGCATTATTTTTGAATGTTTAATTGTTATTATACGTATTTATAGTATTTAATATGTATTTGTTAATATATTATACACACAAACATGTACATGTACGTCAGTCAGGGGGGTCAATCCTACTTCATGGAAATCGGCAGTTGTGTGTGTGTGTGTGTGTGTGTGTGTGTGTGTGTGTGTGTGTGTGTGGTGGGGGGTCAAATGTCAATCCCCATTAACCTCAGAAAGTGAGGGATCCCTGTATTTAAAAAAAAAGTATATATATATATATATATATATATATATATATATATATATATATATATATATATATATATACATATATATATATATATATATATATATATATACAGTACTCTGATTAAATCTACTGAAAAAACAAACTGCAGTGGTTGCACTTTTCCTGCGATTACGTGTAGTGTCAGCGCCTTCAGCAGAAACACCACCAGCACCTCATAGCATAGCTTATGCAACTTCATTTCATATAGTTGGTGATTGATTTATTTTTGAATGGCAGGGTAGCTAATAACATACATCAGTGGTATGGTGAATGCACACTGAGTAAAGTAAATACACCAAATTTTATCCGACTTCATAGAAAGAAAGGGTACACATCATCAAGCCCTACTCCAAACATTAACCTTAACCTGAACCTTCTCAGCACTTCACCCGAAGAGAATGATGGAAATTGTAATAATTCTGCTCACATGACAGCGTGCTGACCTTGCAACAAGCAGCAAGGGTCTGAAGTTATTTCGATAGCATGTGGATTAAATGGCCTGGGATTTGGACTGAGAAATGCTTATTAGCAGCCGGTCATTATGTGGAAACTTCTTGAATGAGGGTAAAAAAAAAAAAAAAAAAAAAAAAAGGCCACCAAGGGAAACAGTTATTGTGTGAAGACAGCAGCAGGAGGAGCAGATCCTCTCCTTACCCGCTTGCTGTGGTTTGTATTGTTTTTGAACAATCGCTGTTAATTTGCCATCTGGTTTGTAAGCCATTGTGCTGAGGTCTGGGTTAAAGGCATTGTGTGTCAGTCATTAAAGAGGCTTGCCAGGGATGGGCTGCTGTGGCTGGGGGCGTAAGAAATGTGTGTGTGTGTGTGTGTGTGTGTGTGTGTGTGTGTGTGTGTGTGTGTGTGTGTGTGTGTGTGTGCGCGTGTGTGTGTTGCTCAGGATACAGTTGAGAAGTTAAGTGATAGTGTGTGTGAGCCACCATGCTGTAGGGTAAAACTGTGTTATGAAGGGCTCAATCATTTCAACACATGCTGTTAGTGTTGGTATGTTTCCATCCGAAGTATCATGTCTGGAAATTTTTTCTTTGTTGCATTTCATGTTGTGGAATTTCTGAAAAGTTGGTTCTCATTATCACTGACATTATAGCAGCTAGAAACATTCAACCCTTCACGGGTATCTCGTTTTTCTTCCTTCCTCTTTCACTCACCCACTCACTAGTACTATTAGGAACACTGGATAGCTGGTGCATATCTCAGCCAACATTGCTTGAAGGTGGGATACGCCTTGAATGGCTCACCGCATTATAGCAGGCCCAAAATCATACACAGCCGTCCGCACTCACATCCGGGGGCATAATTAATATTGAGGTATTCTGTTGAATTTTGTGTTTCAAATTTAGGTAATGTGTTTGGACTGGAGTGGGACAGTGGTTAAGATTCAAGGTTACTGATCCAAATGTTTGTGGTTCAAGCCCGAGTACCACCAAGCTACCAGTTTTGAGTCCTGAAGCAAGGTATTTATCTTAAGCATCTGCAATAGTTGTTACAAAGATGAAAATGTTGAGGTTCTCTTTGGGAGTAACAAGGATGGATAGGATCAGGAATGAGTTCATCAGAGGGACAACAAATGTAAGAGGTTTTGGACACAAAGTCAAAGAGGCTAGATTGAGATGGTTTGGACATGTACAGAGGAGGGATATTGAATATATTGGGAGTAGGATGCTGAGGTTGGAACTACCAGGTAAAAGGCCTAGAGGAAGACCAAAGAGGAGATTTATGGATGTGGTGAAGGAGGACATGATGGTAGTTGGTGTAAGAGATGAAGAGGATAGGGTGAGATAGAGGCAGATGATTCGCTGTGGCGACCCCTGAAGGGAACAGCCGAAAGGAGAAGAAGAAGAGGAAGAAGATCTCTGATAATTGTTAGCACATCTGCCTCACAACCAGAAGGTCCTGGGTTCAGGTTCTGGGTTCAGGTTCTGAGTTCAGGTCCTGGGTTGAGTAATGCTGTTTCTAAGTGTAGTTTGCAATTCTCTCCCCATGCTTGCATGGGTTTCCTCTGGGTACCCCGGTTTCCTCCCACAGTCCAAAGATGTGCACATTAAATGATTCGACTGTTTCTGATTGTAAATAGATGTGAGTTTAACTATGAATGGTTGGGTATGTGGGTGTGATGGACTGATGAGCTGTTCTTTGTTCCTTTTATATATATATATATATGATATCTACAGATGTTGGTAGATTTTGCAAAAAGGATGGAAATTACTGTGGTGAATACTTTCTTCCAGAAAAGACAGGAGCACAGGGTGACTTATAAAAGTGCAGGCAGGAGCACACAGGTAGACTACATCTTGTGCAGGCGATGTAATTTGATGGAAGTCAGTAACTGCAAAGTAGTAGCGGGTGAGAGTGTTGCCAAACAGCATAGGATGGTGGTGTTCAGGATGATGCTGATGGTGAGGAAGGTGAAGAAGGCAAAGGTAGAGCAGAAGACAAAGTGGTGGAAGCTGAAAAAGGAAGGGTGTCGTGTTGTCTTCAAGGAGGAGTTGAAACCGGCTTTGGGTGGTCAAGAAGGGCTTCCAGATGACTGGACAACTACAGCTAATGTGATCAGGGAGACAGGTAGGAGAATACTTGGTGTGTCATCTGGAAGGGAAGTAGATAAGGAGACTTGGTGGTGGAATGAGGAAGTGCAGGAGTGTATACAAAGGAAGAGGTTAGCCAAGAAGAAGTGGGACATTGAGAGAACCGAAGAGAGTAAACAGGAGTACAGGGAGACACAGCATAAGGCAAAGGTAGCAGTGTCAAAGGCCAAACAGAAGGCGTATGATGACTTGTATGCTCGATTGGAAAGTAAAGAGGGAGAAAATGATTTATACAGGTTTGCACAGCAGAGAAATAGAAATGGGAAGGATGTGCAGCAAGTTAGAGTGATTAAGGACAGAGAGGGAGATGTATTGACTGATGACAGAAGTGTGCTGGGAAGATGGAAAGAGTACTTTGAAGAGCTGATGAATGAGGAAAATGAGAGAGAAAAAAGAGTAGAAGAGGTGACTGTTGAGGACCAGGAAGTAGCAAAGATTACTAAGGGTGAAGTGAGGAGGGCATTGAAGAGGATGAAGAATGGAAAGGCAGTTGGTTCTGATGACATATCAGTGGAGGTATGGAAGTGTCTATGAGAGGTAGCAGTAGATTTCCTGACAAGAACATTCAACAAGGTCTTAGAGAGTGAGAGGATGCCAGAGGAATGGAGGAGAAGTGTGATGGTGCCCATTTTTAAGAACAAGGGAGATGTGCAGAGTTGTTCTAACTACAGAGGTATTAAGTTGATGAGCCATACGATGAAGTTATGGGAAAGAATAGTGGAAGCTAGACTAAGGGCAGAGGTCAGCATTTGTGAACAACAGTTTGGTTTCATGCCAAGAAAGAGCACCACAGATGCAGTGTTTGCCTTGAGGATGTTAATGGAGAAGTACAGAGAAGGTCAGAGGGAGCTGCATTGTGCCTTTGTGGATCTGGAGAAAGCATATGACAGGGTGCCGAGAGAGGAACTGTGGTATTGCATGAGGAAGTCTGGAGTGACTTAAAGTGGTGCAGGACATGTATGAGAGATGTAAGACAGTGGTGAGGTGTGCTGTCGGTGTGACAGAAGAGTTTAAGGTGGAGGTGGGACTGCATCAAGGGTCAGCTCTCAGCCCCTTCTTGTTTGCTATGGTGATGGCTGACAGACGAGGTTAGACAAGATTCCCCATGATGTTTGCAGATGACATTGTAATCTGCAGTGAAAGCGGAGAACAAGTGCAGGAAAATCTAGAGAGGTGGAGGTATGCCCTGGAAAGGAGGGGAATGAAGATTAGCCTCAGTAAGACAGAATACATGTGTATGAATGACAAGGACCCATGAGGAATGGTGTGGTTGCAGGGAGCAGAGATAAGGAAGGTGGAGGATTTTAAGTACTTAGGAGGCTCAACAATCCAGAGCAGTGGAGAGTGTGGAAAAGAGGTGAAGAAGCGTGTGCAGGCAGGTTGGAATAGTTGGAGAAAAGTGTCCGGTGTGATGTGTGATCGGAGGGTATCGGCAAGAATGAAAGGAAAAGTTTACAAGACGGTGTTGAGGCCAGCGATGTTGTGTGGTTTAGAAACAGTGGCACTAGGGAAAAGACAGAAGGCAGAGCTGGAGGTAGCAGAGATGAAAATGTTGAGGTTCTCTTTGGGAGTAACAAGGATGGATAGGATCAGGAATGAGCACATCAGAGGGACAGAGGGACAGCCCATGTGAGACATTTTGGAGACACAGTCGGAGAGGCTAGATTGAGATGGTTTGGACATGTACAGAGGAGGGATAGTGAATATATTGGTAGTCGGAAGCTGAGGTTGGAACTACCAGGCAGAAGGCCTAGAGGAAGACCAAAGAGACAATTCATGGGTGTGGTGAAGGAGGACATGAAGGTAGTTGGTGTAAGAGAAGAAGATGCAGAGGATAGGGTGAGATGGAGGCAGATGATTCGCTGTGGCGACCCCTGAAGGGAAAAGCCGAAAGGAAAAGAAGAAGACCTGTATTACCTTTTAATATCTATCCTATGGAATCGATGCATGGGGATGAGAGCCAATAACATATTAATGAATTGCTTTTTATTCAGAAGCACAATACAGTATATGGGTCAAATATTTTGCAAACAAATGTACAGATAAAAATACAGAGACATTTATTGTCAAGTGTAATGACTATCAGTTTGGCAGTTCTTTGTTTAGCATCAATTATAAGAAAGGAGAAAGAGTGCAAGAGACAAATTACAAACTACACTAAGCTATATATGAGCATATTCCTTGCGTAAACATATATACATACACATACATACATATATCCTACATGCGTATACATACATACATACATACATACATACATGCATACATACCAATATACACATATACCTATATGCACACATACACACATATACACATGTATACACATGTACTGTATACACATATACATACATACATACATACATACATACATACCCAGACCTAAATACTCACATATATACACATATACATACATAATGCAGCCGTGAGGGAGGGGCACAAGCCAGTGTCTTTCCCTCACGCCGGTCCCAAGCCCGGATAAATGCAGAGGGTTGCGTCAGAAAGGGCATCCGGCGTAAAACAAATGCCAAATAAAACATGCGAGTCACAACAAAGAAATTCACACCGGATCGGTCCAGGCCTGGGTTAACAACGACCGCCATCAGTGCTGTTAACCAACAGGGTGCTGGTGGAAATTGGACTACTGTTGGTCAAAGACGTCGAAGAAAGAGAGGCGGGAGGCGTGTCTGTAGGCAGAGAGAGAAGAGGAAAGGCATGAGTCTCGGACTGAAAGTAGGGACTTTGAATGTTGGAACTATGACCGGAAAAGGTAGAGAGCTGGCTGATATGATGCAGAGAAGGAAGGTGGACATAGTGTGTTCAGGAGACCAGGTGGAAAGCTAGCAAGGCTAGAAGCTTAGGAGCAGAGTTAAAGCTGTTTTATCATGGTGTTGATGGGAAGAGAAATGGAGTAGAAGTCATCTTGAAGGAGGAGTTTGTCAGGAATGTTCTAGAAGTGAAAAGAGTGTCAGACAGAGTGATAAGTCTCAAGTTAGAAATTGACGGCGTGATGTTTAATGTTGTTAGTGCTTATGCCCCACAGGCAGGATGTGAGCTAGAAGAGAAGGAGAGATTCTGGAGGGAGTTAGATGAAGTGATGCAGAATACCCACAGAGGTGAAAGAGTGGTCATTGAGGCAGACTTCAATGGACATGTTGGTGAAGGAAACAGAGGGGATGAGGAAGTGATGGGCAGGTTTGGTATCCAGGACAGGAACGCAGAAGGACAGATGTTGGTAGATTTTGCAAAAATTATGGAAATGGCCGTGGTGAATACTTTATTCCAGAAGAGAGAGGAGCATAGAGTGACTTATAAAAGTGGAGGTAGGAGCACACAGGTAGACAACATCTTTTGTAGGCGATGTGATTTGAAGGAAGTCAGTGACTGCAAAGTAGTAGTGGGTGAGACTGTTGCCAAACAGCATAGGATGGTGGTGTGCAGGATGACGCTGATGGTTAGGAACGTGAAGAAGGCAAAGGTAGAGCAGAAGACAAAGTGGTGGAAGCTGAAAAAGGAAGAGTGTTGTGTTGTTTTCAAGGAGGAGTTGAAAATGGCTTTGGGTGGTCAGGAAGTGCTGCCATATGAGTGGACAACTACAGCAAATGTGATCAGGGAGACCGGTAGGAGAATACTTGGTGTGTCATCGAGAAGGAGAAGAGATAAGGAGATCGAAACAGATCTGTAGTGATAAATGGAGTTTCAATAGAAAGTCTTTGTCCTGTCCTTTTATTTTTGTGTTTTGTGTGTGTATATATATATATATATATGTATATATATATATATATATATATATATATATATATATATATATATATATATATGTATATAAACAGAAAGAAAGAAAAAAAAAAAAAAAATATATATATATATATATATATATATATATATATTTTTTTTTTTTTTTTCTTTCTTTCGGTTTTTATCCTGTTCTCGGGAGTCGCCACAGCGAATCATCTGATTTGCACGGTTGATTTGGCAGAGGTTTTTACGTCGGATGCCCTTCCTGTCACAATCCTTTTAGCAAGGGACAGAAACACGCTGACGGCTTTGCAGCTACTCTTTACGAAAGTCAGCAATGGTTCTTTTACATGCCTCTCACCATAGACAGTGAGAGACATGGCCCGCCTTTGATAACCCAGTTCGCCGCACTGGGGGGACAGTGACAACCTTGTGGGTACTCGAACCCCCAACCTTAGGATCAGCGATCCTGCTCCCTCTCCACTAGACCACCACTGCCCCCGTATATACACACACACACATATACACACATATACACACATATCCTTCATACACATACTAGTATATACAATATATACACACATACCTATCTATACACATATCCACACACATACAAACGTGTGTGTGTTGGTAGTTATTACCACAGAGTGGTGTGAAGCAGTGCAGGAGCTTCTAGCTACTGCCGCTGACTAGCCACGCAGCAAAATGAGAATCCAAGTGAGAGGGAATGAATGTGGACGTCAGTATCCCCCATCGTTACATGTGACGGGGACATGAGATACATACATATATCCTACATACACAGATATACACAAATACATTTATATATACAAACATACCACATACATGTTGTGTGTGAAGAGGGAGAAGAGAAGGGGACTAAGAACACAACCCTGTGGCATGCTACACCAGTTTTCTTTGCTTCAGTCTTTCTTTCTGTCCCTATGATTTATTTTAAGAAAACAGAAACCCTAATGTATGATGTCTCACATCACTTGGGTCATGTTTTAGTATGACATTTGTTCACAAAAACAAGTGAAGTACATCGTTGTAACACGAGGTCAGCCTTGTGTGAAAATTTTTGTGGAGATTCCTCAGGATGACAATTGCACAGATTATCCTTTTATAGATCTTGTCCAGCAATCTCAAATTGTCTTCCAATTAATTTATGTAATGGAAATGATCTTAATTTCAAACAACAATTTCACTGAGTGGGGCGACACAGGAGGCTAAAGGATAGGTAGACAGACAGACGGACAGACACACACACATATACACACACATACATACATACATACATACATACATACATACACACATACATATATACATACAAACATACATGCATACATACATACACATATACACACATGCAAACATACATACATACATACATACATACATACATACATACATACATACACATATACACACATGCAAACAAACATACATACATACATACATACATACATACACACACACATGCAAACATACAAACATACATACATACATACATACACACATATACATACACATATACACACATGCAAACATACATACATACATACATACATACATACATACACATATACACACATGCATACAAACATAC
>CM045728.1:13284849-13297349 GCA_024760905.1 Plotosus lineatus
GAGCCTTTCATTCATTCTAAGCATCTTAATAATAATTACGGTCATTGGCAGGCTGGCATCCATATCGACGGACGGCAGGGTACACCCTGGACAGCTTATTAGGCCATTGCAGGGTAACACACACACACACACACACACACACACACACACACACACACACACACACACACACACACACACACACACAAAACTGTTCACACGTCCTCTCAATCCTAGGGATGATTTGGAACAGCTAACGAGCCTACTGTACATGTTTTTGGACTGTGGGAGGAAACCTGAGCATTCGGAGGAAACCCATGCAAGACTGAGAATGCAAACTTTGCAAAAAAAAAAAAGAAAAGAAAAGAAAACACCCAAGACCAGTATTCAACCCCAGACGTTCTTGCTGTAAGGTTGACATGGTAACCATTGTGCCACCGTGCCACCCCAGGAGAAATTTGGACCGGTCAAATTCCACGTGAGGCTGATCCCACAGTGCATGTTTTTGGACTGTTGGAGGAAACCAGAGCACCCGGATCCTGGACTAGAGTACATAACACAAATTTATTTGTTCGTATACAATTTGACTGCCTTATGATGGCCTGGTGAGTTGTCCCGGGTGTACCTCGCCCTTGCCCAGAGTCTTCTGAGATGGGCGCCAGCCTCCCCGTGACCCTAATTAAGATTAAGCTGTTGAGCAAATGAATGAATCGATGAGCGGAATTTGACAAAATCACTTTGGCTGTTACTATGAAACGTGCACAAGGTTATCTCTACTTTTATTTTTATGCTAAACTCGGTGTAAAGTAATCCTCGGTCCACATATTGACCCTATTAAGTTCACCTGACTTGCCTTAATGACCCTAATCCTCTCCCAACACAAACCCACACCTGGGTTACATCTAGGAAAAGGTCCCTGGACATGGTTTTTAACGCTAAACCAACATCACCCAGCGATTCGTACCAGCCTGTCTGAGAGTCCAGGCCTGCACACAATGCGCGTTAGACGGGATTTATTTACGCACCATTTGCATTGAAAGGGAGGAGAGGAAAGAAGGTGTGAGGTTGGATGAGATCAACCCTGGATTTGCTGATTAGGAACAAGTTGAAACAGAGGAACGCAACACTTCCACCATGCTGCTGCTCAGACACCTATATGACGTAACAGCTGGAGCAACGTGAGCTGGGCAGCGCCTAACACTTATCCAATCCTCTTGGCATAATTCCTAAATTGCTGTCAGTCTTGCTGTCTTTTCAGTGCAAATGAGGCCTATTTATCCAGGATTATGGGACACAGAAGATTACAACTTTAGGGGAGGAGAACTGCCATGGTGAATAAGAAATATGTGACTTGACTTATTTTTCTCCTTCTTCTCATTTGAAATGCAATCATCCCCATGTCGAAGATGTAGGCCAACACGTTCATTTAAACTGCGAGCTTTTTTGGTACATTAATAATTCCAGCACTATTATTAAAGTACCATTTAAAATACAGTGAACCCTCACTTTCCACGATTAATGGGGACCGAGACCCTCCACAAACGCCAAATTTGCTTCGAAGTAGTATCGACAACCATGAATGACGTATGGGTATATGTATATGTGTATATAATATCAATAAATACATATTCAACGCTATAAATGCTGAAACGGATTTTTTTTTTTTTAATATCCATCAAATTAATAAAAAAAATAAGGAAATTAAGGAAGCATAGGGGAAAAGATAGAGAAAATGGCACAAAAACAAGGCCAATTATGCAATAATAAAATAAAAAACAAACAAACAAACAAACAAAAGCAACCCACCCCCCCAAAAAAAAAAAAAAAAAAAAATACTTACATTTTTACGTGAGGCGCATATCTGTGTGTGCACACGCATCTGTATGTGTGTGTATTCATATTTTATTTACATCTTATGCATTATTTTTGGATTATTATATTGGTAGTAGGATGCTGAGGTTGGAACTACCAGGCAGAAGGCCTAGAGGAAGACCAAGGGAAGATTTATGGATGTGGTGAAGGAGGACATGAAGGTAGTTGGTGTAAGAGAAGAAGATGCAGAGGATAGGGTCAGATGGAGGCAGATGATTCGCTGTGGCGACCCCTGAAGGGAAAAGTTGAAAAGAAGAAGAAGAAGAAGAAGAAAAAGAAGAAGAAGAAGAAGAAAAGTAATTATAAGCATTTATAGCATTAAATGTGTAATGCGGGCAGGGGAGGGTGGGGGTGGGGGGTGGGGGGTCTCTCCTTCATGCCGGTCCCAAGCCCGGATAAATGCAGAGGGTTGCATCAGGACGAGCAGCCGACGTAAAACCAATGCCACGAATAATATGCGAGTCAAAACTAAGAAACATACCGGATCGGTCGAGGCCCGGGTTAACAACGACCGCCATCAGTGCTGTTAACCAACAGGGTGCTGGTGGAAATTGGACTACTGTTGGTCGAAGACGTCGAAGAAGGAGAGGTGGGAGGCGTGTCCGTAGACAGAGAGAGAAGAGGAAAGGCATGAGTCTAGTACTGAGAGTAGGGACTTTGAATGTTGGAACCATGACAGGAAAAGGTAAGGAGGACATGAAGGTAGTTGGAGTAAGAGAAGAAGATGCAGAGGATAGGGTGAGATGGAGGCAGATGATTCGCTGTGGCGACTCCTGAAGGGAAAAGCCGAAAGGAAAAGAAGAAGAAGAAGAGCATTGAATGTGTATTTATTGATATTATCTACACATATACATGTACGTATATGTCAGTCAGAGGGTTGATCCTACTTTGTGGAATTCAGTGATCACGTGGAGATCTCGGACCCAATTAACCACAGGAAGTGAGGGATCCCTCTAATAACATTTAAATATTCAAAAATAATGCATAAAATGTAAATAAAATATAAGCAAACATACATACAGATGCGTGCGCATGCACACAGACAGATGCGTATCTCACATGAAAATGTAAGTAGTTTAGTTACGGGGTTTTGGGTTGTTTTTTATTTATTTATTTATTTATTTATTTATTTGTTGCATAATTAGCCTTGTTTTGTGGCCTTTTCCTTATTTTTTATTTTTCGATGAATATCTTCTGATTAGCACATGTAAGAGGTTTTGGAGACAAAGTCAGAGAGGCTAGATTGAGATGGTTTGGACATGTACAGAGGAGGGATAGTGAGTATATTGGTAATAGGATGCTGAGGTTGGAACTACCAGGCAGAAGGCCTCGAGGAAGACCAAAGAGACGATTCATGGATGTGGTGAAAGAGGACATGAAGGCAGTTGGTGTAAGAGAAGAAGATGCAGAGGAGAGGATGAGATGGAGGCAGATGATTCGCTGTGGCGACCCCTGAAGGGAAAAGCCGAAAGGAAAAGAAGATCTTCTGATTGGTCAGAAGTTGTTGATTGATTTCCTACAGCAGCAATGATAGTAGGGTGATATGGTGGCATGGTGCTTAGCATGTTCTCGGCACAGAAAGACTTTCCTGGGTTTGGGGTCTTTCTGTGTGGAGTTTGCATGTTCCTCTCATTATTTATTTATTAATTTTTTTAAATATTAGACCTTTATTTCACCAGTTGAACTCACTGAGTTAAATAATAATAATAATAATATTTTATTTTACAAAAGTAGTCAAGAGTCAGCAAATGTACACGATTGCAATTATTCATACAATATCATACACACAAGAAGTAAAATCATGAACATGAACATGAACATGGTGCCAAACCCCAATGCTTTTAAATTTCTTATGCTTGAGAACTTCAACAAAGCTGTCAAACGGGATCAGTTCAAACAATTTCAAGGAAGTCTGCAAATATTTCCATTACATTGGAGAAGCATGCAGAAATGCCCTTTTCCCCCATTTCCGTGAGCACTCAGGGGGCAATGAGTGTAAAGAAACCAGACCATCATAAGCTATAGCGTCCTTGATTGCTAAGTACGTAGTTTCCTAGCTAGGACGGGACCACACCAAGGACAGCCTTGTAAATGAAAGTCATCCAATGTGGGGATCTCCTATTGGACAAGGTTAATCATCTTGATATTTGGTCATTTCTTTCATTCATTTTCTCTACTGTTAATCCTAACAGGGACACAGGGAGGCTGGCACTCATCTCAGCCAACTCTGGTTGAGGGAAGAGTACACCCTGGACAGCTCGCCAGGCCATTGCAGGGCAGAAACACACTGACGGATGTATAGTTACTCTTGACAAAAGTCAGCAATGGTTTGATGTTTGGTACAAAGTGCAGTGATGAGTCAGATTAGAGCAACCAGTAACACACCACAACACACAGTGATACACAGTATCCAGGGAGGATAAACCAGTAAAAGAGTGTGCACATACAGTATTTCATCATAATAAAGCACTGGGAGAGACAGTATATTTCCAAGCGCTACAGGAAAAACAAGATCTGTGCCTAAAATAAAAGTCCAGTTTTATCCTGAGTTTAGAGATCAGACTTGATATGTGGAATTTGAAAGAAAGGTGTTGATCAATATGGAAGCCAAAATACTTATAAGACGAACTCAGCTCAGTAATGATTCCCTGGCAACTTAAAACAGGGAGATTTTGCGATGGACCAGTAGCTCTGGAGAACATCATAGCCTTTGTCTTATCTGTGTTCAACGCCAGCTTTATCTTTTGCAGATGAGACAGCACTATACTAAAAGCAGACTGTAAGAGCAAAAGGCTTGTACAGAACATGGTGCAAAACAACAAATTATCATATCAATAGTTTAAAAATGATACAAGGCGTCGGACAGGTCATTACAAGGATCATTATTGTAGATGGAAAATAGAAAAGGTCCCAACATCGAACCTTGGGGTAGGACCCAGCCATCAGGGTTTCTCATTTTTGCATAGGTTTCCTCCTTTGGCTATTTCAAGTTGACCCTAGTTGTGAGTGTGAATGTTTTTTTTTTGTGTGTGTGTGTGTGTGTGTGTGTGTGTGTGTGTGTGTGTGTGTTGCTGTACAAGGCTCTGGTGAGCTGTTCAGCATGTAATCTGCCTTTGTCCAGTGTCGGCTAGCATTCCCGTGGGCCAAATGGTCCAGAAAATAAGCGATTGATTGAGTAAAGGGGCAGTTGTAGCCCAGTGGTAAGGTTGGGGGTTCATGCCCCACTGTGAACGGTTGTCACTGCTGTCCCTCCAGTGAAGCTAACTGGGTTAACCTTTGATAAAAGGCCGGTCATGTGTCTCACTGTCTGTGGCGAGAGGTTCATGGAAAAGAACCATTGCTGACTTTGACAAGATTACGCTGCATAGCCGTCAGCGTGTTTCTGCCCTGCGATGGCCTGACAAGCTGTCCAGGGTGAACTCTGCCTTTACCCAGATTTGGCTGAGATGGGTGCTAGCCTAATTAGGATTAAGCAGTTCACAAAATGAATGAATGATGAAAGAATGAATGAATGAACAACAGTAGTTTTGAATTTAAAATTTATATTAATACACTTGTTTTTATATGCTGTCAGTTCTGTAGGGAAAAAAAAAAAAAAAAACCTTACACAGGGACTTACAATATTTGGCACAGATATAAAACATGTATTTATAGCAAGAATGAAGTTCTCTGCCTAAAGAGTTTGATTAGCATTTTTGGAAGGTGTCCCAAACTTCATCACACTGAGACTTAAATCAGTAGAAATGTTTCTGCAGTTTCTTCAGGCATACTTTCTGGTTTTTAGAAGGTGCTGTCACAAGAGATAGAAGATAAACGGTGCAGTGGCGGCCTGGCGGTTTTAAGGCTGTGGGTTACTGATAGGAGGATCCTGGGTTTGAGCCCAGCATTATCAAGCTGACTCTGATTGGCCCTTGGGTAAGACCCATAACCCTATCACTCACTCACTCACTCATTTGCTGAAATTCTTAACTCCTACGATTAGGTCCAAGATGAGGCTGGATCTTATCTCAGCCAACATTGGGTGAAGGCAGACCATCACAGGGCAACATACACAAAACTATTCACATCCTGGGGCAATTTTAATTGGCTAACTAGCCTAATATGCATGGGTCATTCATTTTTCCATTCATTTCCCAAATGGTTGAATCTTATAAGGCTTGAGTGAATGATACCTGTCTCAGCTGATACCTCGCGAAGGCTGGATACACCCTGAACAGCTCGGCAGACCATCACAGGTCAACCCATGACTTTTCACACTCAGGTCCATACCTGGAAGTACGAGAAGAACATGCAAACCCAGGGCCTTCATGCTGTGCTGTGAACATGTAAACTACACCACTACGATACTGTGCCACCCTTTAACCATAAGGCTCACCCCGATCACATGACTGGCTCAAAAAGATTCCGATAGAAAACAAGAATGTGAGAACAGGCAGCAATCTTAAACAAAATTGTAAATGAGTTATATTTATCAAAATAAACAACATATCCCAGGCAGTGATGGGCCGGTGGTATGGTGCTGGATTACTGATCCCAAGGACAGGGGTTCAAGTCCTACTATCAGTGGTTGTCATTGAGGTCTAGGATCGCAGGGAGGCTGATGCCCATCTCAGCTGACTCCAGGCGAGGGCAAAGTACACCCTAGACAGCTCCCCATACCATCACAGGGCCAACACTCACACCTAGGAGCGATCTGGAACAACCAATTAACCTACTGTGTATGTTTTTGGACGGTGGGAGGAACCCGGAGTACCTGGAGGAAGTCCACACAAGTATGGGGAGAACATGCAAACTCCATACAGAAACATCCGAGCTGGTAAATGAACCCAAGACCTTACTGCTGTGAGGCGGTCATGCTCGCCACTACATCTGAGAGGTTCATGTAAAAGGATGTTTACTGGTTTTTGACAAGAGGAGCTGCATAGCTGTCAGCATGTTTCTGTCCTGCGATGGCCTGGTGAGCTGTCCAGGGTGTAATTTATAAGAAGGGCGTGGCATGGTGGTACAGTGGTTAGCACATTCGCCTCACAGCAAGAAGGTCCTGAATTCAAGTCCCTGGCTCAGAGGTTTCTGTGTGGAGTTTGCATGTTCCTCACTGTGCTTGCATGGGGTTCCTCCTGGGAATCTGGTTTCTTCCACAGTCCATTAATGGAGCAGCTGATTGGCTGTTCTAAATTGTTCCTAGGTATGAGAGTGACTGTGAATGACTGTGTGCTTGTGTGTGTCAGTCCTTCAATGGTCTGGAGAGCTGTTCATGGTGTACAGTGCCATCACCCAGAGTTGGCTGAGATAGGCGTTAGCCTCTCCATGACCCTAAATAGGATTAAATGGTTTAGAAAATGGATAACTGTATGAGTTATTAAAGGAAGGAATTAACATGAAGATCATCCGCTGATTTTCTGTAACCGCTTAATCCTAATTAGGGTCACGGGGAGGCTGGTGCCCATCCCAGTCGACTACAGGCGAGGGAAAAGTACATCCTGAACAGCTCACCAGGCCATCACAGGGCAGAAACACACTGACGGCTTTGCAGCTACTCTTGTCGAAGGTCAGCAATGTTTCTTTTACATGAACCTCCGACCATAAACAGTGAGAGACATGACCAGCATTTGATAACCCAGTTAGCGGCACTGGGGGGACGGACGGATGGACTCAACCCCCCCAAACATTAGGATCAGTGATTCAGCACCTTTACCAGCAGGCCACCACTGCCCCACCTTAATCTTACATCACAATATTATTCCATATTGTTTACGGATCCCTGCTGGAATCAGTCCGTGTTTGTGGGAGCAACTTCTCAAAGAGGAAGAGACGTACTGATCCCCCAATTCCATCGTCCCTCCCTCCCTCCCTCCCTCCCTCCATTCTTCCGTCTATCCATTCAGCTAAAGCTGTGTTACGTTGTCAAGTGGAAGAGTTTTAGTAGGGCAGCTGCTTAAACAACACTGATTGGATGCAGCTCCCTTTGACCTTTAACCCTTTTCGCCCACTTCACCCTCCCCCTCCTCTCTCTCTCTCTCTCTCTCTCTCTCTCTCTCTCTCTCTCTCTCTTTCTGTGGACTTTGTACTCGCCCTCCTAAAGCAGGCTGTTGTGCTTGTGATTGTCTCTGACTGCTGAAGTAGGTCCACTCATACAAGCGCCGCTTAAATGGCCCAACATATGTGGAGCGCAAGCCTGAGTGTTTAATGCAAAGTGATGGGAGTAAAGTATTTGCATTAACATTTCTGCTTGTTATCCGAATGAAAATGTCATTCTGGTTGTTGGATCCGAACTCATGGAATTTACACTGTTGGAGGCTTTGAGCTGCTGATGCAAAAACATTTCTCAAAATAATAAAACCTGAAGCACTGGTCAGAACAAATATGCATAAAATTTGCCTGCTGATAAATAAAAGCTGGTTCAGGAAAGGGTAGCAATTAATTTTGCTTCTTGCTGAGTTTAGGTTGGTGAACCATGAATTTACAAATCTCTACAAATGCCAGGTAATAAAAATAATAAAAATAATAGGTGGACATGCAGAGGGGCATTTTATTTATTTATTTATTTATTTATTTATTTGGGGCAGTGGTGGTCTAGTGGTATAGGGCGCTGGATCGCTGATCCAAAGGTTGGGGGTTCGAGTCCCACTCTCCACAAGGTTGTCACTGTCTCCCCCAGTGTGGCTAACTGGGTTATCAAAGGCAGGCCATGTGAGAGCACTGTCTATGGTGAGAGGTTCATGTAAAAGAACCATTGCTGACTTTCGTAAAGAGTAGCTGCAAAGTCGTCAGCATGTTTCTGTCCCTTGCTAAAACGGGTTGTGACAGGAAGGGCATCCGACGTAAAAACAGACCTCTGCCAAATCAAACGTGCGAATCAGATGATTCACTGTGGCGACTCCCGAGTAAAAGGGAAAAAGCAGAAAGGAAGACATTTATTTATTTATTTATTTATACTGGGGTGGGTAAGTATGAAAGAGCAACAACAACAACAACAACAATAATAATAATAATAATAATAATAATCCTACTAGGATTGTGGGGAGGCTGGAGCCTATCTCAACCTACTCAGAGTGAAGCTGTGGTAAACCCTGAACTGCTCGCCAGTTCATCGTAGAGCTGACAACCACACAAGCAGTCACACGCACACTGGGGCAATTTTGGAACATCCTCAGGGAGGAAACCGGAGTAGCCGGAGGAAACCCACAGAAGAACCGGGGAGAACATGCAAACTCCATCCAGAAACACCCAGTCTGAGCTCAGCACTCCAACCCAAAAGCTTCTCGCTGTCATGTCATCATGCTAACCACTGTGGCACCATGCTATTCTATAATAATAATAATAATAATAATAATAATAATAATAATAATAATAATAATAATAAGCCTAGTAGGGTTGCTACCGGGAACACAGCTCTCCTGACAGTCTGGGAAATGCAGAAGGCTGCAGTGTTGGGGAGTCTCCATATTCTCCTGAAAGTTCTTGGTGGGTTTGACTACCTTGTAGTTCCTGTCTGGACTACGTGTCGAGAGGGTGAAGGCACTGAGCTAATGATGAGCCTCACAGGGCTGATGTGCCAGGATCACCTGACCCTTCTCTGCTGCATATCATTTTTTAACTGTAATAATAATAATAATAATAATAATAATAATAATAATAATAATAATAATAATAATAATAATAATACTCTCTGCACTTGCATGGGTTTCCTCTGGGTACTCTGGTTTTCTCCCACAGCCCAAAAAACATGCACAGTCATCTAATTAGCTGCTCCAAATCACACCCAGGTGTCACTGTGAGTGTGAATGGTTGGTTGTATGTATCCTGCCAAGGTTTGATGAACTGTTCAGGGTGCACCCTGCCTTCACCCAGAGTCGGCTGAGCTGGGCGCCAGCCTCCCCATGACTCTTATTGGGATTAAATGGATTAGAAAATGAATGAATAATTATCGTATCTTAAAAACCATAGCTGGATATTTCCTCACATATCACACATGTCAAACATTCTGTTATCGCTGCATTGTTGCTCCACCTTGTCAAAATGAAAACAAAATAATAAATAAATAACAATAAACAAAATAATCGAATGGTGACTACAGTCGAACCACATAGTGTCTCTGACAGCTTTTGAAGAAACTAAAGGAGATCATGTTGTTCCTTGCATCACCTATTAATCTCTAATCTACATTATTTAGAGAGAGAGAGAGAGAGAGAGAGAGAGAGAGCATGGTCAGGGTACAAGTGTCTTGTCTAAGTTTTTTTTTTTTTTTTTCCCTTTTTTTGGTCGAGCAAGGTGGGAGAACGCCTTAGATGTCTGAGGCTTGGGGGCTCCAGCTGTGCACGAGGGCTTTGAAACTTGTCATCACATTAGGAGACATCTGTGGGAGGGCACCTTGTACCTATTCACACACACACACACACACACACACACACACACACACACACACACTAAGACACACACACACACACACACACACACACACACACACACTAAGACACACACACACACACACACACACACACACACACACACACACACACACACACACACACACACACACACACACACAGACACACACACACACACACACACACACACACACACACACACACACACACACACACACACACACACACAGACACACAGACACACACACACACACACACACACACACACACACACACACACACACACACACACACACACACACACACACACACAGAGAGTTGTAGCAGCACTGTAGCCTGAAGAATGACTGAAGAAATAAGAATAGACAGAACTTTTAAGGTTCAGAAGAGTGAGATTACATATTAAAAGCTCAAACCACACGGCGCCTGATAGAAATCCCGGCCCACTCCGTCACGGTGTTTTTCAGCTCTTGTACTACGTATCTATGGTGGACTAATTAGACAATGTGTGGCAGATGAGACCCAGATTGATGACCTCAGAGGAAGTGACCCGTAATGAAGTCATTTGTCACTCATTAGCCTTTTCCTAAATACAGCGCATTCCAGCGCATCCTGAAGTGAACCCCACGCAAATCACTCCCGGCTGGAGACAAGCCAGGACACTTCAATGTGTATGTGTGTGTGTGTGTGTGTGTGTGTGTGTGTGTGTGTGTTTTGAAATTAAACAGTCTTTCAGGAAAAAGTACCTGTTCACATTCTTTCATTCATTTTCTGAACTGTTTACTCTTAATTAGGGCTACCAAGAGACTGGCACCCATCTCCGCTCACTCTGGGCAAGGATGTGGTCCACCCTGGACAGCTCGCCAGACCATTGCAAGGCCTACCTGTTTACACGTCCATTGTTTATTTTCTGGAACCACTTAATCCTAATTAGGGTCACAGGGAGGCTGGCGCCCATCCTTGCCGACTCCGGGCGAGGGCAGAGTACACCCCGGACAGCTCACCAGGCCATTGCAGGGCAGAAACACGTTGACGGCTATGCAGCTCCTCTTGTCAAAAGTCAGCAATGGTTCTTTTACATGAACCTCACACCACAGACAGTGAGAGACATGGCCGGCCTTTGATAACCCAGTTAGCTGCACGGGATGGGGGGTGGGGTGGAGGTGACAACCTTGTGGAGAGTGGGACTCAAACCCCCAACCTTAGGATCAGCGATCCAACACCTTTTTACCACCAGCCCACCACTGCCACCATACTTACAGGCTATGTTGCCTAATATATTGGGGTCAGTTAGCCTAATGTGCTTGTATTTGGACTGTGAGAGGCTTAGGGACTGTTTCCAGACCACAGACTGGAGCATGCTCTGTGACTCCTTTAGTGATGACATCGACGGCCTCACACACTGTATCACCGATTACATGAACTTCTGTGTGGACAGCACCGTGCCAACACGGAGGGTACGGTGCTTCTCCAACAACCACCCGTGGGTCACCCCTGAGTTTAAAGTCCTCCTGAACCAGAAAAAGAGGGCTTTCATCTCGGGGGACAGAGAGGAGCAGAAGAAGGTCCAGCGTGAGCTCCAGTGGAGGATCAGGAGGGCCAAGAAGGATTATGGGAAGAAGATGGAGGAGAAGCTGGCTCAGAACAACGTGCGGGACGTCTGGAGAGGACTGAAGACCATGTCTGGATTTGGGCAGGGTGTCAGAGGGACAGCTGATGGTGACCAGCGCTGGGCGGATGAACTAAACTGTTACTTCAACAGGTTTGATTCTCCCCCCTCCCCCTCTGCTCCCCTCCCCGTTCCCCTCCCCTCTTCACACGTCTCCAGACCAGCAGACACCTCCCCCCTCCCCAGGCCAACTTCACTTGACTGCTACAGCCCGACAGACACATCCCCCTCCCTCTGCAGCCCACCCCAGCCCCCCCTCTCCCTCACATCAGACCAGGTGAGGAGACAGCTGAGGCGACTAAATCCCGAGGAAATCTGAAGGACCTGATGGCATCAGTCCCAGGCTGCTGAAGACCTGCGCAGACCAGCTCTGTGTGGTACTATGCTACCTGTACAACCTGAGCCTCAGCCTGGAGAAGGTTCCCGTCCTATGGAAGACCTCCTGTGTGGTTCTGGTTCCCAAAACAGCTCAAGCGAAGGAACCAGCCCACTACAGACCTGTTGCCCTGACCTCCCACCTCATGAAGACCATGGAAAGGCTCCTCCTTGAACACCTCTGATCTATGGTGAGCCCCACCCTAGACCCGCTGCAG
>CM045728.1:13302349-13324849 GCA_024760905.1 Plotosus lineatus
CTTCACCACGTCCATAAATCTCTTCTTTGGTCTTCCTCGAGGCCTTCTGCCTGGTAGTTCCAACCTCAGCATCCTACTACCAATATATTCACTATCCCTCCTCTGTACATGTCCAAACCATCTCAATCTAGCCTCTCTGACTTTGTCTCCAAAATGTCTTACATGTGCTGTCCCTCTGATGTACTCATTCCTGATCCTGTCCATCCTCATTACTCCCAAAGAGAACCTCAACATTTTCATCTCTGCTACGTCCAGCTCTGCCTCCTGTCTTTTCCTCAGCGCCACCGTCTCTAAACCATACAACATCGCTGGTCTCAACACCGTCTTTTACACTTTCCGTTCATTCTTTATCATGTTTATACTCTATAATTTACATAATACAGATATTCCTCACTTTCCACAGTTAATTGGGACTGAAACCCCCCGCGACTGCCAATTTCTGCGAAGTAGGATCGACCCCCCTGACTGAGGTATACATACATGTATATGTGTATATAATATCAATAAATACATATTCAACGCTATAAATGCTTATAATAACAATTAAACATTAAAAAAATAATGCATAATATGTAAATAAAATATAAATACACACACATACAGATGAGCAGGCACTGGTGGTCTAGTGGTATAGGGTGCTGGATCGCTGAGCCAAAGATTAGGGGTTCGAGTCCCACTCTCCACAAGGTTGTCACTGTTCCTCCAGTGCAGCGAACTGGTTTATCAAAGGACGGCCATGTCTCTCACTGTCGATGGTGAGAGGTTCATGTAAAAGAACCATTGCTGACTTTCAACAAGAGTAGCTGCAAAGCCGTCGGTGTGTTTCTTCCCCCTGCGATGGCCTGGCGAGCTGTCCAGGATGTACTCTGCCCTTGCCCGGAGTCGGCTGTGATGAGTGCCAGCCTCCCCCTGACCCTAATTAGGATTAAGTGGTTACAGAAAATGAACTGAACACATACAGACGCGCGTGCGCACACACACAGACCTCACATTAAAATGCAAGTAGTTTTGTTGGGGGGTTTTGGGTTGGTTTTTATGTTTTTGTTTGTTAAGGGTTTATTTATTTATTTATTTATTATTGCATACTTGGCCTTGTTTTGTCACATTTTCCTTAACCTTTTCCTTAACCTTTTTTCTTAATTTCCATATTTAAATTTTTTTTTTTCAATGAATATTTTTGAAAAACCCGCGATGCACTGAAGCCACAGAAACTGAAACACGAAGTAACGAGGGATCTTAAACATTCAGGGTCTCTTGTCGTCTGTCCCGAGTTCAGGTTATTGCCTGTACAGATTTCTGCACCTTCCGCTCACATGCCGGTAGGTTTACTTGTTTTTTTTTTTATTTTGTTTGTTTGTTTGTTTTTTGTTTTTTGTTTTGTATTATTCATTTCCACAGACTTTCCATAAATATACTAATCAATAGAGTGGCTCTTCTGAACTAGCCATAGGACTGCACTGCAAAACTTCTTAAAAATTCAAACACCGTCATTGATTATCAGAATATTGATTGTAATCTCTTGTATTTTTGTTGCCAGAAACTTGCTAGTTGTAATAGATCAATATAACAGTTATTATCATTCATTCATTTGTTTTAATGCTAATTAAAGTCGCGGGGTGGCTGACGCCCATCCCACCCGACTCTAGGTGAGGGCTGAGTACACCCCGGACAGCTTGCCAAGTTATCACAGGGCAGAAATACACTGACGGCTTTGCAGCTACTCTTGTCGAAAGTCAGCAATGGTTCTTTTACATGAACCTCACTCCATAGACAGTGAGAGACATGGCCGGCCTTTGATAACCCAGTTAACTGCACTGGGGGGACAGTGACAACCCGTGGAGAGTGGGGTTTGAACCACCAACCTTAGGATCAGTGATCCAGCACCTTTAGCACCAGGCCACCACTGCCCATAAAGGTTATTACTAACCTTTATGGGTTTATGGGTGGCACGGTGGTGGTGCTGGTGTGCGCGTATGTGTGTGTGTGTGTGTGTGTGTGTGTGTGAGGGTGTGTGTGTGTGTGTGAGGGTGTGTGCTTATGTGTGTGTGTGTGTGTGTGTGTGTGTGTGTGTGTGTGTGGGGGTTGTTAGTTTATGGGTGGCACGGTGGTGGTGCTGGTGTTGATGGTGTGCGTGCAGCGTGTGTGTGTGTGTGTGTGTGGGGGGGGGGGTGCTAGTTGTGCTTGGTTGTTTCTATGTGGCGTTCGCATGTTGTCCCTCGTGCTTGTGTGGGTTTCCTCCAGGTACTCCATTCTCCTCCCACACTCCAAAGACACGCAATTTAGGCTAATTGGATGTTATATTCAGAATAGTGTGACTAGTTTAGTCTATGTTGCCCTGAGATTGTCTGGAAAATTGTTCAGGGTGTATCATGTCTTCACCCATTGTTGACTGAGATAGGCACCAGCCATGCTGTGATCCTCAAAACATCGGAGATGAGTGAATATAGTAGTAAAAATGTGCACAAATTAGTGATAAACAGGGATAATGGATTGTGGGGCCGGTGGCGTAGTGGTTAGGGTACCGTGCTCATGATCGGGAGGTTGTCTGTTCGAATCCCAGTGAGACCCCCACTGTGATAAGACCCCTGGGCAAGGTCTTAACTACAAGTGCGTGCCTCTGTTCACCCAGAAGTATGAATGGGTACCAGTAAAATATACTGGGAAGGTAACCTGCGATGGATCCGCGTCCCATCCAGGAGGAGTTGAACTCCTGGTAGCTTCATGTCATGGAAACCGGGGATAAGCACCGGTCCAATGATCTACTATGGCTCGGGTGTAAAAAGCCCAGCGGACTTTACCTATGGATAACGAATTATAGATAAAATCCAACCAATATTAATGGTTAAAATGTGTCCATCAAAACAAGCTGGTGACGACCTCAAGCGGCTGGCGGTTCTTGTTTTGTCAGCTTTGTAGTAACATGTTAAACAACTTCCTCCGGGATCAATAACATTTTCTAATTCTGATGTCATAGCTATAATATTCCTACCATTTGCATTTTCTAATTCACACCAAAAGTTAAAAGAAGTGGGATGTGTAGGCCGAAAGATGTTCTGAACCATCCATAGAAATGGCTCCTACCCAAAGACTCCAGTGTAGACCCTATGGAGTGTTGTTATTTTTTATTTATTGATATACTGTATTAATCCCATTCGGGAAATTGTTGCCTCTGCATTTAATTCATCCAAAGTCAACACACACACACACACACACACACACACACACACACACACACACACACACACACACACACACACGTAAACAGTGAGTGCACACATACACACTCGGAGCAGTTGGGGGTTAGGTCCCTTGCTCAAGGGCACTTCAGAGACTGGTAAGCTGTTTAGCATGTACCCAGAGGAAACCCATACAAGCTGAGCTCCTGCTGAGGCTGGGACTCAAACCCAAGAGCTTCTTGTTAACCACTACGCCACCGTGCCACCCTTTATTTTAAAATTTGAGGCACACGAGTATTTAATACGGAGAAAAAGTTAATTCATGAAAAAAGAAAATTCATGTAAAACTCTTTTATTTTATTTTTTTTTTTTTTTTTTTTTTTTTTTTTTTTTTTTTTCCACTAAGACACTGTGCTTCAACATGACATTAATTCAGACTTGTATGGCTGAACTCAACTTGAGAACTTACAACCTGACAATCCACTTTTTTCTGGTAGTCAAAGCTGAGCATCCAGCTCTATTCCGTTAGATCAGCTATAGTCAGATTGACAGTCAGTGAAGTCTTCAGATTTCCGTGATATTGTTATACTGATCCAGGGTCACTGAGGATATGGAGTCAATCAGGGGTGCATGAGGTAGTAGTGCAGATTTCCTGTCTCAGGAATTACATTACAGTAATACATCGACACTGCAAGAGACACACTGATTGAAACCGATAATGTATCAGTAAGAGACGTAGACTGCAGTCAGTGAAAACAATGTGTGAAAAGTCAGAAGACAGATGTGTGAAAAGTGGCGTAATGGTTAGAGTTTCAGGACCACAAGGTTGCTGGTTCAATTCCCGGACCAGCATGAAAATAATGTGAGCTGCAACCTTCCCTTCCTCCAAATCTCTTGCATGGCCAGCATTGACACTCATACGCTGACTGATTGAGACCCACTCAGAGAAATTTGGACAGTACCCTGAGGAAACCTATGGAAGCACAACGAGAACAAGCAAACTCCAATGCCTTCTCCGAGCCTGGAGCATCCCATAATGCCACCATGCATCCCAAAGAATCTTTTAAACTGTCTAAAATCAAAGTGTTCTGAAAGAGACCACTGTTTTAAAGTGTACCTGTACAGTGATTCCTCGCTACTCCGTGCTTCAGTTTCTACGGCTTCAGTGCATCGCAGGTTTTTCAAAAATGTTCATTGAAAAAAAAAAAAAAAAAAAAGGAAGTTAAGGAAGGGGGGAAAGTTAAGGAAAATGCCGCAAAACAAGATCAGTTATGAAAAAAACAAACAAACAAACAAAAACAAAACCAACCCAAAACCCCCCGACAAAACTACTTACATGTTTATGTGAGGTCAGTATGTGTGTGTATTTATATTTTATTTACATCTTATGCATTTTTTTTGAATGTTTAATTGTTATTATAAGCATTTACAGTGTTGGATATGTATTTATTGATATTATATACACGTACGTATACGTCAGTCAGGGGGTCGATGCTACTTCGTGGAATTCGGTGGTCGCGAGGGATCTCGGTCCCAATTAACTGTGGAAAGTGAGGGATCCTTGTATTGGTCATCCTTACAGCATAATTTGTGCAAATATAATGAATTTAAGTGATACTCGGTTTATTTTAACATAATTGACGACGAAAAACACTAAACCGTGGGCAGTGGTGGCCCGGTGGTAAGGTGATGGATTAGCCATCATAAGGTTGGGTGTTCAAACCCCACTGCCAACGGTTGTCACTGTTGCTGGGTTACAAAAAGGCCGGCCATGTATCTCACTGCCAATGGTGTGAGGTTCATGTAAAAGAACCATTTCTGACTTTAATAAATAGTAGCTGCATAGCCGTCAACGTGTTTCTACCCTGCGTTGGCCTGGCGAGCCGTCCAGGGTGTACTCTGCCCTCACCCAGAGTCAGCTGGGATGGGCACCAGCCTTCCTATGACACTGATTAGGATTAAGTGGTTCCAGAAAATGAATGAATGAATACACTGAACTGCTGTGGTTAGCAGTTTTTCCACGTACGTGACATCAACACAACGTATTCTTTTGATTCTGAGGACATAAACGCTGCGAGAGACGAGGGTGATGGTGAATCCAAAAAGGCTTGTACAGCTAATTCTTTCGCCAAATCAGCTTTCCTGTTGTCAATTGGTTGGGGAACAAAAACATGATTTCTGTGATTCCTGCATTTATTGTTTGCGAAACACAGCACTGGCCAATAATGTGCTACACAGGACAGTGAGTGACACAGCCCAGCCAATCCTGTGAGCTTGAATCACTATCGGAGTGGAACAGCCAATCAGAAAGGCAACATGTCTCTGAGCATGCCTAGAGTGCTAACACGCATGTGTTTAAAAATCAAGCATGGATTGATGTTTCTGAAAGAAGCTAATTAACCATAGGTAACCTTTAATGTTTCCAGAGCCGCGCACCCCCACCCACCTCATGTGACACTGATGGGAAAAATATTATTGTGTTGCCATGACTCTCGATGATGCGCGGCCATAAGTTAGCATGGTGGAGACAGATCAGTAACATCATGAGGAAACTGTCTGTTTTCCTAGCTCAACCTGAGCATGTCACAAATGTATTCACAATAGCGCTGTGCTTGAAGTGTACACGATTGAGATACACCATTAAAATATTTTAATTTTAAGATTAAAATAACATTAAATTATATCCATGCCTTATGTGTAATGCCGTGGTGAGGTTTACTAACTCATGGACATGCCTGACGAACTCCTAGGCAATAGTATCACATTTCCGTGGCTTACTAACTAACCGACTATGACTTAATTATCTCGTTCCTATGCCTTAGGAACTTCTAGCCATATGTTTCTTTGTTGTAGTCACACGTTATTGATCTTGTGGTCATGGATTACGAAGCCCGAGGCATGCAATAATATGTTTTCTCAGTAATGTTGCCAGTGACTCCTCCAAATTAGATAATAATAATCTTCTTCTTTTCCTTTCGGCTGTTCCCTTCAGGGGTCGCCACAGCAAATGATCTGCCTCCATCTCTCCCTATCCTCTGCATCTTCTACTCTTACTCCAACGACCTTCATGTCCGCCTTCACCTCATCCATAAATCTTCTCTTTGGTCTTCCTCTGGGCCTTCTGCCTGGTAGTTCCAACCTCAGCATCCTACGACCAATATACTCACTATCCCTCCTCTGTACATGTCCAAACCATCTCAATCTAGCCTCTCTGACTTTGTCTCCAAAACATCTAACATGTGCTGTCCCTCTGATGTACTCATTTCTGATCCTATCCATCCTTGTTACTCCCAAAGAGAACCTCAACATTTTCATCTCTGCTACCTCCAACTCTGACTCCTGTCTTTTCCCCAGCGCCACTGTCTCTAAACCATACAACATCGCTGGCCTCATCACCGTCTTGTACACTTTTCCCTTCATTCTTGCCGATACTCTCCTATCGCACATCACACCGGACACTTTTCTCCATCCATTCCAACCTGCCTGCACAGTGGTGTATTGGTTGGGACATCCGCCTGACAGCTAGAAAGTCCTGGGTTTGAGTTCTGTGATCGACGAGGGTGTATCTGTATGGAGTTTGCACGTTTTCCCTATGCCTCTGTATGTTTCCTCAGAAACTCCAGTCCCACAGTCCCACAGCCCAATGTACATATTGTTGGATTGTGGGACTCGCGTTTCTGAGGAAACTCCAGTCCCACAATCCAACGACATGTACATTGGGAGAATTTATCCATTCATTTTCTGTAACTGCTTAATTAATTACCCGTCTAATTAGGGTCATGGGGAGGGTGGTGCCCATGACAGCCAACTCCGGGCAAGGGCAGAGTACACCCTGGACAGCTCATCAGGCCATCGCAGGGCAGAAATACAGTGACGGCTATGTAGCTACTCTATGGTTCTTTTACATAAACGTCACACCATAGAAAGTGAGAGACATGGCCGACCTTTGATAACCCAGTTATCTATACTGGGGGGGGGGATGGGGCAGTGACAACCCAATGAGAGTTGGGGCTTGAACCCTCAACTTTAGGATCGATGATCTATCACCTTTCCCACCTGGCCACCACTGCATTGGGCTAATTGTCTGTTCCAAATTTCCCATGTTGTGAATGTGAGGATTAATGTGTGTTGCCTGTTAAGGGCGCGCTGAGTGTCGGCTGACATAGACATAAAGCTACCAGCGACCTTTGTAGAATTAAGCACTTCATAAAATGACTGGAATTTACCTACATGAAAGTATTTTACACTTAATGTATACAGGGACCCCTCAATTTCCACGTTTAATGGGGTCCGAGATCCCCCCGCGACCGCTGATTTCCACGAAGTAGGATCGACCACCCTGACTGACGTATACCTACATGTATATGTTTATATAATACAAATCAATACATATTCAATGCTATAAATGCTTATAATAACAATTAAACATTCATAAATAATGCATAAGATGTAAATAAAATATAAATACACACACATACAGACCTCACATAAAAATGTAAGTAGTTTTGTTGGGAGGGTTTGGGTTGTTTTTGTTTGTTTGTACGTCTGTTTTTTTTTTTTGTCTTTTTTTGTTTTTTTGTTTTTTTGCACAATTGGCCTTGTTTCATAGCATTTTACTTAACTTTCCCCTTATTTTTCCTTAATTTCCTTTTTTTTTTTTTTTTGATGAATATTTTTGAAGAACCTGCGATGCACTGAAGCCGCAGGAACTGAAGCGTGAAGTAGCGAGGGATCACTGTATTCCAAAAACATTTGTTCTTACACTTAAGTTAATTTCAACCTCAAAAATATAGACACGGTTAGTTGTACAGTGTGGCTGAATGTATCACAGGCGGATGCTTATTTTTCAAGTATTTTACACTCCGTCTCTCGGCGCTGTTTGAGAGATGATGAGTTTGGAGAATGCCCCCTATGAAGGAGGTTAATTATGAACATGACCTCTGCGTTCCTGCAATACCTCTGAATCAGTCAGTGCAGCTCTGGGTGCAGCTTAGCAAGCAAACAACAAAAACGCCGCTTATTTACATTTAGAGTGCTGAGAATTTCACTGCTGTTAAACATCAACTTTTTCACTTGAAAAAAAAAAAAAAAAAAAAAAAAAAAAAAGCCGTGGTGTCATGAAACTACATTCGGGAACACAGCTGGACTTTACTGTTTACTGACGCACACACACACACACACACACACACACACACACACACACACACACACAATATAGTACCTTGAAGTTCTGCAGTCATGTGAAGCTCCTCATGGCGTCTTTCAGGATTTTAAGTGACAAACACATGCAAAGTGTAACAACACTGTTGGTTCCTTAGATAGCATGCTGTAGACGAGTCACAAAATAAATTCCAGGTTCAGTTCTGTTCATTTTCTGTAACCGCTTAATCCGAATTAGGGTCACGAGGAGGCTGCCGCCCATTTCAGCCGACTCTGGCCAAGGGCAGAGAACACCCTGGACAGCTCGTCGGGCCATCATCTTCAACACAACACGCTGAGGGCTGCAAAGTCTCAAGCTCTTCTCAAACAGTGCATGCACACCGTGAGAATATCACAAAGTTGTCGTTTTTCCTGACAAATTATTTATTTTTCGTTCACAAGGAAAAGTGACAAGTTGAAGACTTCCATGCAGAAGGTTTCAGAAAAAATCGAGACTCACTGCTATCCACCATACTCCGTGTATTTTGTCGTCATTTGTGTTTTATTCAAATTTTCTCCGTGTTACTAATGAAAAAATAAATAAAGTGACAAACAAAGCACAACCGATTTATGACACTCGCTCTGTTTTACTCCAGACGTCCACAAACCAATCGTAAAGTACTCGCAAATCAGTCGCAAATTGTTGCACGACCTTTAACGCGGGGGCAGTGGTGGTCTAGTGGTATAAGGCGCCGGATCGCTGATCCAAAGGTTGGGGGTTCGAGTCCCACTCTCCACAAGGTTGTCACTGTCCTCCCAGTGCAGCTAACTGGGTTATCAAAGGCCAGCCATGTCTCTCACTGTCTATGGTGTGAGGCATGTAAAAGAACCATTGCTGACTTTCGACAAGAGTAGGCTGCAAAGCCGTCAGCGTGTTTCTGCCCTGCGATGGCCTGGCGAGCTGTCCAGGGTGTACTCTGCCCTCGCCCTGAGTTGGCTGGGATGGGCACCAGCCTCCCCGTGACCCTAATTAGGATGAAGCGGTTACAGAAAATGAACTGAACTGAACCTTTAACGCGATACACGGATTTAAGCGGCAAACTATTTTCTTGTATTTGGAGTCACAAAATATCTCGATGTGAATTTCAAAATTTGCAAACGATACCAATCTGTGTCAATTACTTAATTACTATCACATCGCTCGTGAGATCGTACCGCTAATGCTAATTTCTGTACAGGAAATGACACAAATGGGCCATCTTGTCGTGGAAACCTCATTCGTTATTACTGATTTTAATAGCAGACACGGATTGGAATGGAGCAGTGGTAGCCTGGTGGTAAAGGTGCTGGATCACTGATCCTAAGGTTGGGGGCTCGAGTCCCACTCTCCATGAGTTGTCACAGTCTACCTGGTGCAGCTAACTGGGCTATCAAAGGCCGGCCATGTCTCTCACTGTCTATGGTGAGAGGTTCATGTAAAAGAACCATCGTTGACTTTCGACAAGAGTAACTGCATAGCCGCCAGCGTGTTTCCGCCCTGCCATGGCCTGGTGAGCTGTCCAGGGTGTACTCTGTCCTGCGTCCGCTGGCATTGACACTAGCCTACCCACGACCCTAATTAGGATTAAGTGGTTACAGAAAATGAACTGATGAACTGAGACTGACTGGATAAGCATGGCTTATGCTGGACATGAACCTTTCGATAGAATCTATCAATTATTTACTTCTAAATTATTTATTAGTAGTGGAAGGTCGTAGAAGTGGTGGAGGTTCAGAACAAATGTCATTATTTACAGTCTATTAAATAAGCTTTGATAAATAGTGCATATAATGCAATATGATCATTCATTCATTTTCTAAGATACTTAATCCTAATTATGATTGCAGGGTGAAGGGGTGCCCATGTCAGCCGACTCAGGGTGAAGCTGAGGTATACCCTGGAGAGCTTGCCAGGCAATTGCAGATCAATTTTATATGATATATCACTAAATGAAATATAATTATATGATTCTATATATGATTATTAGTGATAAACTTGCATGAAAGGAAGTCCACAGCAGTGACTTCCTGTCTCTTACAATGTCACACTCTTCCATTCAGTGTTTATTCGTTTTTTGAATTTCATCCTCTAGGAGGGCAGGGGTGGCCTGGTGGTAAAGGTGCTGGATCACTGATCCTAAGGTTGGCGGTTCAAGCCCCACTCTCCATGGGTTGTCAATGTCCCTCCAGTGCAGCTAACTGGGTTATCAAAGGCCGGCCATGTCTCTCACTGTCTATGGTGAGAGATTCATGTAAAAAAAAAAACAAAAAAAAAAACATTGCTGACTTTTGACAAGATCCGCCCTGTGATGGCCTTGCGAGCTGTCCAGGGTGTACTCTGCCCTCACCCCGAGTCATCTGAAATGGCAATCAGCCTCCCTGCGACCATAATTAGGATTAAGCGGTTTAAAAATTGAATGAATGAACATACTCTAGGAAGGTAAAGACCACATGACCCTCGGTTTTCTCGGGTAAAGTTCTCTGGAGCTTTTGCATGTTCTCCCTGTGTTTGTATAGGTTTCCTCTGGACACTTCAGTTTCCTCCCATGGTCCATGGACATTAGAATAATTAGCTGTTCCAAACTGCCCCAAGGTGTGAGTATGAGTGTGAATGTATGCATACCTGCAATGGACTGTTGAGCTGTCCAGGGTGCACCTCATCTTCACCGAGTATGGACCACGATAGGCTTCACTGTGACCTTAGTGGGATCAAATGGTTCAATAAATGAATGAGCTCATAAATTATTTCATTCATTGTACAGATTGTTATTATTTTTTTGACATTGCACATTTATTATTATTATTATTATTATTATTATTATTATTATTATTATTATTATTATTATTATTTTAGTCACTAAAGCACAACTATTCTGAAAAAGACTGAGACATTTTTATTATTTTTGTTCCGCTCGTTTCTAAATCAATAAATTGTGACATTGACAGGGAGCGATGGACAGACAGGCGTGCTGTGGAAGCCATCTCTTGTGTTGCAGTGCTCTTGACAGGCAGTGTGGACAATACACTGGCCCCTCTGAGCCCCCATTAAATCAGCCCGTAGCCTTCAGGCCAGAGGATTAGTGTGAATACACTCATTTCCCCAGGTAGCGGATTTGCCTTCCATTAGCCTGTAGCCCCTCTGCTCCACCGCCAGTGCAGGTCAATTATCTGCAAGGCCCGGTCAGGTACTCACAGTTAATTGGAAAGTTCATAACAGCCAGTGCCATCTGGGGTGGAGAAACTTTGATACGTCGGTTTCCAAATATGAACATAATGAAGTTGTTTGTGTAGGGGGGATTTGAAACCGAGCATCGTTAGTGCTGAGGCTGGAAGCGAGAGAGAGAGTGCGTGCGCGCGCGCGCGCGCGAGAGAGAGAGAGAGAGAGAGAGAGAGAGAGAGAGAGAGAGAGAGAGAGTAACTGTGGATGTGAGTGAGCTACCAGATTGGATGGAGGACAGAAATCCTGAAGGATGTGTAATAATTCAAGCTGACAGCATAGACAGAGCTTATTAGTCGGATGTTTTTAAAATATTATAATGTTCCTTCCATAATATCAAACGTTCAAGGTGGGATCAAAATGGCAGAAGATTATACATAATCAATATCAGCAAGCCAGACTCAAGCATTGATTATCCACACTTCCGTCTTTTTTTTTTTTTTAAGACATAAAATTCTACTTTCATACATATTTCATAGCCCTGTGAGGATTCCGAGTCACCTGTCTGGGGACACTGACAGATGTCTGTCCTGGCTGATTCCAGGCCACATCGATGGGGGTGGAGAATCCCTGGCTACCCCACCACCACCACCACCACCACCACCACCACCACCTCGGCACAGGAAGGTACCATCTGTTTGGTGTCTTGGGTTCGTAGTCCGGATGTAGCACCGGCTGCCAGGCCGCTTGTATACCGAGTGTTTCCTGTTTAAGAAACCGAGCCTGACTACAGTAGATGTGACTGTGGTATTTCAGAATGTTTACACTTGGGACGCTTGAAACTGAGATGAATAGACAGATGGACGGGTGGTGGTCTGATATTCTGGCAGCCGCTGCTTAAGACAACTTCAAGAGTTAGGCTGAAAGAGACGTGGCGTGTTGTGACATATTTAAAGTCAAGATGTCTGACTATATCAATATCCTGAAGGAATTTATTAGCAGGTGCCTGTGGCTTGGGTAAATGAATTGGATGGATATTCGAGGTAATATAATATACAAAGAGGTGATTGGAGCATCAAGGCAGTAAGCTAATTAGCAACGTGTTATCCGGGAGCCTCGGCAGACACTTGGCAGTTGTCTCATTTGAATCCTGTTTTAAAGGTGGTCCTTCCATTGGGGTCCCTGAATTGCTCTGGCACTTTGGCCCTTAGCTATAATGACCTGCCAATGCTTGGCCATGAAAAAAATAAAAGAATGTGGATCATTGTCCCCAAGCATCTGTCTCATCAGAGTTTTCTATGGGAACGACAGTGCGATTAGAGCTCAACAGATGAATGCAGGGCACTGATAACAAATTATTAACACTTGCATTGTATTTATTGGTAATAATTTGAAGGAAGACACTAGACATTTGTTTTGGGGGTGATATAAAATTTATCACATGTGACGCACTCCACTGTAGGTGGTGTCTCAACTGACACCGAAGCTTTTGAGACAAAACACGGCTTATCCGGACTTCCGATCTGTCAAGTAAGAAAGTGCACTTTGAATACATGTTTAGTACTCAACCTTCACTTGCTCACTTGAAAGATCGGAAGTCCGGATAAGCCGCGTTGTGTCTCAAAAGCTCCAGTGTCAGTTGCGACACCTCCGATATTCGGTGGAGCGCGTCACATATGTGAGACGCTCCACCGAAAGTAGGCACTTGTCGCAAGTGATGTATGGTGCTTGTGAGACAAAACGCGGCTTATCTGGACTTCCGATCTTTCAAGTAAGTAAGTGTACTTTGAATACTTGTTTAGTACTCAACCTTCACTTGCTCACTTGAAAGATTGGAAGTCCGTATAAGCCATGTTTTGTCTAAAAAGCTCCAGTGTCAGTTGCGACACCAGCTATATTTGGTGGAGCGCGTCACATGTGAGGCGCTCCACCGAATGTAGACGCTTGTCGCCAGTGACGTATGGTGCTTGTGAGACAAAGCACGGCTTATCCGGATTTCCGATCTTTCAAGTGAGCAAGTGAAGGTTGAGTCCTAATCAAGTACATTAGAGCATGATGTAACCATCATGAATTGATTTCTTATAAAAATAAAATCAATAAAAAAATAAAACAAAGCGGCCATGATAAGTTATATTGTCTATGACAGGTTAATAACATGGCTCTTTCAGTCTTCTCAAGGTGTATTGTTTACTGGTGTTATTAGCAAAATAATCAAAGTTTGGTGACGTGGCTCAGTGGTGAAGGTTCTGGGTTACTAATCAAGAGGTCAGGGGCTTAACCTCTGGTCCTACCAAGTTGCTACTGTTGGGCCCTTGGGCAAGGCCCCTTTAACACTCAATTGCTAAATTGCATATAAATGTAAGTTGCTGTGTAAAAAGGTGTCTGGCATATGCAGTGAATGTAAATGTAAGACAGTGCACTGGGTAACATGTCCGCCTCACAGCAAGAAGGTCCTGCGTTCGATTCCCAGGGTCAGATGTTTTATTGCTTTTCGAATGCATGTGTGGATTTCCTGCAAGTGTTCCGGTTCCTCACACAGTCCAAATATATTTACATGAGGCTAATTGGATGTTTGAACTTGCCCCTAGGTGTGAGTCTGAGTGTAAATGGTTGTGTGTGTGTGTGTGTGTGTGTGTGTGTGTGTGTTGGTACTGCGGTCATCTGGTGAACTGTAGCCGGCTTTTTTTTCCAAACTTGGCTGAGAGAGACATCGGCCTCCTCGCGACCCTAGTAGGATTAAGCGGTTTGGCAAATGAGTGAGTGAGTGTGATCTGGCACTGACGTGAATAAATGTGTCCTTGTGTGATGTCAATGACTGGCATTAGCACTCTATGTACACCCCCCACCCCCCGTCAAAAAAAAAAAAAATACCCCAAACTTATTTAGAAGTCCAGATACATTTCCTTCTCTATTATAAATCTGTTTCATTGTTTGAAAAGTGCACAGTGGTGCAGTGGTTAGCACGTCTAGCTTCCCGTTCTCCCCATGCTTGCATGGGTTTCCTCCTCATACTGTGGTTTCCTTTCTCATCCACAAACATGCAGGATAGATTGATTAACGTTTTCAAATTACGTCTTGGTGTGAGAATGATTGTGAAAAGTTATGTGTGCGTTGGCCCAGCAATGGTCCAGTGAGCTGTCTAGCTCTCTCCCGAAGTTGACTGAGATGGACACCAGCCTTGCGGTGACCCTAATTAAGATTAAACATGGTAGAAAATTAATTAATTCATTTTCTGTAACCGCATAACCCTAATTAGGGTGAGGGTACATTCTGGACAGCTCACCAGGCCATCGCAGGGCAGAAACACACTGACGGCTATGCAGCCTACTCTTGTCAAAAGACAGCAATGGTTCCTTTACATGAACCTCACACCACAGACAGTGAGAGACATGGCCGGCCTGTGATAACCCAGTTAGCTGCACTAGGGGGACAGTGACAGCATATTGAGAGTGGGGCTTGAACCCCCAACCTTACGATGAATGACCCAGCATGTTTAGCACCAGGCCACCACTGCCCTATCTTAGAAAATTCATTCATTTTCTGTAACTGCTTCATCCTAATTAGGGACCCGGGGAGGCTGGCCCCCATCCCAGCCGACTCCGGGTGAGGGCAGAGTACAACCTGGACAGCTCGCCAGGCCATCATAGGGCAGAAACATGCTGACGGCTATGCAGCTACTCTTGTCAGCAATAGTTCTTTTACATGAACCTCTCACCATAGACAGTGAGAGGCATAGCCTAGAAAATGCCAAATAAAATGAATGCACATGCATCCATCACTTATAGGTATGGATTTATATTCATATCTGAACATTGGATCGCATTTTGTCTTATATTTGATTATTCCTCCACGGCTACATTGGATTGCAAATAGTTCTCTGATTTTTTTTTTTTTTTTTTTTTCTCAGTACAATTTCTCAGTAGTTTTTCTGTCACCAACGTTTGTCAGGTGAAAGAAACAAGCCATGTGCCTGAACCTTTAATCAGATCTTCTGGTATTAGTGAGAAGCAACCAGGTGGCAATGATTTTAGGGTTTATTTTGAGGAAATGTCAGCTCTCTCTCTCTCGCAATGTGTTCTCTTTTCTGACTAATCAGGTTGTGCCGACCTGCCAAGACAGCACTGGAAGGGCTAATGAAGTACTGTACACATCCTGCTCCTGGAATCAGCTCCATCACGGACTGAAATCAGAGCAAATTAAATCTACAATATTCTCAGAATATCTGTATCCTGCCGTGCTTCTATGTATCCAGAGTTAAATACTTGTGCGTGTGTGTATGTGTGTGTGTGTGTGTGTGTGTGTATGTGTGTGTGTGTATTTACACAAAAATTTACATGCTTGCTCACAAATGATGTCTCAAACAATTGGTGGCATCCAAATGTACAAACATATAACTTGAAATACATTCAAAAAGTGAAAACCCCCACCTATATATATATATATATATATATATATATATATATATATATATATATATATATATACACACACTAGTAAATATATATATATATATATATATATATATATATATATATATATATATATATATATATATACTAGTATATTTCGTGCTTCAATTCATGCAGCTTCAGTGTATCATGTATTACTTTTTTTTTAATATTCATACAATTAAAAAAATAAGAAAATTAAGTTAAGAAAAAGTTAAGAAAAATGCCACAAAATAAGACCAATTATACAAAAAAGAAAAAAAAAAAAAAAAAGCCCAAAAATAAACGTAAAATGGACGAACATAAGTCAGGGAGCGTCTGTATACATATTAACTGAGATTCCCACGCGATCATCAAAATCCGCAAAGTAGGATCACCCCCCCCCCCCAACCCACCTTAACTGATGTATATGTACATGTATATGTGTTTATAATGTCAATACATACATATTCAATGCTGTAAATGCTTATGATAACAATTAAACATTCAAAAATAATCCATAAGATGTAAATAAAATATAAATACATGCACATACGGATGCACACGCACCCACGCACACACGCAGATGCGCGTGCACTCACTCAGATGACACCTAACAACAATGTCACTAATTTTGATGTGAAGTTTTGAGTTGTTTTTTTTTTTTTGCATAATTGGCCTTTTTTTAACTTTTCCCCTATTCTTCCTTAATTTGCTTATTTTTTTAATTCGATGAATATTTAAAATATCCGACTCACAGCAAGAAGATCATGGGTCCAAGTCCTAGTTTAGGCAGGGAGAAAGTGCTGGGCCCAAGTCCTGGGCTTGGTTGCATCTCCATGGAGTTTCAATGCTCTCCCCGTGCTTGAGTCGGTTCCCTCCTGGTACTCTGGTTTTCTCCCACAGTCCACAAACATACACAGTAGGCTAATTGGCCCACAAATCACCCATAGGTGTGAGAGTGAGTGGTGAATTGTTGTGGGAGTGTTGGCCCAGTGGTGGCCCGGCAAGCTGGCCAGGGTGTACCCCACCCTCATCTAGAGTCAGCTGAGATGGCCACCAGCTTCCCTGTCACCCTAATTAGGATTAAGCAGTTCAGAAAGTGGATGAATGAATGAATATATTTGGTGGACTGGTTCATCCTACTATCAACTAGTGCTTATTAATCAGCTAACTATGGACAAAGGCAGGGTACACACACACACACACACACACACACACACACACACACACACACACACACACACACACACACAATCATTTGCATTCATATCCACACCTATGGGTAATTTGGAGCAGCCAGTTAGGCTAACGTGCATGTCGTTGGACTGTGGGAGGAAACCAGAGTACCAGGAGGAAACCCACACATGTGTGAGAGAAACTCCATAGAGAAACACTAGAGCCTGGGACTTGGGCCCATGACCCGCTCCCTGTGAGCCAGACGTGTTGACCAGTATGCCACTACACTAACATGGAACCTGATATTCTTTTTTTTTTTTTTTTAATCTAGAGCCTAGAACAGTCCCGTAATACCTTATAAAGTTGTAAAACCAAAGCTAATGTTGTCGTGATACTGCAGAACACTGGCACTGGATTAGCATGTCCAGTGGTTTGTTCATTTCTTGCAACAAAGAGTTTAGTGTAAATACAGTGGTATCTCACCTTATGAAATAAATGCGTTCCAGAGGTGATTTCGTAACCAGGATTTTTCGTAAGTAGAACCACATTTTACACATAAAATGCGTGATTCATTCCAAGGTCCCCAAACTCTTTAAAATTTATAAAAGCATCCCTTTAAAGATACTTACTTTGTGTTGGCCATGTCTTCTGAGCAAAGTTATAATCTTACAAATGTTTATGCAAGGTTAAAAGACTGAGCCAAAAAATAAATTTGCAATGAGCACACTCGAAAAACTCATGAAACAACAGTAACTCTGTCCTTTATACGAAAAGCATCGTGAGTATTATGGAGATACAGCTCCATAATAACCAATAAGAGGAAGCTGCGTCATCCCTCCTAGCCAACGGAAGGCCATCAGGGCAGGGTGTTGGGAGATCGCCAATGGGCGGGATGTTGGAAGATAGCCAATGGGAAGCCAGTGGGGCGGGATGTTGGGAGATAGTGAATGGGAGAGCAACTCGTGCATGGTTTAAATTTTTGAGATGGTGCTTTCATAACGTGGACTTGTTTCATATCCAGAGACAAAGAAATTAGGAAAATGTTTTTCGTAACCTGGATTTTTCGTTTGTTGGGACTATCGTAAGGTGAGGTACCACTGTAACATTTAGTGCACTTTATTGACAGCACCAGTGACTCTCACTTATTATTATCAGACTTATTTTCGAAAAATCAACGAGCCCACTCTTTGCATGTAACCACGGTTGCAATTTCAAGAACTATAAAAGCAAATTCCGGTCTTTCTTTTCAGTGTACTTCATGTAATATCTGTTGACACTCCAGTTTTAAGTACTGTGCAGATAGAATACCTCTAGCCTCCAGACAAATGCTGCATTGATCCATGCAGCTTGTAAGACTTGGTCATGTGTGTTAGTACTGGTCTGGTCTAGTTTTAGCCGATAAATAATTAAATAAATAAATAAATAATAATGGCAGCGCTGATCTCATGCATGTCTTATAATACTTATCTGGAGCTGGAGGTGGTAGTAGTTAGGGTGCTGGGCTTATGACCAACAGGTTGTGGGTTTGAATTCCTGTTAGAAACCTGTGCAAGGTCTGAATTATAAGCATGACCCAGCAGAATAAATGGATACCGCAGGTTACATTCCCAGTAAAATAAATAAATAAATAAATAAATAGATACTGGGAATGTAACCTACGATGAACTTGTGTCCCATCCAGCAGGAGTTGAGCTCCTAGTTACTTCAGGCTATGGAAACTGCAGGATAAGCTCTGGCCTGATGAGCGATAAGCTCGGGTGTAAAAAGCTCAATGGACTTACTTTACCTTTACCTACAATGGAAATGTCAGCAGGAAGTATTTTGGACAGCATGCAGTTGGTACCTGGACTCTTTGGATTCTTTGTTTGACCAAGAAATAGTGAACATTTCATGGAAGTCCATCTATTCATTTTTGAGTTCTTGTGGCCACAGACGCAAGGCCAATCTCATAACCTTCAATCTTGGTAGAGGTAAAATCACAGAAATATAAGCAGTGAAAATATGCTTTTCTTGCCAGAATGAGCTTCTTTTTCCATAGATTACGTCATCTGGAAGGTGCGATGAGTTATCTCAGAGGAAGAGGGACACGAGGCAAAAAGGGATAAAGCAGAATACTCAAACAACTGCAAAGTCTTTTAAACTCGGCCTTTGTAAAGACATATGTACTAGTATATATATATATATATACCAGGCTTTCAAGGACAGCAAGCAGCTATAACAATCCAACACTCCAACCTGAGCCTCCGGGGTTGATACCAAACACAGTCAAAGAAGACTGTGGTTCAGCTGAGTTCATGCTATGATCATCTCAAGGACTTTGTGCCACTTGCATGAGAACCAAGAACCAAAAGCTTGACCCAGTTTTTCTTTCTATTCAACTCTGTACTTCATGTCTCGGGACAAGTGCTCACGTGGAACAAAAATATGACATTCTACTCTCACTCATTTGCCAAACTGCTTGATCCTACGAAGGTCATGTTGAGTCTGGAGCCTATCACAGCCAACACTGTATGAAGGTGGGGTACACCTTGACCTAGAAGCTAGAATAGTCCCAGTTCATTGCAGGACCAACACACACACACACACACACACACACACACACACACACACACACACACACACACACACACACACACACACACACATGTGCACACACTACCATTTACACTCATTCTTACACTCAGAGGCAATTTTGAAAAGCAAATTTGCCGAACATGCATGTCTACGGACTGTGGAAAAAAACTGGAGTACCCAGAGGAAACCCACGTGAGCACAGAAAGAACAAGAAAACGCCACACGGAAATGGGACTTAAACCCAAGAGCTTGGTTTCAAGTTGAAGAACAATATACCGGCTATTCATTCATTTATTCATTTATTTTCAAAGGTACTTCATCTTAATTAGGGTTGATGGGAGGCTGGCGTCCATCTCAGATGACTCTGGGCGATGGTGGGGTACACCCTAGATAGCTCACCAGACCATTGCAGGGACAACACATATACAGCCTGTTACACTGACATTCATACCTGGGACAATTTAGAACAGCCAATTAGCCTACTGTGTGTGTTTTTTTTAGACTGCTGGAGGAAACTGGAGTACCCAGAGGAAACCCACCCAAGCACGGGACACTCCACACAGAATAGTGCTCAGCCTGGGGAATTGAACCCGGGACCTTCTTGCTGTGAAACAGACATGCTACGCATGTACCAACCATGGAGTTAATGTATTAGTTATTCAATGAGCATTGATGAAATATATATTACAAATGAATATATATTATAAATGATAGAATGCACGTTATTAAGGAATTGATTGGGCCCTTAATGGTGTTTCTCCCTGGGTTTGTGAGCAGTTGGTGAGTGGACATGTGAGGTCCTCACCATATCTGGATTGAAGAACCCTTAAGGAACTGAGGGCTAGATTTACTAAGCAGGACAAATTAGAGGCTTTTATTGCGGGGCACGGAAAATAAATAAATAAAAACAATTTAAACAAACAAACAAACCATAAACAAACAAACAAACAAACAAACAAACAAACAAATAAATAAATAAATAAACAAATACTACTACTACTACTACTACTACTACTAATAATAATAATAACAATAATAACAACAATAATAACAACAATAATAATAATAATAATAATAATAATAATAATAATAATAATAATAATAACAACAACAACAACAACAATAATAATAATAATAATAATAATAATAATAATAATAATAATAATAATAATAATAATAATAATAATATTAATAATAATAATAATAATTCATTCATTCATTCATTTTCTAAACCGTTTAATCCTAATTGGGGTTGCAGGGAGGCTGGTGCCCATCCCAGCAGACTCCAAGCGAGGGCAAAATACACCCTGGACAGCTCGCCAGGCCATCGCAGGGCAGCAAAATGATGACGGCTATGCAAAGTCAGCAATGGTTTGTTTTAGCTGCACTGGGGGAATAATAATAATAATAATAATAATAATGATAATAATAATAATAATAATAATAATAATAATAAATAGGCCGGGATGGTGGTGCAGTGTTCAGCATCTCCGCCTCACAGCAAGAAGGCCTGGGTTTGATTCCCGGGCTGTGGAGTTTGCATGGTCTCCCCGTGCTTGTATGGGTTTCCCCGGTTCCCTCCCTCATCCAAAAATCTGCACAGTTAATATAATTGGCTGTTTCGAATCACCCATAGCTGTGAGTGTGAGTGTGAATGGTTGTATGTGTGTTGGTCCAGCGATGGCGAAGGCATACCCCGCCATCGTCCGGAGTCGGCTGAAATATGCGCCGGCCACCCTACTCAGGATTAAGCATCTTAATGAATGGATGAAGGAATGAATGAATGATTAATAACAACAACAAAGCACAATCATCACAGATGCAGTAAAACCATTTTAATAATGACTGACACTGTTTACCACGAGCAGAGCAAATAAGCAGACAGTCACAATCGGATATCAAATAACATTATCTGGCAATTGATATGTTTTGATTATGTCTACCTCTGATATTCGAATTAAATTAACATGAACGCAGCAAATCCCTTGCTTTCTATCACATGCTGTGCTCTTTGTACCTTGTTCCTGAGGACACAGTGGGATTTTCACAAACATATAGATTATACTTTGAACAGAAAATATTAATCCAAGCAAATACAGGTCATATTCTGCGCACGTTCAGCTTTGCCTTCGTGCTCAACCGCTGCACTGACAGACACCTGTGCACTGGCTCATCATGTCTCTTCCACTCTCTTAATCTAATACCAAACATGTCAGCCATGACAAGTGGAAAAAATAACACAGGATCTATCTCAAGGTTAAATAATGCCACAGTTGGCAGTGATTTCATTGTCACTCACTCACTCAGAGGAGGCTGGAGCTTATTTCAGCCGACTCTGAGCAAAGTCAGGGCACACTCTGAACGGCTCAACAGACTAGCACAGGGCCAACACACACACACACACACACACACACACACACACACACACACACACACACACACACAAAACCGTTCACACTCACATCTCACATCCATATGGTGCACCAATTAGGAACAACCAATTGTGTATGTCTTCGGACTGTGTAAGGAAACCAGAGTACCTGGAAGAAACCATATACGCACAGGGAGAGTACACGAATGCCACACATCTGAGCTCAGGACTCAATCCCAGGTGAATGTGCCCCACTGTGTCACCCCAGTTAGCAGTAAATTGTAGGGGTCGGGTTGCAGGGGTACCAGCCTAAGCACTGTGGTCCCGTCTACACTGAAGTGTTCCCAGACAAGCTGTGAGACATAATTCCTCCACTGTGTTCTAGGACGACCTTGAGGTGTCACCATACCTGGTTTCTGCAAATAGAGTCCGGCTGGG
>CM045728.1:13327349-13337349 GCA_024760905.1 Plotosus lineatus
TAAACTGCAAGAAATACAAATCAATTTACTCGATTTATTTCATAACAATAAAACGTCAGAAGAACAAACCTGTCAAACTCTTTAAAATAACTTTCATGAACAACATCAGTAATCACTGTACTGTCCACCTCCAGAACCTGGGTTTCGATCCTACGCTCCCTGTCTGTTTATATGGTGTTTTATACACCGTATTCTTCCTGGGTCTGCATGGGTTCCTTTGGGTTCTTCGGTACCTGCCAATTCATTGCGCTATCTACAGTCACCTGTCACATCATTCACATTTACAGTATTTGGCAGATGCTCTTATCTGGAGAGACTTAAAATTATCACTTTTATACAACTGAGCACTTGAGTGTTATGGGCCTTGCTCAAGGACCCAACAGTGGTGACAGTTTGGATTGAACTGCTGACCTTTGGATCAGTAACACATCGCCACTAAGCCACCACTGCACCACATCAAATTTTATAGCACACAACTAACGACCTTCTCACAGGAACAGCGGAACTGCAGCACCAAACCCCAAGTTTGCACAAGAATCACACTACAAATCACTGGAAACCTACCATACTGTACAATACAGCGGTACCTTGACGTACAAGTGTCTTTAATAACGAATTTTCCATGATACGAGCTTTGATCCCACCAAAAATCAGCCACATCCAACAAGCAAAATTTTGATTTATGACCTCTGGCTGAGGAAATGGCTTTTCCGGGCTGATTAGCCTTGTATTCTTTCGCGTGTATTCCTCTGTGTTCCGAAAACACCTTGTGCAGTGTTTCTCAATTATTTTCTGTGATGCCCCCTATAGGATGAAAAAAAAATCCCCCAGTGCCCCGCGCACGACTGTAAGTAGTGTTTACTGAACTTCATATTGTTTGCTCGGTGCTTTACCCCTACACTATAGTGAACACAGTGCGAGTGCCACTGCCACCTAGTGTAGACGATACACAAATACACTTAATTCGAGTACAGTATTGCAAAAAGCATGTTCCCAGGGTTAAAGGCCCCCTCCCCAACTCCACCTCAGCTTCACACTATTTGAGAAGCACTGGCGTTGTGGGAGCCCACCACAAGCCTTTCCTCAAGTCAAGGTACCACTGCAAATACTATCCATTGATTTATTAATAATAATTATGAATAAACTATTTTACAGATCACTATTTATTTATGGTAGCACAACAGTGTAGTTGTGAGAACATCTGCCTCACAGCAAGAAGGTCCTGGGTTTGGGTGCTGGGCTTAGGCTTCTCTGTGTGCATGTTCTCCGCATGCTTGTGTTGGTTTCCTTCAAGTTCTCCAGTTTCCTCCCACAGATCTCCAAAAACATGCACATTAGGCTAACTGGCTGTTCTAAATTGCCCCTAGATGTGAGTGTGAGTGTAAATGGTTGTGTGTGTGTTTCTGTGTGTGTGTGTGTGTGTGTGTGTGTGTGTGTGTGTGTGTGTGTGTGTGTGTTGTCCCTACAATGTCCTGGTGAACTGTTCAGGATACCCCACCACCACCACCACCACACCTCCCGCCCTGCATTTGCCCACAGTAGACCAAGATTGGCTTCACGAGCCTTCATGAGACACTGATAGGAGTAAGTGAGTGAGCCTCACAGCAAGAAGGTTGAAGTATGTTCTCCCTTTGCTTGCATGGGCACTACAGCTTCATCCTAAATTCCAAAAACATCCACAGACCACCGATTGATGTTCTGGCGAGCTATCCAGCATGCACCCAGCCTTCACCTGGAGTCGGCTGAGGTGGGAGCCAGCCAACCCCTGACCCTAATTAGGATTAAAGTAAAGGTAAAGTCCGTTGGGCTTTTTTTACACCCGAGCCTAGAGGCTCATCAGGCCGGTGCTTAGCCACGGTTTCCATAGCGTGAAGCAACGAGGAGTACAACTCCTGCTGGATGGAACGCTAGTTCATCTCAGGTTACCTTCCCGGTATATTTTTACTGGTACCCATTTATACTGCTGGGTGAACAGAGGCACACTTGTGGTTAAGACCTTGCCCAGGGGTCGTAGAATAGTGGCGGTCTAACTGGGATTCGAACACACAACCTCGTGATCATGAGTGCAGCACCCTAAGCACTACACCACCGGCATCACACTTAGAATTAAGTGGCTTTGAAAATGAATGGAATGTAAGAAATAAAGCGTTTTCATTATTACATTCGAATTAATGAACATTCTTGAAAAACATCCTCTTGCCAAATACTTAACTCCGTGCAACCCGAGTAGGATTAGCGGGGCTCGGAAAATGAATGCACGAGCGTAAACACCATAAAATGTGATGAGACAACACATCTTTAAATCTACTCGCGTCTCCCTCTGTTCGGTATAATAAAATAAAGAATAAATAAATCTAATTAATTTGTAATTCCCTGCGAAATAAACAAACAAATCTGTTTCTAAAGCTCCACAGTACAGATTAAAAAAAAAAAAAAAAAAAAAAAAAAGCAACAATAATTATACATTTACAAATTCTGGGTAAGTATCAGTTACAATCCCCTAAAGCGTTGGGATGCTAAGCTGAGCTGATTCTCGGGTCCAGACTCTGTGCTTTGTGTTTTGCCAGCCTAAATGAGGAGGCTGCGTCAAAAATGCCAATCAGGACTGGAACGTCTTTCTCTTCCGTCTGCCCTGCAGAATGTATTCACTTTCTTGATTATGCTGAGGAGACTGTAAGAGATGCTGGTGGAAGCTGGCTAATGAGGATGCTGTAAAAAAAAAAAAAAAGGGGGCATGTATTTCCCCTTAGTATTTCGGAAAGCGCTCATGTGGATATGTACTTGATGCTCCAAAAACTACTACTACAGCAACCACAATAACCACAACAGCAACAACAACAACAACAACAACAACAATAATGACAACGACAACGACAACAACAACAACAGGTATCAGCCATGCTAAGTTAAACAAGAAGCAGTGAAGAAATTTTCTTTTTTTTTTTTTTTTTTTTTTTTTTTTTTTTTTTTTTTTTCCAGAAATGTGGTGCAAGCAATTTTCTCCTCCCTGGTGCAAAGAGTCCAGAGTCAGCACAGAACATTTCCCAGAGTTACACCGCTCATAATAAGTAGAATGGTGCAAGAAAAAAAAAAAAAGTGCTTGAATATTACATGTACGGCACAAAGGAACAGAACAATATTTGAAAACTATTGAATTGGACAGGGTTGTCCAGCACTACTGTCCACAAACTCGTCATCATCATCATCATCATCATCATCATCATCTTCTTCTTCTTCTTCTTCTTTTTCTGGGGTTGAGTTGCAGGGGCAACAACCTAAGCAATGAGGTCCAGACAGCCCTCTCCCCAGCCACTTCCTGCAGCTCTTCCGGGGTAACACCAAGATGTTCCCAGACAAGCCAAGAGACATAGTCCCTCCAGCATATTCTAGGTCGACCCCGGGGTCTCTTTCCCAGAGCGGTTCCACTCTGAGCTCTCCCTGGATGGTATTCAACATTACTCTGGTACAAATTGAGAGCTTTGCCTTGTGGCTCAAGTGAAGAAGGATCTGAGCCACAAGCGGCAAAGCAAAACTCTCAATTTACCAGTCGATCTACGTTCCAACCCTGACCGATGGTCACGAGCGTTGGGTAGTGACCGAAAGAACAAGATCGCAGATACACACGGCTAAAATTAGCCTGCTTCGGAAAGAAGCTCAGCCATTCGTGGAGAGCTCAGAGTAGAAGAGTAGAACCGTTGCTCCTCCGCATTGAGAGGGGCCAGTTGAGGTGGCTCAGGCATCTGGTGAGAATGCCTCCCGAACACCTCCCTGGTGTGGTGTTTCAGGCATGTCCGACCACGAAGAGACCCCAGGGTTGACTTAGAACATACTGGTGGGATTATGTCTCTGGGCTGGTCTGGGAATGCCTCAGTGTCCCTCCGGAATAGCAGGAGAAAGTGACTAGGGAGCGGAATGTCTGGACCTCATTGCTTAGGCTGCTGCCCCGCGACCTGACCCCGGACTAAGCAGATGATGATGATGATGATGATGATGATGATGATGATGATGATGGTACTCTAGTAGTATAAATACTGTACATGATTTTACTAGAAAGCACCTGCTAACAAAAAACAACTTTCATGATAAAATATTCACAGGTTCATCGGTTCAGTGAAATAAACGGCAGAAGCTCCCGTGAAACACCGGCCCAATAACTCAGCAATAAAAAGGACTATAAATCCACATTACAGCACAGTCAAGATCTTTCTTGTTCAGTTCAAAATCACATGATGATCCTGGTATTTTTGTATGACGGAGGAAAAAACTGAAACCCCGGACATCGCAAAACAAACCTTTTGGGATCCTGAACCTATTCTCCTTGTTCAAGCATTGCCCCTCCCCCCACTACCATCACCAATTAAACCAGCAATGTTGCACTGTCATTTGGAAATAAAACCTTCACAAGGGGCAGTGGTGGTCTAGTGGTATAGGGCACTGGATCGCTGATCCAAAGGTTGGGGGTTCGAGTCCCACTCTCCACAAGGTTGTCACTGTTCCCCCCCAGTGCAGCTAACTGGGTTATCAAAGGCGGGCCATGTCTGTCATTGTCTATGGTGAGAGGTTCATGTAAAAGAACCATTGCTGACTTTCGTAAAGAGGAGCTGCAAAGTCGTCAGCGTGTTTCTGTCCCTTGATAAAAAGGTTTGTGACAGGAAGGGCATCCGATGTGAAAACGTCTGGCGAATCAAATGATTCGCTGTGGCGACTCCTGAGTAAAAGGGAAAAAGCCGAAAGGAAGACAGACAGACAATGGAGCGCTCGGCTCGGCGATCCCGACTTTAAAGCAAAGTGAAGTATATATTTAAAAAAGTAAGTCGTTCTCATTAGCATCGCTCGTCGGTATTGTTTTATACGGCTGTGCAAATTCGGAAAGGAAACGGAAGGATTTGTTCTTAAATCAGGACATATTTAGGAGTATGTATGAGGTTTGTGTGTTTGCTTTTGCACAGATGGTATCTAGGAAACGGGTGAGGCTCTGTGGAACAAACACAAAGAGCAAACACACAAACATTCCTGACCCCCGAGACACCCATCCATCTTCCCCTAATCGCTACTCTCAGACAATGTGACTGACCCCAGTGATACTGCGCTGCAACTATGGCCACAGACTGTCTCTCTCTCTTTCACACACACACACACACACACACACACACACACACACACACACACACAGGTTTGTGTTTTTATCCTTAATAACACTTCAGTTCCCATAATGCACCAGGGCTGGAGTACAGTGTTGGTATCTGCTCCTATTTACTACTCCACCGTCTGCTCGGATCTGTGTGCAGGTTTATAGCATGGCGGGTTTATTCATTAACATTCATTAGCGTCTGCCTCACAGCAAGAAGGTCACATGCCATGGAGTCTGTATGTTCTCCCCATGCTTGTGCAGGTTGCATCTGGATTCTCCGGTTTCCTCTCACCTGCGCGTAAAGGTGCCTGAGATAGGTTCCAGTCTAGAGGATTGGAAAATGAAATGAAATTAAAAGAACTATTGAGGCGGTGGTGACCTGGTGGTTAACGTGCTGGCTTACTGATATGTAGGTCAGGGGGTTTAACCCCACTATCAACATGTCGTCACTGCAGCCCCTCAGTGCAGCTCACCGGGTTATCAAAGGCCAGCTGTATATCTCACTGTCTTGTAGTGAGAGGCTGTAAAAGAACCACTGCTGTCGTTCGTAAAAGTGTAGCTGCATAGCCGCCAGCATGTTTACACCCCGTGATGGCCTGGCGAGCTATCTGGGGTGTACACTCACTGTCCGAGTTACGACCTAGATCTGTTCCGACCCACCAGTCGTAAGTCGGATCTCATTCACCGAGCACCCGCTATGAATTCATGTGAAGCGTATTCTTCACCTGCACGTTCTTTAAACATGCGAAATAAACTTGTAGCTCTACTCTGCTCTGTTTCTTCTCAACACCACTTTCACATTTCTTTGCCTATTATCTTCCAACAAGGTGTATAGCAACTTTTTCATCTCTGCAATCGGTCCTTCACGCTGGTTTGTGATGATAGTTGACTTACTTGCGGCTGCTGCTTTCACTGCTTCCTTAATGCGGTCCTTGTCCATCAAAATTGTAGACGGCGTGGAGCGGGAGAGATGAAAATTTCACTTTCACTTTAAACTTCATCTCCGACGACAGCGCCTTCCTTGCTTTCTTGGTAGAATCGCCATCTGATAAATCGGACTTCCTGTTGGGGGCCACGGTAACGGTGTACAGTAAATGAATGTAAAATTGTGCTGTAAAAGAGATGTTACTGTGACGGTATCTACTCACTGAGTGTCGCGGTAGAAATAATGCTGCGAGTGTGAGATGCTGGGATGCGGCGCTGCCACAACTATCTTACGCGCCACCCTGCCGGACATATACAGTAAACTCATAATAGTCATCTGCTAGACGTGGGCGTAAGTATGGGTGGTCGTAACTCGCGTACGTCGTAAATCGGATAGTGCTTGTACTCTGTCCAGTGTCGGCTGAGATGGGCGCCAGCCTCCCCGTAACCCTAACTAGTATTAAGTGATTCAGAAAATGCATGCATGAATATGAATGAACAGAAACTCAACCACCTCCCTCAAGTCCATAATTGGTCTCAAGAAAGGGTAAGGCGTGTGTGTGTGTGTGTGTGTGTGTGTGTGTGTGTGTGTGTGTGTGTGTGTGTGTGTGTGTGTGTGTGTGTGTGTGTTTTAAATCTTTTCTGATATTTTCTAATTGATAAAGTTAATCGGTCCTATTAAGCAAAATATAACAGTAGCCCGATTTCAGCCATTGCATCAGTTACTAAGGACATGACCACTGAAAGTAATTATTTATTCATTCTTTATATGCACTGTTTATTATTTAGAGTTTATTTGGGGTCATAGAAAAGCCAAAGCCAACCTCAGCTAACTCTGGATGAAATTCAGGGTACACCTTGAACAGCTACCCAGTCCTCTCCATGGCCGATACTACCAAACAACCAATCATTTTCACACTCACAATGAGATGCAATATAGTACAGACAATTAGCCCAACGTGCTCATCGTTGGACTGTGGTACCAGGGTACTGAGAGCAGGGGAAGATGGAGAACATGCCGATAGCAGAGATAGCACTCTCTCCATACAGAATACCCACCACCACCCCACATAGTGGGATCATGTTACTGCTATTTCCTTTCTTTCTTTCTCTGACAGGATAAACATCTCACCGTTACTCACAGAAATGAAAATAAAAGCATTCTGCTGTGTATGGACTTTTATTTTTCGAGTCCTACATCCGATGACACCTGTAGTCTCGTCTGGATGCCCTGTGAAACTTTCTGGCAACAATGTGTGTTTTTGTTATTTACACCTACATCTGTTTAAACCACATTATCAGGTCATTCTGATTAAATGTGCTCAAATTCATGGGCAGCCCTCGCATACTGATGATATGTATATATAATAACATTAGCTTCAGTAACTATATATATATATATATATATATATATATATATATATATATATATATATATATATATATATATATATATATATATATATATATATATATATATATATATATATATATATATATATATATATATATATATATATATATATATATATATAAAACAGTATGCAGTATACATAGGATATATATATATATATATATATATATATATATAGTACAGTATATATATATATAGTATATAGTATGCAGTATATATATATATATATATATATATATATATATATATATATATATATATATCTCTGATATCTCTGTCTTCCTTTCGGCTTTTTCCCTTTTCTCGGGAGTCGCCACAGCGAATCATTTGATTCGCACATTTGATTTGGCAGAGGTTTTTACGTCGGATGCCCTTCCTGTCACAACCCTTTTTAGCAAGGGACAGAAACATGCTGACGACTTTGCAGCTACTCTACGAAAGTCAGCAATGGTTCTTTTACATGCCTCACACCATAGACAGTGAGAGACATGGCCCGCCTTTGATAACCCAGTTAGTTACACTGGGGGGGGCAGTAACAACATTGTAGAGAGTGGGACTTGAACCCCCAACCTTTGGATCAGTGATCCAGCACCCTTATATATATATATATATATATATATATATATATATATATGTCGTCTTCCTTTCGGCTTTTTCCCTTTCACTCGGGAGGCGCCACAGCGAATCATCTGATTCGCACATTTGATTTGGCAGAGGTTTTTACGTCGGATGCCCTTCCTGTCACAACCCTTTTAGCAAGGGACAGAAACACGCTGACGACTTTGCAGCTACTCTTTACGAAAGTCAGCAATGGTTCTTTTACATGAACCTCTCACCATAGACAGTGAGAGACATGGCCCGCCTTTGATAACCCAGTTAGCCGCACTGGGGGGGGGACAGTGACAACCTTGTGGAGAGTGGGACTCGAACCCCCAACCTTTGGATCAGCGATCCAGCGCCCTATACCACTAGACCACCACTGCCCCCTATATATATAAAAGCCGCAGTTGTGAAAAGAAATCAATAAAAACAAAGCAGATTTCCTGGTAGGGTGCAGACGAATGCCCCATGAGGTCAAAACTGTCAGATAATCTTATCTGTTTGAGAATATTTGGTCACCAGGAAGGTATAAAAACTACACTCCTCCACACACACACACACACACACACACACACACACACACACACACACACACACACACACACACATGAGAAATGCTGTGACGTTATCTCAGGCTGTGTTAATTTCCTCTTATCTGCGACTGTGCTGCTTGTCAGCATCTGCTTAAAGCTTAGTTCTGTAACTCAGTGTCATTTAGTTAAAGGCAAATTGGATAACCTTTGCATATTATTCGTTCCTGCAGTTGGAATCTCTCTCTCTCTCTCTCTCTCTCTCTCTCTCTCTCTCTCTCTCTCTCTCTCTCTCTCTCTCTCTCTCTTTGTTTTACTTCTCTGTAGAAATCTACTATTTAATTCTACCCCCAACCCCACAGCCCATCATCACTGGGTTGGCAAAGCCACATCAGAAAATATTTTTGAAATGTCTGTGTGCAGCTGTGCCTCCCATTTGTCAAATCATGACTTTTGCTGGCGGAAATCTCCGTCCTGAGCGCCGCTCTGATTACAGGGCTCAATGCAGCGGCGATAGCACTGTAGCCGCACACTGCTCTCTCTCTCGGGTTAAGTCCTCAACATGTGGGAGGGAGTGGGCTCACCCATTCCCAAAATACACAAAGACTCTGTCTGGAGTTCATCACAATATTGCTGTCGCATTGTTGTGGCTCGTTCATATTTCTGGCTCAAGCTTGTATAAGCTGTGATATCACCAAGCGTCGGGTTGTAGTCAGTATGTAATATAAGTCAAGTAAACATAGATGTGTTGACAGAGATGCGATTTCAGCCCTCTCCGTCATGCTAGTAATCAAAATTCCCAGTATTCGCTCGCTATATTTATGTATTCCTCAAAGGCCAGAAACAGTCCAATCGGTCATAAATTAGCACTTCCTGTGGCTCAATGCTAAAAAGTTTGCAAGGGAAGGCTATGTTTAGCGGTTAGCGCTCTTCAGTGTGTGTGATTTATACTTAGCATGGGAGTAAATTTCATTCTTTACACTGTTTATGAGGTTATTATCCTCTCACTGTCCTTTCGCTTGCTGGATGTGGAGCAAAATCTGATTCACTCAAAAAATAAAAGTCAAAACAATACCCCCCCCCCCCCCCCATCCCGGCTGTGTAACTACATCTGCTGTACTAAAAATGCGAGAAAAAAAACAAAAACAAAAACCAAACAAACATGACCACGATGAGCAAACATTTCCCTGCAGAGTAAAGACACATTATACATTCTTCTACGACTCTATGTGATACCTATTCCTGACAAACTACACTGTGCTGCCAGATCATACATTTTAACTTATTAGACAAACCACAGTCTGTTTTCCTGAAGACATCCCCATGGCAGAAAGTGTTTGCTCTCAAAGGACACTGGGTGAAGGAGGACTACACCCTGCTTGGCTTTCCAGATCATTTAAT
>CM045728.1:13342349-13417349 GCA_024760905.1 Plotosus lineatus
CATGAGTGCAGAACCGTAACCACTACACCACCAGCCCCACCTGTCAGTAATGGTTCCTTTACATGAAGCTCTCACCATAGACAATGAGAGACATGGCCAGCCTTTGATAACCATAACCCAGTTAGCTGCAATGGGGGAACAGTGACAACTTGTTGAGAGTGGGGTTTGATCCCCCAACCTTGCGATCAGTGATCCAACAGCTTTACCACCAGGTCACCACGACCCTTCTTCCAACGTCTAGCTTTTCTGAAAAACCACCATGAAAATGGAATTTTACAAATTTCCGACACAAAATCATTTTCCCTTCGTTTGTCAGCCACTAGGGGCATAAAACAATTCTAAGTTAAATGTATTGTGTGAAGTCCACTACGAACTATTCACAGTGTCAAGCAGTGGTGGACTGGTGGTAAGGTGCTGGATTACAGAGCCCAAGGTTAGGGGTTCAAGCCCCACTAACAACAGCTGTCAGTGCTGCCTGGGTTATGAGATCAGCCTTGTGTCTCACTGTCTGTGGTGTGAGGTTCATGTAAAAGAACCATTACTGACTTTCATAAAGAACAGCTGCATAGCCGTCAGTGTGGTAATGGCCTGTCGCACTGTCCAGAGTGTACTCTGCCCTCGCTCTCTGTGATGGGCACCAGCCTCCCTGCAACCCTAATTAGGATAGGTGGTTCAGAAAATGTATGTATAGATGAAACTTTTTTGCTCTGACCAATCAATCTGATGACGAAAAAATATTGACGTTATTGTCTGCCGGCTGGCCCTGTGAGGCGAATCTGAAATCTGATTGGTTAAAACAGCCCCACTGCTAATATTGCAGTTTTGAAGGCCTTGGGCAGATTAGACTGAAATGGCAGTTTTCATTCATTCATTTTCTGTATCCGCTTAATCCTAATAGGGTCGCGGGGAGGCTGGCTCCAGGCAAGGGCACAGTACACCCTGGATGGCTCACCAGACCATCGCAGGGCAGAAACACGCTGACGGCTATGCAGCTACTCTTGTCGAAAGACAGCAATGGTTCTTTTACATGAACCTCTCACTATAGACAGTGAGAGACATGAGACAGTGAGCTGGCCTTTGATAACCAAGTTAGCTGCACTGAGGGGGCAGTGACAGTGACAGTGGCTTGAACCCCCAACCCTAGGATCAGTGATCCAGCACCTCACAACCCAGGCCACCACTGCATGGCAGTACATAGAAGCTGAAATCTGATTGGACACCCTCCACATATATGTACTTTAGGCCAGCAGAGAAGGTTTTGCTGGCCCTGATGGCCCATCACTGCTTAGGTGTGTGTGTGTGTGTGTGTGTGTGTGTGAATGATTGTGTTGCGTCTTAGTAATCGCATGGCGAACTGTACCCTGCCTTTGCCCAAATCTTGTTGAAATAGGCCCCACCCTTTATGCAAACTTTGTAGGAGTAAGTGGTTTGGCAAATGGCGAATGGTTGGCTGCAAAGAGGTGTGTGTGTGTGTGTGTGTGTGTGTGTGTGTGTGTGTGTGTGTGTGTGTGTGTGTGTGTGTGTGTTTGTGTGGAAAAAAAAAGGAATATTTTAAAATTTAGCAAGCAAAATTTCTTACTGGCTTCATGCCAAATCTTTTACCATCTGATTGCTCAACCGTTTAATCTTACTAGGGTCATAGGGTTCGCGCGAGTCTATCCCAGATGACTCTGGGCTAAGGTGGGGTACATCCTGAATACCAATCCATTACAGGGCTTGTGCACACCCTAAATGGTTTATTACTTTATTCTGCCCCTGTCTCTGTGACTCTGTGTTTGTGAATGGGGTTTTATCATCTATCCAAAATATATCCCACATGCCCCCAGTGTTCCCAGGATAAGTCTCAGATGCACCGTGCCCTGAATTCTGAAGAATGATAGATGAATAATGGCAGCTTGTCTGAACGTTATCTGACTTGTATGCTAACTCGTAACCGTCCACGCTACAGTGCAATTATGAAATAATGAGTTGCACTCAACTGGTTTGGCTGAACACACCACGCATGTCTGTGAGTGTTTCTTCTCGGAAACCAACACATCAATTATCAACATGCTAAAGCGATGATTCAGTGACTATTATAACCCTTTATTCTCCCAGGAGTCTACTTTGAGTTATTCATGACCCTAGTAGGACTAAACGGCTTGGAACATAAATCAATTAAGTCTTCTCAAGTTCAAGTTCAGGAATTTATCTTAAAGGCTTTTCAGAGTTTCAGAAATAAACACAATTGCATTTCCTAATTTTAAGCCGTGGATTGGCTGTAAGGAGCTGGACCACTAACTGAGTTATCAAAGACTGGCCATGTCTCTCACTGTCTATGAAAGGAGTCTCCAATCTTATCCACAAAGGGCCGGTGTGGGTGCAGGTTTTCACTTCAACCAATCAGTAGCCACACCTTCCATCTGTTCCAATCACTGATTATCAAAAGAAAAAAACAATAGATTGGACATTACTGTTTCAATTCTGAAATGGCGCCATCTTGGTAAGATCACCTTGCTTTAAGACTTAAAGCAAGGTGATCTCACCAAGATGGCCCCACTCCAGAGTTGAAACATGGATGTGGAATCTAGTTTTTTTTTTCTTTTTTTTCTTTTTTCTTTTGATGACCTGTGATTGAAACAGGTGGAAAGTTTGGCTACTGTTTGGTTGAAGTGAAAACCTGCACCCACACCGGCCCTTTGTGGATAAGATTGGAGACCACTGGTCTATGGTGGTGTGAGGTTCATGTTAAAGAACCGTTGCTGACTTTCAACAAGTGGAGCTGCATAGCCGTCAGTGTGTTCATGCCCAGCAATGGCCAGGCAAGCCATCCAGGGTGTACTCTGCCCTCACTCACAGTTGTCTGAGATGGGCGCCAGCCTCCCCGCGACCCTAATTAGGATTAAGTGGTTCAGGAAAAAAATGAATCAATGAATAATTTTAAGCCTCGTACAAGTTAGCCCTCAGTGTTTACTCACGGAAATTGAGGCATCCATCACTCGACAAGTAACACTCATACAAAAAAAAATAAAATGTGATGGCAAATCTATTAAATATCTTGAATTTAATTATTCTTTATCTCTGTTCAGAGTTCAAATGGTTGCTTTTTATGTGCAACATTAGCAACCAATCAACATTCACCTAAAAATTTGTAAAATTAATTGCATTATTCTGGTAAAATATAGTGCAAACTACCTACAGCTATTGTGTGTAGCTGTTTTTCCAAATTTGTATCACTGTCTTATGACATTCAGAGTAATCTTGAATATAGAAATAAACAAAACAACCAAACAAGCAAACAAACAAACAGACAAATAAAAACTAGAGGAAGGCTTATACAGTGTAATGTCATCAGTCATGCATAATGCAGCAATTCGGCCTGATATGGTACATGTTGTTATCTTATCAGTTCATTTTCTGTAACCGCTTAATCCTAATTTGGGTTGCGGGGAGACTGGTGCCCATCCCAGCCAACTTCGGGCGAGGGCAGAGTACACCCTGGACAGCTTGCCAGGCCATTGCAGGGCGGAAACACGCCAACAGCTTTGCAGCTACTCTTTACGAAAGTCAGCAATGGTTCTTTTACATGCCTCTCACCATAGACAGTGAGAGACATGGCTGGCCTTTGATAACCCAGTTAGCTGCACTGGGAGGCAGTGACAACCTTGTGGAGAGTGGGACTCGAACTCCCAACCTTTGGATCGGCGATCCAGCGCCCTATACCACTAGACCACCACTGCCCGATTGTTATCTTATGATAGGTTTTACTTTTAGTGTTCCGCAATATCAACATGTCTATCATCACTCCCTTCAAAGTTATGAATGATCAAAACTCTGTGACCTTGATTATGACCTTTGAAGGTCACACACGATCAAAGATAATTGTCTCAGGTGAACACCCATATTTGGTTTTCACCAGTGTTATATATTAACAGCATGTATGTCAGCACTCGTTTGGAAATGTATAAGTGCTCAAAGCATGTGGCTTTAAATTTGACCTTCAATAGTCACTCAAGGTCAAAGGTACTGTAGTTATATCATTTGGAAGTGTGTATGTGGGTTCCTATGTATCCCCCTCCGCATGTATGTGTCTGTAGTTTCTCAGATATAAATAATTGAGGAATGTCTACCTTCAAAACTTTGTGACCTTGTTCTGACCTTCTTCTGACCTTCAGCACTGACCTTGACATTCCAGTATCAAATTACAAATGATCTGTTGACGTTTGGGGAAAAAAATGTTTGGGTTTGTTCGGGATTTTACTTGCAGACACACAAACAAATAATCAAAGAAATAAACAAATGCTCGTGGGCGGAGGTAATGACATCTAATATAAAAAGCAAGTCTGCATTTATTTATTATTTATTTATTTATTTTTTTAAATTTATTTTTTTTATTTCTTGAATAAAAAAAAAATATATATAAAAAATCCAGTCATCACTGTAAAATAAAACTGAACCAAACAGAACAATGCATATATTTATTTTCACAGTAAATGAACCTGAATGGAGGTTTTCAAGCCACGTCCTGGTGGACCTCCCATCCTGCGCATTTTAGTATTTTTCCTGCTTTATTGCATCCACTTCACTCCGGCAAGGGCTTTAATTAGCTTTTTATTTTAATCAGGTGAGGTGGGAGTGGGAAAAACACTAATATATTCAGGACAGGGGGTAATCCCGAATGCTTGTGTATAACAAAATCATCCACTGACTGATGAGGGTGTTTTGGTAGCATTCGCCGGAAACAAAAAAAAAAAAAAAAAAAAAAAAAAAATCCTGGCAATGCCTTGTCTTTTTGCCCCCAGCTGCAACCTACAATGGTGACAATCCTTCATTAGACACCCTCTGAAACGTTCTCGCACATGCATACAGATTTAAAATAGAAAACAGATCCCGGTACTGTGACTTGCTACGACGCGAAAAGAGTAACATGTAAAAATAAATACCTGGAAAAAAGAAAAATAAAAGACAAAGGATGCAGTTTATTAGACAAAAAAAAAAAAAAAATGAGAACACGGACCTCATCCTATCTGTGTTGCTTTTAGAGCTGTGTACGTTTAGGTAATTAGATGGGTGCAGTATTAATTTAAGAAACAGCATCAAGAATAAAAGAGATTGACGGTGACCTTGAAAAAAAACCGAATCCGTCTTTCATAGATAATTTAAAGCTTTAGTGGAGAGATTAAAGAGAAGAATAGCTGAGGATTATTTGACGATGTGGCTAATTGGTTGCTGTGTGAGCTAAAAGATCTAATAAACTAGTTTTGCTTCTGAGAAGATGTTAATGACGAGGTATCAAAGAAAAAAAAAATTGCAGTTGTTAATTGTGATAGGATGATTAAAGCAGGTATTTTAACATACAAAGACAGGAATCATTTATCAGACTGGAGGAGAATGGCGACCGGGCTCAGCCCGTGTGTGGTGGTGGACGAGTGCGGTATTTTTGTTGGTGTGTTTTTTTCTTCAGTGAGGTAACGCTTTCTGCTGTGACTTTTTGGCGTTTTGTTTAGCCTTCATTCACTGTTACATACTAAACAGATTTCTGACACAAATTGTTGTATTGTCCCCGCGGTCACAAAGGTTAACGTCATTTAGCTCACCAAGCGGTTGCTGGTATCTCCGCTTTGTCTCGAGGCCCTAATTCCTTTATGGCGCAGTGTGAGACCTGCCGAACACGTTGCTGAATGACGGCCGTCTGAGCTGGTGTGAAAGGGTGCCTGGCATGTGGGCTGGTGTAGGTCCCGGGGCAGTGAGATGGGGGAACAGAAAGAGGGGTGGCCCTGGCAAGACAATGGCCCCAGTGTTGGACGAGCCAGAAAAAAAACGGGGTCAAGAATCAAAATGCGACTGACATTTGCAGTCAGCAGATTGATACAGCACCATTGATTCTCGCTCCGGACGCCCGTGATCTGAATTGCAAATGTAGCCGTGCTTTGGCCTTTTTGCCATCCGCCAGCCCGGGTGAGGGGTTGTTCCCACAGTGCTCGGTCTCTCGCTTCCCTCCCATCACCCCCGCCCTCCCTTCCCTTCTTCCCATTTTCCCTTCTCTCGTTCACCCACCCTCCCCAACTTTCTTTTTTTATTCAAGTCCTCTCCAATAGAACCCCCCCCCCAACCCACCACTTCTTTTCCCCAAGAGCAGCCGGTGCAGTCTCCCAGACTCGAGCCCTCCATAGTGGACACAGCTAGTTCATTGTCTGTCCCCTGTTGAAGGGGGAGGACAGGAGGACACAGAAGGCACTGAGGTACGCCAGGCTCTCCTGTCCCTATTTGCAAATGAAACTTAAAAGGGTCCCCCTTGACCAAAGATTGGGAGGGGCTGCTTAGCCCCATTTAAAACCCAATTAATGGGCCTTCTCTTCCATAAGTGGGATTTGTGTGCTTTTCTGGGCTTTCTCACTCAAAAAAAGTCAACATGCCCCATTTGTTATATGCTGAGGTTAAATAGGGAAACTTTAAAAAGTGTTTAAAAAAAAAAAAAAAAAAAAAAAAAAAAAAAAAAAAAAAAACAGTCCACTGGAAAGCGTAATTCGGCCTTTTTCGGATACGCTAAATCATGATGCGTACAATAACATGTTATTTCTTGTAGAATAATGAATTTTTAATTGTTCTATCAAATTTTTAATTATTTACTGCAGATGACTAATGGTACACTTTTTGATTGTTATTTATTTCTGTCACAAATCTCTCAATCGATCAATACCAATACTCATTCATTCATTCATTCACTTTTACCACTTTTACCACTTTTACCACTGCTACTTCATCATAATTAGAGTCACAGGGAGGCTGGTGTCCATCTCAGCCGGCTCTACGTGAGGGCTGGGCACACCATTAACAGTTTGATAGGCCATTGCAGCAATACCATTATTGTCTAGAGCAGGGGTCCCCAACCACCGGTCCGCTCAATTGGTACCGGTCCACAGAAGAAATAATTTATTATTTTGGTTTTATTTATTATCTGGGTCTGAACGATCTTTATTTTTGAAAAATCTTTTGTTTTGAAAAATGACCGGATTCTCTCAGTCAGTCATTTGAGGGCTAAAATGTAACCCACAAGGGGACGGCACATGAACAGAGGCAAGTTGGACATGTTTCAAACAATAGCGGGGATTTGGGGTGAGGCTGAGACTGAGCCTTCATTCTCCCCGCTGGTGCACCATCACCTGTGGGCTTTTTTTTTTTTTTTTTTTTTAGAAAAGTTCAAGCTCTACTTCCCATCCAACTTTATTACAGCTGTTGAAAAATAACATTCATGGACTGATTATTATTATTATTATTATTATTATTATTATAATTATTATTATTAATAATAATAATAATAATAATAATAATAATAATAATAATAATAATAATTATTATTATTATTATTATTATTATATATATATATATATATATATACAATATACACAATTTATGGCAAACAATCAAACCCCCCCCCCCCACCCCCAGTGGGTTACTGATCTCCAGGTCAGCGGTTCAATACCCACGATCACTACTGTTTGGCCCTTGAGCAAGGAACTTAACCCTCAGTTGTATAAAAATGATCATTGCAAGGTGCACTGGATAAGAGTGTCTGTCACATGCCAAAAATGTAAATGATTAAGTGGTTCAGCAAGTGTGTGCATGTGTGTGTGTGTGTGTGTGTGAACTTTATCCGAACTAACAGAGAGCACTGCCACTGCTCAACAAATACTTTTCACAAGGAAGACGTGAATGCTCTCCCTTGAACTTGTTTGGGTTCCCTCTGGGTGCTCTGGTTTCATTCCACAACATAAAAAACAGGCACAGAGACATATTCATTTAAATGGATCCTTTAAATTGCCCATAAGTGTGAATGGTTGTTTGTGTCCGTTCAAGGTGTACCCCGCCCTTCACCTGAAGTTAGCAGGGATTGGCTGCAGTTTTCCATGATGACATGCAATTGGTATTCACAGAATAACTAGGATAGAATAGATAATAAAATGAATAGAAGAATAAATCTGGAAATATATCTCGAAGATGTGGAATGCGCTTTTAATACACACTATCCCCACTTATCCACCAGAAGCGTTTCAGGTAACAGGCTCAGCGTGGGTATTTTTGTGTGGACTTCAAAAGAGATGCATATTAAGTTATTTGGCTGGTCCAAATTGCCTTCAGGTGCATTTGGTACCTCGGCCTTCAGTGGGGACTTAACGGAATTAATCCACGTATAATAATTAATAAGACCACTATAGCGTTGCAGTGATACAAACCATTAATTAAACATAATATAACAAGGCGTGGCATTGCAAAAAGAGAGAGAAGCAAGTCTGGAAGTGGTGGAGAAACGCTTTCCCAGATTGAGATAAGCCAGCTTGCTCTGGGGTTGGCGGACCTCTCCTTATGATGTCTAGCTTTTCTGGAAAAGTTTACCTTGATAATGGATTTTTATGAAATTCAAACAACAAGTCAGTTTCTCCTCCTCCGTCAGCGAGTGTGTGTGAAAAAAACAAAAAACAAAAAAAACAAAAAAAAAACAATTGAATTCAAATGTATTACTAGTATGTGCAGTTTGCAGCGGTGGCCTGGTGGCAATGTCAGCTGGATCACGGATCCAATAGTGGGGGGTTCAAGCCCCACTCGTAACAAGTTGTCACTGTCCCCCCAGTGCAGCTAACTGGGTTATCAAAGGCTGGCCATGTCTCTCGCTGTCTATGGTGTGAGGTTCATGCAAAAGAACCATTGCTGACTTTTGTCAAGAGTAGCTGCATAGCCGTCAGCGTGTTTCTCATCGGGAGTCGGAGTCCCCTGAGGCAGTTCGTTCACAGCAACGTTATGGCAAGTCCTTCAGCGGTACTGAAACCCAGTCGTATCGGCTTCTGCCCTTCCATTGGATTTTTACGGTGGTGCCCAGAGGGGAGACTTGCTGCTTGGGAAACAGCCTGTCCTCCACACTTCCTACCGAGGCTCTGCACACTGGAGAGTATCACCAGCCGGAATACCAGCCAGAGCGCAGTTCCATAGTACTTCGAAACTGACGGAGGCCTACTACTACTATGTGCAAGTCGCTACATACCATTCAGCTAATGGAACTCGTCAAACAGTTTTGCTCTGACCAACCAATCAGAGAATCAGAAAATGCTGATGTTATTGTGAGTCAGCTGGCACAGTGAGGTGAAGCTGAAATCTGATTGGTTAAAGAAATAGCCCAATTGTAGTTTAAGTAACATCATCCAGCACTGTGGATTCTCAAGGCCCTAAGCAGATTAGGTTGACATGACAAGCTGAAATCTGATTGGACAAAAAAATAAATAAATAAATAAATAAAATAAAATAAAATTAAATGAAAAAAAAAAAAAAATCTAATAGCGACATACACATACTGGAAGCAGTGCAGCCAAGAGACATGCTACGGAATAAAAGGAAAGGACTGTTGAGATGAAATTAATACAATTTCAAGGAAGAAGTATTCAAATTTAATTTGTAAATGTAGGTCAATGCTTCTTTTAATGTTTAAACCAGCAGAGAAGGCCTTGCTGGCACTGATGGCCCACCACTGGACTGGAATATAAATTTATAACATCCAAACAATAGCATTTAACTGTGAAGATTTATATCTGGGATCTCTGAGGCTTTATACTGAAGACCTCATCATGGTAAACTCCAAAATAAAACTAATTATCTGAAGTCAAGCTGTTTTAGTGGGTCTGTGGTCCCCAGAAGTCTAAACAGGATACGTGTGTTAAATCCCAGAGTGGTTTCTAATTGCATTCGGACATTCAGACTCTTTTTTTTAAATATATGATCACATGTGTAACCCACAACTCACTTTAAGGAATGATAATGCTGTTCCTGTAACCAATTATGTTATGACCTCCCGCAGGCCAGTGGCTGATGTTTGCCATTCCAATCAGTTCTATTGTGAACATCTAAGTCTGGCTCATACTCCACAGCGGCAAACTTCAAGGGTTCACAGCAATGGCTGGCTGGCAGACCCATGCTTGTGGTAAACGATGATCGGTGAGTCATTAACCCTGTTTGCAAACATTGGGCCAGGAATTATGTGTGTGAGTGTGTGTGTGTGTGTGTGTGTGTGTGTGTTTGTGTGTGTGTTGGGGGATAATTCCTATTTGAATTAATGCTAAGAAATGTTGACTGTGTGAACAAGGACACCGCATCGAGTAGGTAGTACATCCACCTTATAGAAAGAAGGTAGTGAGCTCAAGTCCCAGGCTCAGGTGCTTTTGTGGAGTTTGCATCTTCTCCCTGTGCTTGTGTGGGTTTCTTTCCCAAAAGAAAGACATGCATACTGTCAATGATGTGGAAATTGTGGTGGATTACAGATAACTTGAATTGAGGAGCTTGAGGTACTTTAACACTACTCAGGATGTTCCATGAGTCTGTTGTGGCCTGTGCTATCCTCTATACTGTTGCATGCTGGGACAGCAGGTTGAGGGTCACAGACACAAACAGATCAAACAAACAAACATATATATATATATATATATATATATATATATATATATATATATATATATATATATATATATATATATATATATATATACAGAGATCCCGCACTTTCCATGGTTAATTGGGACCGAGATTCCCCTCTGACCGCTGAATTCCGTGAAGTAGGATCAACCCCCACTGACTGACATATATGTACATGTATCTTCTTCATGTACATGTATCGCCTTTCGACTGTTCCCCTCAGGATTCGCCACAGCAAATCTTCTACCTCCATTTCACCCTATCCTCTGCATCTTCTACTCTTACTCCAACTACCTTCATGTCCTGCTTCACCACATCCATAAATCTCCTCTTTGGTCTTCCTCAGGGCCTTCTGCCTGGTACTTCCAACCTCAGAATCCTACTTCCAATATACTCACTATCCCTCCTCTGTACATGTCCAAACCATCTCAATCTAGCCTCTCTGACTTTGTCTCCAAAACATCTTACATGGGCGGTCCCTCTGATATATTCATTCCTGATCCTATCCATCCTCGTTACTCCCAAAGAGAACCTCAACATTTTCATTTCTGTTCAACATCGCTGGCCTCAACAACGTCTTGTACACTTTTCCTTTCATTCTTGCCGATACCTTTCTATCACACATCACACGGACACTTTTCTCCATCCATTCCAAACTGCCACTTCTCTGCCACTCCAGACTTCCTCATGCAATACCACAGTTCCTCTCTCGGCACCCTGTCATATGCTTTCTCCAGATCTACAACGTACAATGATGCTGTGGTCTGGTGGTAAAGGTGCTGGATCACTGATCCTAAGGTTTCGAGTTCAAGTCCCACTCTCAATGTGTTGTCACTGCCCCAATGTGCAGCTAAATGGGTTGCCAAAGGCTGGCCATGTCTCTCAATGTGTATGGTTGAAAGGCTATAAAAGAACCATTGCTGACTTTTCTCGAGTAGCTGCATAGCCATCAGCGAGTTTCTGCCCTGCAATGACTTGTCCAGGGTGTATTCTGCCCTTGCGCAGAGTTGGCTGATATGGACGCCAGCATCCCCATGACCCTAATTAGGATTAATCGGATCAGAAAATGAATATATATATATATATCTTCTTCTTTTCCTTTCGGCTTTTCCCTTCAGGGGTCGCCACAGCGAATCATCTGCCTCCATCTCACCCTATCCTTTGCATCTTCTTCTCTTACACTAACGACCTTCATGTCAACGGACACGCCTCCCGCCTCTCCTTCTTCGACGTCTTCGACCAACAGTAGTCCAATTTCCATCAGCACCCTGTTGGTTGACGGCACTGATGGCGGTCGTTGTTAACCCGGGCCTCGACCGATCCGGTATGTCATTCTTTCTTGTGATTCGCATAGTTTATTTGGCATTTGTTTTACGCCGGATGCCCTTCCTGACGCAACCCTCTGCATTTATCCGGGCTTGGGACCGGCGTGAGGGAGAGACACTGGTTTGTGCCCCCCCCTCACGGCTGCATTATAAAGGATGGCAATAGGTGTGTTGAAATAGGCAGACTGCAGAGAGTACTGTTGTTGCATAGCAGAGCAGATTAGATAAAATGAGTGTGTATTGTAATAAATGGCAATTGAGTGTTAATATTAATAAAACTAAATTAGTTAAATTTCGTATAGCAGGTCGTCTAAGGAAGTATGAAAACTTCCATTTTAACGGATCTAAGATTGAGATAGTGTCATCCCATAAGTATTTAGGAGTGCATCTCTCTTGTTCAGGGTCATGGTATGTCACACAAAAAAACACTTGCGGAACAGGCTATGAAAGTAATCAGAGCGTTAAAACATAATGTAAATAATTACTTAAATTTGCCTGTTAATGTATTATTGCACATTTTTGATATAAAGGTGATTCCTTTGTTATTATATGGCTCCGAGATCTGGGGTTTCCATCCATCTCCCAATGTTGTACAGGTAGATAACTATTATAAAAAGATTCTTCATTTGGGTAGATCATCACCATGTATCGCTTCTAGGGGTGAATTGGGTCGCTTCTCAATTAGAGTCAATCTTTATGTGAAAATTATAAAATTTTGGGTTAGAATTTTACACCAAGATGTTAATAATATTTTGTGTAAAGCGTATAGTTTCCAATACTCGCTTGCAGAAAAGGGCAAACGTTGTAGGGCTCTTAATGTTAAAAATCTGCTTTTTAGTTATGGATTTGGATACGTTTGGTTGAATCAGGATGTTGGTTGTGTAAAATCTTTCCTTCTGGAATTTAAACAAAGGTGTATCCATATAGATTATCAAAATTGGTTTGAGAGCATTAATAATGTACCAAAGTTGGATTGATTGAGAAGTGTGAAGAAAGAGGTGAAATTTGAGGAATATTTGTCAGTTATACGAGAACCAATCTATAGAATAGCTCGATGTCGTTTTCGCTGCTCTAATCATAGCCTGCTTATTGAAGAACGAAGAAAGATGAAACTGCTGCGCCACGAAAGGTTATGTCCTTTTTGTATAATACCTAATGTCTTCTTCTTCTTCTTTTCCTTTCGGCTTTTCCCTTCAGGGGTCGCCACAGCGAATCATCTGCCTCCATCTCACCCTATCCTTTGCATCTTCTTCTCTTACACCAACGACCTTCATGTCCTCCTTTACCACATCCATGAATCGTCTCTTTGGTCTTCCTCTAGGCCTTTTGCCTGGTAGTTCCAGCCTCAGCATCCTATTACCAATATACTCACTATCCCTCCTCTGTACATGTCCAAACCATCTCAATCTAGCCTCTCTGACTTTGTCTCCAAAACGTCTTACATGTGCTGTCCCTCTGACGTGCTCATTCCTAATCCTATCCATCCTCGTTACTCCCAAAGAGAACCTCAACATTTTCATCTCTGCTACCTCCAACTCTGCCTCCTGTCCTTTCCCCAGGGCCACTGTCTCTAACCCATACAGCATCGTTGGCCTCAACACCGTCTTGTACACTTTTCCTTTCATTTTTGCTGATACCCTCCTATCACACATCACACCGGACACTTTTCTCCAACCATTCCAACCTGCCTACACACGCTTCTTCACCTCTTTTCCACACTCTCCATTGCTCTGGATTGTTGAGCCTAAGTACTTAAAATCCTCCACCTTTCTTATCTCTGCTCCCTGTAATCTCACCGTTCCTCTTTGGTCCTTGGCATTCATGCACATGTATTCTGTCTTACTGAGGCTAATCTTCATTCCCCTCCTTTCCAGGGCATACCTCCACCTCTCTAGATTTTCCTGCACTTGTTCTCTGCTCTCACTACAGATTACAATGTCATCTGCAAACATCATAGTCCATGGGGAATCTTGTCTAACCTCGTCTGTCAGCCTGTCCATCACCATAGCGAACAAGAAGGGGCTGAGAGCTGACCCTTGATGCAGTCCCACCTCCACCTTGAACTCTTCTGTCACACCGACAGCACACCTCACCACTGTCTTACATCTCTCATACATGTCCTGCACCACTCTAACATACTTCTCTGCCACTCCAGACTTCCTCATGCAATACCACAGTTCTTCTCTCGGCACCCTGTCATATGCTTTCTCCAGAACCACAAAGGCACAATGCAGCTCCGTCTGACCTTCTCTGTACTTCTCCATTAACATCCTCAAGGCAAACACTGCATCTGTGGTGCTCTTTCTGGGCATGAAACCAAACTGTTGTTCACAAATGCTGACTTCTGCCCTTAGTCTAGCTTCCACTATTCTTTCCCATAACGTCATCGTATGGCTCATCAACTTTATCCCTCTGTAGTTGCCACAACTCTGCACGTCTCCCTTGTTCTTAAAAATGGGCACCAGCACACTTCTCCTCCATTCCTCTGGCATCCTCTCACTCTCTAAGACCTTGTTAAATGTTCTTGTCAGAAAATCTACTGCTACCTCTCCTAGACACTTCCATACCTCCACCGGTATGTCATCAGGATCAACTGCCTTTCCATTCTTCATCCTCTTCAATGCCCTCCTCACTTCACCCTTACTAATCTTTGCTACTTCCTGGTCCTCAACAGTCACCTCTTCTACTCTTTTTTCTCTCTCATTTTCCTAATTCATCAGCTCTTCAAAGTACTCTTTCCATCTTCCCAGCACACTTCTGTGGAATCTGAATATAATTTTTGTTTGATTTGTACATTTACAATAGTCTGAGAGGCGATATACTCCCAAGTTATTTTATTAAAGACCCAAATGAAGATAAATTTGTTCAATTGATGTCAACTACAAATGTTAACCATATTAATGCCTGAGCTAAATATGTATTCCTTGGCTTGAAACTGAGATGTAATTTTTTGTCAAATATAAAAAACTGAACATTGTATATTTTACAACACTTCAACTGTATTCTTTTATCTGTGCATCTATAAAATGGGCCTGTGGCTCCCTTACATAAATAAAATAATTTATTCATTCATAATACAGTGGTACCTCACCTTATGAAATTACTCTGTTCCAGAGCCTTTTTGGAACCTAGTTTTTTTTGTAAATTGAACCGCATTTTACATGTAAAATGTGTGATTCGTTTCAAGACCCCCAAAACTACCCCCTAAACCCTTTTAAAATTATAAAAGTATACTTTTTAAGGCATCCTTCTGGTTCAATATCGTACCGATGGTAGATGAGTTTGGCCATATTCCTTTGTGATATCACTCAACTGCATGCCACGAACCCGCTTCTTCTTGTCACTTGCACTGAGAATCACACGCACTTGTGAGTGTGTGTGTGTGTGTGTGTGTGTGTGTGTGTGTGTGTGTGTGTGTGTGTGTGTGCGTGCACGCGCTTGTGTTGACCATGTCTTCTTAGCAGAGTTATAATCTTACACATATTTATGCAAGGTTAATAGCATGAGCCAAAAGGTAACATTTCAATGAGCACACTCGATAAACTCCTGAAACAACAGTAACTCTGTCCTTTACATGAAAAGCATTATGGAGATGCAGCTCCATAATAGCCAATGGGAGGGAGCTGTGTCATCCCTCCTAGCCAATGTGAGGCCAGCGGAGTGAGCTGCATCGGGGATTTAGCTCAGTTGGTAGAGCATCTGCTTTTTCCTCCGGAAGGTCGGAGTATGAATCTGGACACGTCATTCCATGAGACGTTAAAATTTGGGTGTTGTTGCTTCCTGCTTGGTGCTCAGCATCAAAAGGATAGAACAATGCAACAACTGGTTCCGTACAGTGGTGACGGGTGCCCGGAGTGCAGGGAGTGCTGGGGTCTCATTTGCATTGAGCATATGTGTGTATGGAATTGTGCTATATAAGCATCCACAGTAGTAAAGTATGTTGGGAGATTGCCAATTGGAGGGAGCTGTGTCATCCCTCCTAGCCAATCGGAGGCCAGAGGGGCGGGATGTTGGAAGATAGCCAATGGGACAGCAGTTTCTTCATTGTTTGAATGGCGCATTTCGTAAGGAGAACTTGTTTTGTATACAGAGACAAAACTGATGGGATGAACGTACTCTGATTCTGATTTTGATGTTATTTGCCTGTTCCAAATTGCTCTCAGGGGTAGGTGTGAATGATTATGCATGCTTGCATTGTAATGATCTTATGCGCAGTCCAGGGTGTACCTTGCCTTTGAACAGTGTCAGCACAGATAGGCTTCAGCCTCCCCGCGACGCTATTAGGAGTAAGTTAGGCAAATTATTGAATGTATGGGAACGTCTGGAACACTTAGTGTAAAAGGAGCACAAGGTCGATATACCAACTGTTCTTACAAATATTAAGATGTACTTCGTGACATTTTGACATTTTTGTCTCCTTTTTCAGTTATTTATTTATTTATTTTTCTTTTTTCTTTTTTTTTTTTTTAAGGTAATAAAACATAATTTTTTTGTTTTTCCAAGTAGGTTGTCCTAAGGGCAAGAGCTTTGCTGTAATTTTACACCAGATATTTTAGCTACCATTAAGAATCAGATAAAAGAACGTTAAAAGTGTAGATTATTTTTTTTCATATTTGATACAGCTTATGAAATGTGTTTAAGTTGAAGAGGAATAAAGCACCACGGGGCAGGTTGTGATAGAACATCACTCAAATCAAATATTCAGTGGTGCACTTTTCCAATAAGATCACATGCTTAATTGCTTTACTCTTAGTGTAACACTCTTTGTCAAATACATTTTATCTAATAAACCATCTCTGACGGCATGGTGGTGTAGTGGTTAGCCTTACAGCAAGAAGGACCTGGGTTCGATTCCCAGCATGGTGTTCCTGTGTGGAGCTTGCATGTTCTCCTCATGCTTGCATGGGTTTTGTCCAAGTATTCTGGTTCCTTCCACAGTCCAAAAACATGCACAGTAGATTTACCGGCTGTTCCAAACCTTCCCTTGGTGTGAGTGTGAGTATGAATAATTGTGTGAGTGTTGGCCCCAAAATGGCCTGGGCGAGCTGTCCAGGGTGTACTCCGTCCTTACTCGAAGTCAGCTGAGATGGATGCCGGCCTCAGTGCAACCCTAATTAGGATTAAGCAAGTCAGAAAATGAATGAATGCGTTATCTCTAGGTGGTGTAGTGGTAAAGTGCTTACCACGTTCACCTGACAGTAAAAAGTATTAACAGAACACCATAATACTCCCGGTAGTGATACTGCTACACTATTGGTGGAATATTATTAGAACATTTTGGGGCACAATATATACATACATTCGGAATTCAAGCAGTAATATTCAACAGCTACTGACAGTCTGGTTGCAGGGATGAATGGAATTAATGATACATTTTCATTTACATAGTTCTAATACGATATGATACAACACAATACGATACAACATGATACAATACAATATTTGGTATTGTTACATATGGAAATTTAGAATATGAAAATTGCCCCGTTAAACCAGCGAAACACGACAAACCACGACATACAGTATATGCAGTTTAAAAATATTAACAAAATAATACAAGATAATAACTTACAGTTAAGACATAAACAAAATACACATTGAACAAGGGTCACAAAGTAAAGATAGTCACCAAGCAGCTGCAGTACGGTAAATTTAGAGACAGCGCACGGGCTGGTAGTCGAAAGCTTGGAATCCCGCGTACCAAAAGAAACGAATGATGAAAACCCTCGCGTTGGCTGTGGATGATGGACTTGGGTGATGAAGTCTTGAAGGACGACTCTTGGATGAAGCGCGTTGAATGATTCGCCTAGATGATTCCTCTTAGATGATCCGCCTTAGATGATTCATGTGAGCAGGTCGGCAATGGGTCCTTATATAAATTCTCTAAAGTTCGGGAAAGTTCCTGTTCTGGAATGTTCTAAATCACGTGACCCGTCACCAGGGCGCATGTGCAACTAGGTCCATCTCAAAGTTTCCATAATATGCTGAAAAGTTCCAGACCCAATTAGACCATGAAGGCAAAACAGTGACCCAAAAACAGCTGAGTAATACCATGAGCCACCATTTACAGCACACCAACTCAATATAATTACATACAGCGTTTATACATTCATTATATTTATATTTACATGTATACATTTATTTACATGCCCATAACAGTATGAACTATGAACAGGATTAAAACCCTTTGAGTTAATCAAATATCAATCAATAAATAGCCTATATATATTTGTAATTACATCTGTTACAAGTATTTTTTGCTTCTTTGCTTTTATATAATTGTAAACTTTATACAACCAATAAAAAAGCTCGGTGAAAAAAAATGTTTATTGTTAGCAGTGTTTTTGTGATGAAGTTATTATTTTCCTTTGGCTGATCCCTTTATTCTCAGAGGTTGCCACAGCAGTGGCCTGATGGTAAAGGTCGCTGGATCGCTAATCCTAAGGTTCGGGGTTCAAGTCCCACTCTCCACAAGGTTGTCACACCCCCCGCCCCAGTGCAGCGAACTGGGTTACCACAGTCCGGCCATGTCTTTCACTATGGTGAGAAGTTCATGTAAAAGAACCATTGCTGACTGTTGTAAAGAGTAGGCTGCAAAGCCATCAGCGTGTTTCTGTTCCTTGCTAAAAGGGTTGTGTCAGGAAGGGCATCCGACGTATAAACCTATGCCAAATCAAACATGTGAATCAGATGATTCGCTGTGGCGACCCCTGAAAAAGGGAAAAAGCCGAAAGGAAAAAGAAGAAGCTAATTAACAGCTCTTCAAGATTTGAAACGAGCGTGTCAGACAAGTGTTCCTTCGTTTTGGGAGGCTAACAAAATCCAGACGAACAGGGTGAAACCTACACAGGAGGCCATCTAAGCTAAGAATCAATTCAAGGAGGATGGGACTGTAAAGCAACAATGCTACCTGCTGCACCGCCATTCCGCTGTGCCTACCTCTATACTTCAACCACACAGGACATACCATCGCTCCATCTTTCCAAAGAGGCTATCCTGAGCTTCACTGTCCTCCTGAAAGCACCATCTTTCTTCTTCTCCTTCCTCCATAATGACTACCAGTTTGGTGCTGAAAATCATCTCCAGTTCTACTTCACAACGCCCAAATGGAAGGAAGCTTGATGAGTATGAGTGCACAGCCTTCATGCTTGCTAATAGAGAGCCATGGCTCAGATCTCTGCTGGGAATAATAAGAGGAGTAAAGAGGGGAGGAGGCTCTTCCTGTAAGGCCTGTGACAGGCTTTAACAAGACTCCTAAATTTAATCCTCAGACCTGCTGGGTTACAGAGGAGTCAAGCAGCGGGGAGGCTGCCCATCATGTTGAGGATGGTCCTGACTTTGAGACAGCCTGCCAGAAAAATCTCTCAAGCTGATGACAAATTCATTTGGCACAGCCACACCTGTGACACTGTTGAGGATAAGAGACACGCGTACACGCCCAATCTGTGACCTCCAGCAATCACTTCTAATCATTACAGACACAAACGCTTCATATTTCAGGATTAGAAAAAGATTTGAAATCACATTTATTCATCAGGAGCATGTCATATATACACAGTCTGCATATCTTCACCACAGAGAAGGTTTCAGATGATTATCCTTGTGCTGGTGCGCCCCTGCAGTGGAAATTGATTTTCCAGCCAAGCTAAAACCGAATTGAAGTACACACTTCCTATGACCAGTCGGAGACCGGCTCTCGGTGCAACACGGTGCCCCTCCTGAATGTGTGCGTCATGCTAATCGCTTGGTGCTCTGACATCTGGAAACCTCCCGCTGAATGGCAAATCACTCAAGCCCTTTTTGTACGCCTGAGATTTTCCCAATATTTGAAGTTGTCACACCTAATCTGTGGAAATGAAATCCGTTCAAATCAGCCTAAATTTCTTTCCTCTATCTTGCGGTCTGACTAGAAAGTCATTCAGCAGTATATTCGCGCCCCTTTGGACTCAGCAAGGTCTCTGCTTTCTGTCATCTCCACCTTCCCGATTTCCATATTTAAAAGCACAAACTTGACGGCACTTATTGGTCCAAAGATGCTGCCAATATTTTAGTCATTTTTCCTTCCATAACAAGGTCCATGAAATCATCCAAAACAACTCTCCCTGCTATTTTTCTATAACCTTTTCCACCAATACCATCCCTGTGGGTGGATGCACTGCTGGCATTAAAATTTAATCGGAATAATGTATGTATCTTCTGCTACATTCTTTATAAGATTTTTTTGGCAGTCTGTCCATCCTCCGAAGCTTTCAATCATGGGTCCCCTGGGGCATTGTGGGATACCTGCTCTTTGAAGCCGGCTGAGAAGCCATAGAGAGCAGGCCCTGCCTGGAAGACAGGAAAAGCTCTTTGCTTATGGATTACATTTCCAATGAAATGTAGCGCTGTTGTTTTTAAGGGCAAATAGAGGTGCATTATGCAGAATGAGTCTCTATCTATATGATTCGCAATGTTGATGTCACCATGTTGAATTTCGCAGCTGTGCATCTTGTTTTTTTTTTTTTTTTTTTTTTTTTTTCCCTTGCCATGATGATGTTGTCAAAGTGTCTTTGCAGATGGCTGGAAAGCAAGCATTGGCCTTTACGTGATTAATCAAGACATTTGTATTAGAAAAATAATTGTGTTCGGTGAAATGGAGCAGGTCACCTGACTGGTTAAAGTTTATAAATCGGTGATTATCAGCAAAGCTAGCATTTAGTTAACAGCTATAAATTAAAACAGATGCCAGATGAGTCTTGACATCATCTGAAATGCTAGAGGGAAATCCTCCTAAAGAGCATATGGAAAATTTTCAGAGGTCAGATACCTGATGTTGCCTGGTTCTTTGTCTCTGCTCTATTGGTCGGATGGGAACAAAACCATCCATCCATGAAACATCTGTACTTTTACTGCTTGATTAGCTTTTCTGCTCTTCCAGTCATGGGTTGTGTACTTCTTTCACAATCACATATGTTATATATTTTTTTTTAACTTTTCTTTTTGGATTTTTGTTTTGCAAGCATTCTTTGTTGAGAAACACTTTCCAATGGGGAAGTATTGCAATGTGGGCTTGTCACATCACAAACCTGGATATCTAGTAGTTTGGCTTTCCCTGTATCTTTGTCTATCTTTTTTTCCTGAATATGTGAGAAAAAAAAGTACATAAGTTGCAGTCTACTATACACATGCTGTGTCAGTGTCTCTGCTATTTAAAATGTATACAACCTATACATTTCATATATACATTTCCAATATAAAGTGTACAAGATGGTGATGAGGCCAGCAATGTTGTATGGTTTAGAGACAGTGGCCCTGGGGAAAAGACAGGAGTCAGAATTGGAGGTAGCAGAGATGAAAATGTTGAGGTTCTCTTTGGGAGTAACGAGGATGGATAGGATCAGAAATGAGTACATCAGAGACATGTTAGATGTTTTGGAGACAAAGTCAGAGAGGCTAGATTGAGATGGTTTGGACATGTACAGAGGAGGGATAGTGAATATATTGGAGGTAGGATGCTGAGGTTGGAACTACCAGGCCCAGAGGAAGACCAAAGAGAAGATTTATGGATGTGGTGAAGGCGGACATGAAGGTCGTTGGAGTAAGAGTAGAAGATGCAGACGATATGGAGAGATGGACGCAGATCATTTGCTGTGGCGACCCCTGAAGGGAACAGCCGAAAGGAAAAGAAGAAGACAACCTATAAATTTCATTATCTGGACTCAGCTTTAAAGATAACATAACAAGCTCTGACATGTAAGTAGTGCTTTGAGTAAGGCCACTGCTGCAGCACATGAAAATGTGTCAGCTGAGGTGGTTCGGGCAACTGATTAGAATGCTTCCTGATTGCCTCCCACCAGTGGACCCAAAACTCTTTTTGAAAGGATTATATATATATATGTCCTGCAAACGGCCTGGGACTCCCAAGAGGAGCTTGAAATGCTTGAGAGTGTTGCTGGAGGAAGGGATGTGTGGGGTTCCTTTCAAGACCTGTTGCCTTTTTCAACCTAATTCAGATAAATAGTAGAAAATGGATGGTTGGATGAATCAATAGATAAGATGGTAACGCAAGCAGATGCAGTGGCCTAGCATGCTTCATATTTAAGCAGCTTTGTCTTTCATTCTCTTTATTGTGTATTCAGATGTTTCCAGCTTATGAACGAGTTATGTTCCAGACGGCCGTTCGTTAGATGAATTTGTCCATAAGTCGTTACAGGGCATTCTTTAGAGGGGAATGTATGTTTAAACCTTGTATAAGTAACCTATACGAGTTTGTACTGTATACAATCTCTCTCTCTCTCTCTCTCTCTCTCTCTCTCTCTCTCTCTCTCTCTCTCTCTCTCTCTCTCTCTCTCTCTCTCTCCATAATCATCACATTATCAATATCATTATGTCCTGTGTTTAAACTACTGGTTCCTCTCAAGCACAGCACAGTGGATCTGATCAGATTTACAGAGAGTTTCACTCTTATCCAGTTCATTATAATACTGGAGTCAATTTGTTTCTTCTTTGAAACTTTTGGCACGAGTTCAGAAATGTATCAGTTCTGCTTCTCTTCCCTTACCTGCAGTGTAAAGCATATCTCAGCCACGCCCCTCTGCCGGAGCTGAGTATTAAGTGTACCTCAGGATAATGTTTAAGCCTATTTCATACTCATATTTATGATATATCTTTCTTATAGATTGTATTCCATTTCTATTACTACGTGTTCTTCAATTTCATTTCATTTTCACTCTCGACCTCAGACCGGATGTCACGTATCTCCGGATGTTCATAAAACCAATGTTTGTAAGTGGGGGAGCGCCTGTGCTCCTTTTTTTTTTTTTTTTCTTTCCCATACTCAGTCCTTTGCAGCTGCAGTATAGCAGGTCCGAGCTGCTCATGGTTCATGAAAATTCCAGATCAGAGCCACCCTAGGCAGAATTGACACAAGGAAAGCTACTGGTCCAGATGTAGTAACAGGAAGGGCACTGAAAGCTTGTGCAGATCAACTCGCGGGGGTTTTCCCACCATCTTTAATATCTTGCTCCTGCAATGCATGTTTCCCACCTGCCTCAAAACAGCCACCAATATTCCAGTGCTTAAGAAGAGCACAGCAAGCTGCCTAAACGAAGACCACCAAGTTGCCCTAACCCCCATCATCACCACACGTTTTGCTCCACATCAGTTTGCATACAGCACAAACAGGCCAACAGAGGATGCTATCAATGCAGCCCTGCGCACAGTCAACACACACCTGGACAGCAGCAACTATGTGAGGATGCTGTTTGTGGACTTCATCTCTGCTTTCAACACAGTTCAACCATATAGACTGGTTCGGTAGTTGGACAATCTGGGCTTGGGAGCTGATTGTAATGCTGGATACTGGACTTTTTCAGCAGCAGATGTCAGAACATTAGGATGGGAGAACATATTTCTTCCACTCTCATCCTGAACACCAGAATATTCACAGGGGTGTGTTCTTAGCCCCCTCCTCTTCTCCTTATTCACACACAAGTGTTTCTCCACTCACATCAGCAACACCATATTCAAATTTGATGACTATACCACTATCATAAGTTTGATTATGGATAACAACAAGCCTACATCAAAGACTTTTAGCATCTGCGGTGATGGTGCAGAAATAGCAGCCTCGAACTAAACACATCCAAAACCAAGGAGACGATAATGGACTTCAGGAGATTGCTGACTTCACCTGGACCACAAACATCTCCCACCAGGTGGGGAAAGCACAACAAAGGATGTACTTTCTCAGGAAGCCCCTACAAACCCATCTACCATGATCCCTAATGACAAACGTTTACTGCTACACCTTTGAGATCCTCCTGACCTACTGCTGTAAAATGTGATTCAGCAGATGTTCTATAGAGGATAGAAAGGCCTTGCAGAGGGTGGTGAGGTTGGCAGAGTGGATGAGTGTAACTGCACTACCCTCCCTCGGTGACATTTACACTGACAGACTTCAGAAGAGAGCCAGTGGAATTATCAGGGACCACATACACCCAGGACACCCCATTTTCTCCCCTCTCCCCTCTGGAAAAGGTACAGGACACGAAAAACAAAAACGATCAGAACATGTCTCTCACTGTCTATGGTGTTAATCATGTAAAAGAACCATTGCTAAGCTGTGTCAAGAGGAGTTTTATAGCCGCCAGCATGTTTCTGCCCTGTGATAGCCTGGTGCACTGTCCAGGGTGTACTCTGCCCTTGTTGAAATGGGTGCCAGCATTCCCCGTGATCCTAATTAGGATTAAGTGGTTCAAAACATGAATGAATGAATGAATGAATGAATTATGTGCATCCTTTCTTATAAGGTGTAAGTCTGGGAATCAATTAGATTTTCAGCAATGACTTTGTTGTGAGTAGTATGCATATGGAAATCTGTTGCTGCTGAGGTAACCCTCTTGCATATTTCCCACCTCAAATATTTCCAAGTGGAAGAAGAAATAACCGTTTTTTTCCTTATACAGTCACCCATAAATACTGTATAGATATTAATAAAGTGACACTTCTGCAATGAGTGGTGGCCTAGCAAAGCACTATCAAAGGCGGGCCATGTCTCTCACTGTCTATGGTGAGAGACATGTAAAAGAACCATTGCTGACTATCGTAAAGAGTAGACTGCAAAGTCGTCAGCGTGTTTCTGTCCCTTGCGAAAAAGGGTTGTGACAGGAAGGGCATCTGACGTAAAAAAAACTTCTGCCAAATCATAAACGTGCGAATCAGATGATTTGCGGTGGCGACTCCCGAGTAAAAAAAGGGAAAAAGCCGAAAGGAAGACAGATCTTAACTCTGGGCAGTGGTGGCATGGTGGTAAAGGTGCTGGATCACTGATCTTATGGTTGGGGGGTTCAAGCTGCACTCTCAACAGGTTGCTAACTGGGTTATCAAAGGCCTGGGTTCTCTCTCTCTGTCTATGGTGAGAGGTTCATGTAAAAGAACTATTGCTAACTTTCACCAAGACTAAGCTGCATAGTCATCAGCGTGTTTCTGCCCTGCAATGGCCTGGCGAGCTGTCCAGGGTGTACCGTGCCCTTGTCCGGAGTTGGTTGGGATGGGCACCAGCGTCACCGTGATCCTAATTAGGATTAAGTGATTACAGAAAATGAATGGATGAGATCATAAGTCTGTAACGCTCTGGTTAGCATAGACTAGCTTTTGTATTACAGTAGGCCCTTGACCTTTCGCAGTTCAGCGCTCATGTCCCCACATACTCACGGATTGGCGACAAACCCAGAAGTAACTGGCACGTGATTCAAATTTAGCCAATGGCTGAGAACTTTTTTTTCTCCCTCCTGCTGATTGGTTGCAGATGATGTGTACACCTCTTTTTTGCCTCCTTCAGGCACATGTTATCAACATGATTGTTTGAATTGTGATTTCATGGTTTTGTTTTTTTCTTTTTATGATTATTTAAGCCCTATAATGTCACTCAAACAACATGCATCTTCTATAGCTTCTGGTAAGGAGCCAAAGTGCTTTAATCATTAACAAGTATTATGACAGTACAAAATTAAAAACATTTTTACGTAATCATTACTACATTGTACTGCATTATTACTGTATTAATGAGTAATACTGTCTATAGAATGTATTTAACAAGCATATTTTAGTGCATGTAATGTCATACATAGGGTTTCAAAACCGCGTCAATAACTCTTGGATTTTCATTTCAAGGGTCGGAACTGAATCATTGCAAAAAAAAAAAAAAAAAAAATGTCTACTGTATATGTGGGGGCTCCATGTAAATAGTTGACTTTTCTGTTGTTTGCTGTCATGAGTATTCAGTGTAAATGGAGGTGCATCTTTTTTAGCTAAACAGTATTGTGTACTGGACAATTGTGCTTTATCACTATGAGCATGCTATGGGTGGCGAAAATATTGGGCTATAGACACAATAAGAGAGATTGATTTTGGATGTTTTTGGATTTAGGTATCCAAAAAAAAAAAAAAAAAGGCATGGTTCACCCCAGCACAATAATGGCATAGTGGCTAAAGCTGAGATGCCCTTGTTTTTTGACATAGAAACCAAGCACTATGCCTTGTGTGTTTTGTTTCCTGACAGTAAACTTTTTGAGGTGATGCTACATGTCGACATTGTGGGACAGTGGTGTTCTAGTGGTATAGGGCGCTGGATCGCTGATCCAAAGGTTGGGGGTTCGAGTCCCATTCTCCACGAGGTTGTCACTGTCCCCCCCAGTGCGGCTAACTGGGTTATCAAAGGCGGGCCATGTCTCTCACTGTCTATGGTGAGAGGTTCATGTAAAAGAACCATTGCTGACTTTTGTAAAGAGTAGCTGCAAAGTCGTCAGCGTGTTTCTGTCCCTTGCTAAAAAGGGTTGTGACAGGAAGGGCATCCGACGTAAAAACCTCTGCCAAATCAAACGTGCGAATCAGATGATTCACTGTGGCGACTCCTGAGTAAAAGAGAAAAAGCCGAAAGGAAGATAGACAGACTACATGTTGACATTGTCTAGTTGTCAATGGTATTATTTTGTTTCTGTTGCCACCATAATTGTGTCACCTGAAAGTTAAGAGGAGTTTAACTGACTTTGCATGGTACCTTGTTTCCACATTATTGAACACTTCCTGTGTATATATATCCATTTAGTGTGTAAATGATTAGCATTTCACATACTGAAATCGGAGTAAACAAAGGGATTAAAGCTAATCAGGTATGATGCCTCACATAAGAGGAGCATAAAAAGGAAATGGCTTTCAACCAAACGCATCAACCCTTATTAACGGCAAACAGTTTATTGTATATTATGGTGTTATGATCACTTCCTACGTTGTCCAATCCTTTCCCCAAAGGTTCTCAAGTTAATACCAGCTTTTGAACTGCATTCATTCGTTTTCTGAACCGCTTAATCTTAATTAGGGTCACCAGGCCATCACAGGGCAGAAACATACTAACAGCTAAGCAGCTACTCTTGAGGTCAGCAATGGTTCTTTTCCATGAACCTCTCACCATAGACAGTGAGAGATACGGCTGGTCTGTGATAATCCAGTGACCTGCTCGGGGCAACAACGACAACCTGTTGAACCTTGGGATCAGTAATCCAGCACCTTTACCACCAAGCCACCACCACACTCTGAACTGTCTGAACTATATGCACTTCAGGTTTATATTAGATTTAGGAATTATTTATTTCTCCACTATGCGTGACTTCTTCTTCTTCTTCTTTTACTTTCGGCTGCTCCCTTCAGGGGTCGCCACAGCAAATCATCCGCCTCCATCTCACCCTGTCCTCCGCATCTTCTTTTCTGACTCCAACGACCTTCATGTCTTCCTTCACCACATCCATAAATCTCTTCTTTGGTCTTCCTCGAGGCCTTCTGCCTGGTAGTTCCAACCTCAGCATCCTACTGCCAATATACTCACTATCCCTCGTCTGTACATGTCCAAACCATCTCAATCTAGCCTCTCTGACTTTGTCTCCAAAACATCTTACATGGGCTGTCCCTCTGATATACTCATTTCTGATCCTATCCTATACTTGACTATACTTGAGAAATGTAGCAATGTTCTCAGGTAAAGTCTGTTGAGTGTTTACACCCAAGCCAAGTGGCTCATCAGGTCGGTGCAAACTTGTGCTTAAGACCTTGCCCAGGGGTCTTAGAACAGTGAGGGTCTCAGTGGGGTTCGAACTTATAACCTCCTGATCATGAGCGCAGCAGCCTAACCACTACACCACTAGCAATGTTCTCAGCTTCTTGATAAATACAATACAGAATGGGCGGCGGGGGGGGGAACCATGGTTTTTTTTTTTTTTTTTTTTTGTTTTTTTTTGTGTCCTGTTTTGTTTTCAGACAGAAACTGATAACGGAAGTGTAACACGAATAAAAACCTGTAGAATGTGTCCGTCCCTCTGTTCTTCTGGCTTACTTGTACACAACAGAACCCTGTGCTATTCTTCTCCAGAAACTTTATCCCTCAAAATAGAAAAACATGTTAGAAAATAATTGTGTGAGAGAATAGTATAGAGAACCAGAGGCATATAATTGCTGGTTCACGTGATGTGACATCATCATCAATGACATGAAAAAAAAAATCGACAACTAATAGTATTCTTGTGTTATTGAAATGTTCTCTAAAGCTACAGTTTCTAAATGGTGGACCTGACATGTCGAGACTAAGATTACATCTCTGGATCCCTCATTGTTTTTCCCTTCTCTAAACAAGTTATTATAATGAATTAATCTTGATGTAGGATGTGTGTGTGTGTGTGTGTGTGTGTGTGTGTGTGTGTGTGTGTGTGTGTGTGTGAGGATTGAAAGTTCCGACCCAAAACTTGTCAAGTAAGGGACTCATGGGAGCTTGTTGGAAATGTGGAGGGTACTTAAAAAGTCTCATTCAGCTACACAGGGGTACCTTGACTTACGAGTGTCCCTTATAACAATTTTTTTCATGCTACGAGCTTTGATCCCATCAAAAAGCTGACCCATCCAAACGAGCAAAATTTTAATTTACGAGCTCTACTAGGGAAATGGATTTTCCAGCCCAATAAGCCTTGTGTTCTTGGTGCTCCGAGACCGCCTTGCGTAGTGTTTCTCAATTGTTTTCTGTGACACCCCTATAGGAAGGAAAAAACAAAACAGTTCACCCCCCCCCCCAAAAGCGCCCCACACGTGACTATAAATAGTGTTTACTGCACTTCATATTGTTTGCTTGGTGATACACCATAGCACAACAATGAGAGCGCCACTGCCAGCTACTGTAGTGGATGCGCAATTACACTTAATTCTAATACAGTATGGCAAAAATGCATATTCCCCTGAGTCATATGCACCCCCCTGGCATCACACCGTATCGGGGAGGTGGGGGGGGGGTCACTACTTGAGAAGCACAAGACTTGTGGGAACCTTTCCTTGTTGGCATTCGTAGCATGCACATGCACAAAATTCTCTTCCTCTTCCTCCTCCTTCTCCTCTGTTAATGCCTTCCCATGTGACATCTTCACCTCAGTCGATGATCGGAAGGGTTAGTTGACTTATTGTTTATTCTGTTTTATTATTATTATTATGATTATTATTATTATTATTATTATTATTATTATTATTATTATTATTATTATTATTATTATTATTATTATTATTATATTATAAGTCATCTTGAAGGAGGAGTTTGTCAGGAATGTTCTAAAAGTGAAAAGAGTGTCAGACAGAGTGATGAATCTCAAGTTAGAAATTGAAGGTGTAATGCTCAATGTTGTTAGTGCTTATGCCCCACAGGCAGGATGTGAGCTAGAAGAGAAGGAGAGATTCTGGAATGACTTAGATGAAGTGATGCAGAGTACCCCCAGAGGTGAAAGAGTGGTCATAGGTGCAGACTTCAATGGACATGTTGGGGCAGGCAACAGAGGGGACGAGGAAGTGATGGGCAGGTTTGGTATCCAGGACAGGAACGCAGAAGGACAGATGTTGATAGATTTTGCAAAAAGGATGGAAATGGCTGTGGTGAATACTTTCTTTGAGAAGAAACAGGAGCATAGGGTGACTTATGAAAGCGGAGGTAGGCGCACACAGGTAGACTACATCTTGTGTAGGCGATGTAATTTGAAGGAAGTCAGTGACTGCAAAGTCATCGTGGGTGAGAGTGTTGCCAAACAGCATAGGATGGTGGTGTGCAGGATGACTCTGATGGTGAGAAAGGTGAAAAAGGCAAAGGCAGAGCAGAAGACAAAGTGGTGGAAGCTGAAAAAGGAAGAGTGTCGTGTTGTCTTCAAGGAGGAGTTGAAACAGGCTTTGGGTGGCCAGGAAGTGCTTCCAAATGACTGGACAACCACAGCAAATGTGATCAGGGACACAGGTAGGAGAGTACTCGGTGTGTCCTCTGGAAGGAAAGTAGATAAGGAGACTTGGTGGTGGAATGAGGAAGTGCAGGAGTGTGTACAAAGGAAAAGGTTAGTCAAGAAGAAGTGGGACATTGAGAGGACCGAAGAGAGCAAACAGGAGTACAGGGAGACACAGCGTAAGGCGAAAGTAGCAGTGGCTAAGGCCAAACAGAGGGTGTATGATGACTTGTATGATAGGTTGGATAGTAAAGAGGGAGAAAATGATCTATACAGGTTGGCACAGCAGAGAAATAGAGATGGGAAGGACGTGCAGCAAGTTAGATTGATAAAGGACAGAGAGGGAAATGTATTGACTGATGACAGAAGTGTGCTGGGAAGATGGAAAGAGTACTTTGAAGAGCTGATGAATGAGGAAAATGAGAGAGAAAAAAGAGTAGAAGAGGTAACCATTGAGGAACAGGATGTAGCAAAGATCAGTAAGGGTGAAGTGAGAAGGGCATTGAAGAGGATGAAGAATGGAAAGGCAGTTGGTCCTGATGATATACCTGTGGAGGTATGGAAGTGTCTAGGAGAGGTAGCAGTAGATTTTCTGACAAGAACATTCAACAAGGTACTAGAGAGTGAGCAGATGCCGGAGGAGTGGAGGAGAAGTGTGCTGGTGCCCATTTTTAAGAACAAGGGAGACGTGCAGAGTTGCAGCAACTACAGAGGGATAAAGTTGATGAGCCATACGATGAAGTTATGGGAAAGAATAGTGGAAGCTAGACTAAGGGCAGAGGTGAGCATTTGTGAACAACAGTTTGGTTTCATGCCAAGAAAGAGCACCACAGATGCAATGTTTGCCTTGAGGATGTTAATAGAGAAGTACAGAGAAGGTCAGAGGGAGCTACATTGTGCCTTTGTGGATCTGGAAAAAGCATATGACAGGGTGCCAAGAGAAGAATTGTGGTATTGCATGAGGAAGTCTGGAGTGGCAGAGAAGTATGCTAGAGTGGTGCAGGACATGTATGAGAGATGTAAGACAGTGGTGAGGTGTGCTGTCGGTGTGACCGACGAATTCAAGGTGGAGGTGGGACTGCATCAAGGGTCAGCTCTGAGCCCCTTCTTGTTTGCTATGGTGATGGACAGGCTGACAGACGAGGTGAGACAAGAATCTCCATGGACTATGATGTTTGCAGATGACATCGTGATCTGTAGTGAGAGCAGAGAACAAGTGCAGGAAAATCTAGAGAGGTGGAGGTATGCCCTGGAAAGGAGAGGAATGAAGGTTAGCCTCAGAAAATCAGAATACATGTGTGTGAATGAGAAGGACCCAGGAGGAACGGTGATGTTACAGGGAGCAGAGATAACGAAGGTGGAGGATTTTAAGTACTTAGGCTCAACAATCCAGAGCAATGGAGAGTGTGGAAAAGAGGTGAAGAAGCGTGTGCAGGCAGGCTGGAATGGTTGGAGAAAAGTATCCGGTGTGATGTGCGATAGGAGAGTGTCAGCAAGAATGAAGGGAAAAGTGTACAAGATGGTGGTGAGGCCAGCGATGTTGTATGGCTTAGAAACAGTGGCGCTGAGGAAAAGGCAGGAGGCAGAGCTGGAGGTAGCGGAGATGAAAATGTTGAGGTTCTCCCTGGGAGTAACGAGGATGGATAGGATCAGAAATGAGTATATCAGAGGGACAGCCCACGTAAGATGTTTTGGAGACAAAGTCAGAGAGGCTAGATTGAGATGGTTTGGACATGTACAGAGGAGGGATAGTGAGTATATTGGCAGTAGGATGCTGAGGTTGGAACTACCAGGCAGAAGGCCTCGAGGAAGACCGAAGAAGAGATTTATGGATGTGGTGAAGGAAGACATGAAGGTCGTTGGAGTCAGAAAAGAAGATGCGGAGGACAGGGTGAGGTGGAGGCGGATGATTTGCTGTGGCGACCCCTGAAGGGAGCAGCCGAAAGTAAAAGAAGAAGATTATTATTATTATTATTATTATTATTATTATGAAATATTTATTGTTTTTACATGTTTATCTTTAATATATTAGGTCAGATATATGTGTTTGTGGCAGGTTATATGAGTTTGGGAGGGGGTTGGGATGGATTCATTGGTTTTCTGTTATTTTTTATGGAAATAATTGTTTTATCTAACAAACTTTTTTGCTCACAAGGTCGCATTCGGAAGGAATTAAATTTGTAAATCAAGGTACTACAGTATTTTGTTTATTATTCTGGTGTTAATCATCCCAAGCAGGAAACATAATTTCTATTGCCATTTAATACACTTGGATTTAGATAAATGTGGTTGTCATAATACATCATACATAATATGTTTTAATACAATATACTCAATTAATTGAACCATCCCATTAGTTGCTTCCCCATATCCTTGACATTGTGAGGCATGGAAAATGTCTAGCAGCGCAGAAACTGCCTTGGGTTGTCATTACTGTGGCAAGTCTGAGCAGATTTGCATGCACAGGAACATTGCAGGGAACATTGTGGCTTATCTTTAATGCATCTGTCTGAGCTGAAATCATCTCTACATCTGAGTTACTTCAGCCAGGTGTAAAGTTAAAGATAGCTCAGCACCTCTGTGCTTCGTTTCATGGCCTTCCACTGAGAGCTTTTGGTATTTTTTTTTAGTTATTTTATTTCACGTTCCTCAATGCTGGGCTTGGTGTAAATGATAGCGAGGATGGAATGTTTGGTTTGTACTTTAGCATGGATGGCACTGAAGACAGAATAAGATATCAAACCCTCCTTTGCATATATGTTCTCATATAATCTCATATCTCATCATTATAATTCCCCAACACGCACACACACCAGACATGCAAACACGATTGGAAAAGGCAATATAAAAGTCTTTAGAATTAAATGACGGCGCATTAAACCGCACCGCAATGTCTTTAAAATCAATTTCTTGTTTATTATTCAGCTTCATGTGTAAATCCACTGACCACTGGTTGGTGTGACATGTTAAAAAAAAAAAAAAAAAAAAAAAGGTCTTACTCTCGCTTACCCCTTCAACCCCAAAAGCATCAAACACATCTGGATCAAACACCACAGCTTCAAACAAGGTGTGATTGAGCATGCAGCAGTGTTTGAAGCTTAGCATGTAATGATACATATCCATAGTTTCCTTTCAGAGAGGCCGTCTCTGTGATGTCTTCGTGCTAGCTATCAACAAAGCTAATCTAAAGAATATTTCACATCCCTAGATCCTCTTGACCACTGAGGACGGAAAGAAAAGATTAGATTATGCATGCTGACAAAACAAATCATCTTCTACTTTGTAGCTATTGTTTCGCAGTTATAATTATAGCACCAATTCTCAGCGTTACAATGCATAGATTAGTCAAAGAGGTATTATCCAGGCGTTCTATTACTGTTTCTTTTATAATGCTAAACAGGTTAAATTACATTTGTAATACTAATTCAAGCACAGTAATGCAGTGGTGAGCATTTCTGCCTCACAGCAAGAAAGCCTGGGTTCAATTCCTGGGTTCAATTCTAAGGGCTTGGGTGTCTCTGGGTACGTGTGTGTGTGTTTATGAATAAGAATATATATATATATATATATATATATATATATATATATATATATATATATATATATATATATATATATATATATATATATATGACAGGACAAAGACTTTCTATTGAAACTCCATTTATCACTACAGATCTGTTTCGAGGGGTGGTGAAACCATCCTCTCTCTTCAGGTGATTATAGAGGAATTCTATTCTATTCTAAGTCTTTGTCCTGTCCTTTTATTTTTGTTATTTGCTCTACCAAAAACTATTGAGCACTCTCCTACGGAAGGATCTACTCAGAAAATTATATATATATATATATATATATATATATATATATATATATATATATATATATATATATATATATATATATTATTGTAATAATATATTATAATAAATTGAATAATCTATAAAGTACGCTGACGTAATGATGCAATGACACTGCAATGCATTGCAAGGCATTCATTGTTTACAAACTACAGACTGAGTGTGTATATATATATATATATATATATATATATATATATATATATATATATATATATATATATATATATATATATATATATATATATATATATATATATATATATATATATATATATATATATATATATATATATATATAAAACGGGGCAGTGGTGGTCTAGTGGTATAGGGCGCTGGATCACCGATCCAAAGGTTGGGGGTTCAAGTCCCACTCTGCACAAGGTTGTCACTGCCCCCCCCCCAGTGGAGCTAATTGGGTTATCAAAGGCCGGCCATGTCTCTCACTGTCTATGGTGTGAGGTTCATGTAAAATAACCATTGCTGACTTTCGACAAGAGTAGGCTGCAAAGCTGTCAGCGTGTTTCCACCCTGCGATGGCCTCTATATACAGGCGCTCCCCGATTTACGTTCATCCATTTTTCGATTTTACGTTGTTTTTTTTTTCCCAAAAAAAAGTCTAATTTTGACTTTAGACATAACTACATAGTACGCTGACGTAATGATGCAATGACACTGCAATGCATTGCAAGGCATTCATTGTTTACAAACTACAGACTGAGTGTGTGTGTGTGTGTATATATATATATAACTTCATTTTCACTACATATCTGTTTTGAGGTGGTTTCAATAGAAAGTCTTTCTTCTGTCCTTTTATTTTTACTTATATTTGCTCTACGAAAAAGTATTGCACACTCTCTTATGGAATTATATATATATATATATATATATATATATATATATATATATATATATATATATATATATATATATATATATATATATATATATATATATATCGATAGATACTCATATATGTGTGTGTTTGTACAGTTTAATGTTCACAAGTAGGAATGATTTCCTGTGTTGTTCAGTGGTGCATTTTGGTGGTCTCAGTCTCTCACTGAAGGTGGTCCTGTGACTGATCATCAGGTTATGAAGACGGTGGGTAAGGTACTCTTTATTATTGTTTTTATTTTGGACAGCATTCGCCTCCCCGACGTCAACGTCAGAGAGTCCAGTTCCATCGTCACAATATTACTGGCTTGTTCATGTCATGCCACTCCATCCCAGAGCCAACACACACACACACACACACACACACACACACACACACACACACACACACACACACACACACACACATACAAAATCATTTACACTCACACGTAGGGACAATCCCTCATGTCACTTGTTTGCCGAAACCAATTAATTCTACTGTGGTCACAGTGAGGCTGGAGTTATTTCATCCAACACTGGTCAAAGGCACGTGTGGGCCCTGAACAGTTTGTCCAACCATTGCCGTGCAGCACACGGACAGGCAGTCACACTCGCACCTTGGGGTCAATCTGAAACAGCCAGTAAGCTTAATGTGCGTATCTTTGTATTGCGAGAGGAAACCAGAGTACACAGTAGAGATTCAGACAGAGCATGCAAATGACACAAATAAATAGGAGAGCATGCAAATAACACACAGAAACACCATTTGCTTAAACTCGATCCAGCATTGAGTAAACTATTTGAAATAACCAAAACCTTGGACATTGCTTGCGTTCGGATGTCTATAAAAAGCATGTTTATTTTTGTAACCCATGTTTTTTGCGACACCGTTAAGAAATGCTGTTTCACTGTGTTTAATGTGACTGTGGTCTCTGGCCGGTTCTCATCACTGACTGCAGTTATGCAGAGTAAAACCACTAACACAGCTTCTCACTTTTTACACACACACACACACACACACACACACACACACACACACACACACACACATACATTTATATATATATATATACTGTACACATATAATAATTATAAAATTATATTAAAAATATAATAATAATAATAATTAGAAAAAAAAAAAAATACATTTTTATGTGAGGTCCTTCTCAAAAAATGAGCAGATTGTGATTTTGGGTTTTCATGAGCTGTATGCCAAAATCATCAGTATTAAAACAATAAAAGACCTGAAATATTTCAGTTGGTGTGCAATGAATCTAAAGTATATGAAAGTTTAATTTTTATCAGTACATTACAGAAAATAATGAACATTCTCAGAATATGCTAATTTTTTGAGAAGGACTACTAGTATATATATATAAGATAAGATAAGATAAGATACAGCTTTATTAATCTCACAATGGAGAAATTCACTGTTACAGGCTCTTGAGGTACTATCAGTAGGGGGTGCAAAAATAGATACAAGTACGAACATACACACATACATATATAAGTAAATAAATAAATAGATACATAAATAGTATAAATTACTAAACAATAAAAGAAAAGAATGGAGCAACTTTATAGATTGGCCTATATTAAAGTGTAATGTATCTGAGTGCAGAGTAGATGGGTTGATATGGTTGACAGTCAGTGGGGTAGATGTGGTTGATTAAAGTGCGCGAGGGGTTTTATTGCACATTACCGGTATTTTCACAGACAGTTACAAAGTGGCGTTGTACAGTCTGATAGCGGTGGTGGAATGAGCGACCTGCGGTAGCGCTCCTTCCTGCACTGAGGATGCCTCAGTCGTCCACTGAAGGAGCTGCTTAGCTCCTCGACAGTCTGGTGCAGTGGGTGAGAGCTGTTGAACAGGATGGATGTGAGCTTTGCTACCATCCTCCTCTCACTCACCTCCTCCACAGAGTCCAGTGGGCAGTCGAGGACAGAGCTGGCCCTCCTGACCAGCTTGTTCAGTCTCTTTCTGTCCCGCTCTGTGCTGCCCGGGGCCCAGCAGATGGCAGCGTGAGAGGATTGCAGAGGCTACCACAGAGTCATAAAATGTCCTGAGCAGAGGTCTGCATATGCCGAAGGACCCGAGTCTCCTCAGAAGGTGGAGGGCGACTCTGGCCCTTCTTGTACAGGGCGTTGGTGTTGTGGGACCAGTCCAGTTTATTAGTTAAGGTGAACACCCAGGTACTTGAAACTGTCCACTGTCTCAATGTCCTGTCCCTGGATGTTCACTAGTAAATGTGTGTGTGTGTGTGTGTTTGAGTGTTTCTCCTGAAGTCGACCACCATCTCCTTCGCCTTCCTAGTGTTCAAGCACAGGTGGTTGCGCTCACACCAGTCCACGGCTCGACGATGACTGATCGGGTACTCAGCTCGTTCCCTCTGACACACGGCCCACGATGGCGGAGTCGTCCGAGAACTTCTGGAGGTGGCAGCTGTTTGTGTTATATATGAAGTCCGAGGTATAGATGTTAAAGGAAGGGTGAGAGGACGGTGCCCTCGGTGCCCCGTGCTACAGACTACCACCTTTGACTTACAGCCGGCGCACTTGCCGCATCGTGGGCGGTTAGTAAGGTAGTCAATAATCCAGGCAGCAAGATGCCCGCCCACTCCCACGTCCTCCAGCTTCCCGCAGAGCGCTGGCCTGATGGTGTTGGAAGGCGCTGGAGAAGTCAAAGAACATGACCCTCACAGCGCTGCCCGCGATCTCCAGGTGGGTGAGTGCCCGCTGCAGAAGGTAGATGACTGGATCTTCTACTCCCATGGTGGGCCTGTAGGCAAACTGCACGGGGTCTAAGGTGGGGCTCACCAAAGAGCGGAGGTGTTCAAGGAGGAGCCTTTCCATGATCTTAATGAGGTGGGAGGTCAGGGGCGACAGGTCTGTAGTGGGCTGGTTCCTTACGCTTGTGCTGTTTTGGGAACCGGAACCACACAGGAGGTCTTCAGAGGACTGGAACCTTCTCCAGGCTGAGGCTCAGGTTGTACAGGTAGCATAGTACCACACAGAGCTGGTCTGGCGCAGGTCCTCAGCAGCCTGGGACTGATGCCATCAGGTCCTTCAGATTTCTCTCTGGATTTAGTCGCCCTCAGCTGTCTCCTCACCTGGTCTGATGTGAGGGAGAGGGGGCTGGGGTGGGCTGCAGAGGGAGGGGATGTGTCTGTCGGGCTGTAGCAGTCAAGTGAAGTTGGCCTGGGGAGGGGGAGGTGTCAGCTGGTCTGGAGACGTGTGAAGAGGGGAGGGGAACGGGAGGTGCAGAGGGGGAGGGGAGAATCAAACCTGTTGAAGTAGCAGTTTAATTCATCCAGCGCTGGTCACCATCAGCTGTCCCTCTGACACCCTGCCCAAATCCAGACATGGTCTTTAGTCCTCTCCAGGCGTCCCGCACGTTGTTCTGAGCCAGCTTCTCCTCCATCTTCTTCCCATAGTCCTTCTTTGCCCTCCTGATCCTCCACTGGAGCTCACGCTGGACCTTCTTCTGCTCCTCTCTGTCCCCGAGATGAAAGCCCTCTTTTCTGGTTCAGGAGGACTTTGAGCTCAGGGGTGACCCATGGGTGGTTGTTGGAGAAGCACCGTACTCTCGTGTTGGCACGGTGCTGTCCACGCAGAAGTTCATGTAGTCGGTGATACAGTGTGTGAGGCCGTCGATGTCATCACCAAAGGAGTTACAGAGCATGCTCCAGTCTGTGGTCTGGAAACAGTCCCTAAGCCTCTCGTTGGTCTCCTCGGTCCACACTTTCACAGACCTCTTCTGTGCAGGTTCCTTTCGCACCCTGGGTGTGTATTGGGGGAGCAGGTAGACCAGGTTGTGGTCTGATCGTCCCAGTGGGGGGAGGGGGGAGGAGCTGTAAGCATCCTTCACATTTGCATACAGTAAGTCCAGTGTTTTATTGTCTCTTGTGGCGCACTTCACGTATTGCGTGAACGTCGGAAGAGAGGCGGAGAGAGGGGCGTGGTTAAAGTCCCCGCTGATCAGAATCATGGCGCGGGGTGACGAGTCTGTGTCTGATTAACGGGCGCTGTGTAGACGCTCACACGCGGCCGCGCATCAGCCGAGGGCGGAATGTACACGCAAAACACAATCACGTGTGAAAACTCCCTCGGTAGATAATATGGCCGCGCGCTTTATCGTGAGCAGCTCCACGTCCCGCCTGCATAGCTGCTCCTTCACGTGCACGTTCGCCGGGTGGCACCATCGTTCATTCACATAGACCGCCACGCCCCCTCCTTTCTTCTTACCGCTCTCCGTTACACTCCGATCTGCACGCGCGAGTGTAAATCCGTTAAGAGAAACCACAGAGTCCGGTGTGAGTTCATTCAGCCACGTCTCCGAGAAACACATGAGGCTGCAGTCCCGGTACTGCCTCTGCTGCCGGGTCAGCGCCGCCAGCTCCTCCGTCTTGTTGGCGATCGCGCGGACATTTCCCATGATGACAGAGGGAACACACCATATCACTCTGATTAGGTAGAAAAAAAGAGCATCAGTGTGCAGCTACTCTTGCCTTTATCCTTTGAATTTCAATTTAGACAAAGAATAAGTTTCTTCTTTCCTAAAGCCAGTTTAAAAAGAAATGAGAGTGAAAGTCCAAAGGCGAACAGTTTCAGGCTCTGCGATTGGCCTTTCAGTGTGTTCATTCACTATTGTCTCAACTTCTCCAACTTCCTGCTCAATCAATGGTACCCTACTAGGAATGCTTGGCTAATGGGTACCCAATCCCATGTAACTTATTTTCGAAGACAAGAAACTACAAGGAAACAGAGGGAAATACCAACCGCCAAACCACATCCAGGCATGTCCGTCCTATTCTAGAAATACAACGGCTGTGTTCAAAACCACATACTAGTTCACTACAGAAGAGAAACCATTCCTGGATATGTAGTGTACACCATACTAATGACATGTTTAGTACCATAGCTACCTATATGCTTACAGACATGACTGGAAATGTAGCGAACAATGTAAGTACCAAAGTGGCGTTTACTGTAGCTAACTCTGTGATTACCTGAATGATTGGTACTGTATTTATAGACTCGTCAGCGGTAGCAACCGACTGATAGTGGGGCTTGAACCAGCAACCTTAAGACCAGTAATTCAGCACCCTACTACCAGGCCACCACTGCCCCATGCATACTTGATACTGTTGATAAAAACAATATAATGTACATGATTGACACTATATCTAAGCATGTAACCAAACTTTTTAGAAGAACCATCAAGCAAGAAGATTTCAAATATTCAAAAACATTCCATCATCAAGTCAATTTAACATAATAAAAAGTTTCACTATATCAGACGGACAGCACATGTAAGATGTTTTGAAGATAAAGTCAGAGAGGCTAGATTGAGATGGTTTGGACATGTACAGAGGAGGGATAGTGAGTATATTGGTAGTAGGATGCTGAGGTTGGAACTACCAGGCAAAAGGCCCAGAGGAAGGCCAAAGAGACGATTTATGGATGTGGTGAAGGCGGACATGAAGGTCGTTGGAGTAAGAGTAGAAGATGCAGAGGATAGGGAGAGATGGAGGCAGATCATTTGCTGTGGCGACCCCTGAAGGGAACAGCCGAAAGGAAAAGAAGAAGTTTAATTGTTATTATAAGCATTTATAGCATTGAATATGTATTTATTGATATTATATACACATATACATGTACTTATACATCAGTCGGGGGGTCGAACCAACTTCGTGGAAATCAGCGGTCATGGGGGGGTCTCAGTCCCCATTAACCGCGGAAAGTGAGGGATCCCTGTAAACACACAGCAAAATGTTCCTGTAATGTTCCTGTCGAATATTTGTTTTCAGAGTGGCCTGTTAGCGAGGAATTTCAATTCACGTGTTCACAGAGCTGCTTTCTGGGTCACTGCACATATCTGCTGGAGCTTTTGTTGGAGCACCTGGGCGATGATGCTCTGACAAGGCAGAAAGCTCACATTTCTAGTTCTATTCACTTCCTAAACGGATCATCAATTTTCCCACTTCCAGTCCGGACAAGCAGGGAGCAGGCTGCTGTCATCTTTGGATGAATAGACTACATTTGCTGTCATCTTTTATTTATGACGGTACCAGGTTGAAAAGAATTTCAAGACTGACTGACTGACCAAAACAGCATCAATCCATTTCAGTCTGCAGGTTTACATTTACAATTTCATCAGACCTGCACTGGCACAGCAGAACAGCATGGAAGCAAGCCATTGTTTTCCTGCTCTATCTAGCATCTGGGACAAGAAGGAAAATGATCATGTGACCATTTTACAAAATTGACACGGCTTTGAGTAAGAAGTATGCTCGGGCACAGATTTCAAGATGGTGGGAGGGGGGGGGGAAAAAGGCGGAAAGAGGTAACATTCTCCCGCAGGAAAAATCTGGAAACGCTGAAAATAACCCAGAGGCTTTCCGTGTTATTGGAAGACTGGAGTTGAATGAGGCAGAAACCCGCGAGAAATCCAGATGGAACAGTTAGTTTTGTTTGGAATTTTTTTCCGCCATCAATGCCATTACCCTCGCCTTTTTCAGCTGCACTTACAGACAGAGGGAAGAAACTAAGTGACCAAATAAAGACCCCATTAATCCGTCATGAACGTGTTGAAAGGTCCAGTCCTGGAAGTGAAGCAATGCCTGAAGGTTAAATGAATCGAAGCCGAGGTTAAAAGGCTGAGTCCCAGTTACAGCAGATCATGCTCCTGCGACATCCCAATCAAAACACAGCACACATCCCAGCACTCAACACTATTGTATGATGTCACGGCTCTCTAATCTTGCATGACTTCACTCACGTATCCCCAACAGACTTTTAATGCACAGTTTCTCCAGACAACTCAACACTGTCGATCGCACTACATCATATTCTTCATTCTTCATTTCAAGAGTTTAGCAGTAGTTAGATTCCCATTAGATGCTTCAAAGACTAAACATCAGACGACGGCAGACAGTTGGACCATCAAAGCCCGTTTGGCACTTTTTGTTATGGCTGTTTTTTCCCCTCGTAACCATAATGAGAGTGTTATGGTGCGTCGCTTAAGGTTCCGGGATGGGAAATCTCACCCCACTGAGTCGCCTTCTCCTTTATTCTCTTCTTAAAAACACCTGGCACCTGTCTTTACTTTCAAATTGAACCCACCTGAGAGGGAGATAAGAAGCTGATCATGCACCCACTCGCTTTATTCTGAATTTATTTTGTTTATTATTATTATTATTATTTCTGGTTCTAGACTTCCTGTGGTTGGTGCGTCTGGAGAAAAAAAAGAAAAAAATAAACAACAGTTTTAGCATTATCATCAAAGCACAGGATTATTACGGATATATACATCTAATTACAGTTTATTTATTTTAAATTTAATTATTGCATGTTTTTATGGGCTGCAATGTTCTGGTGAGCTGTCTAGGGTGTACTCTGCCCTCGCCCAGAGTTGGTTGAGATGGGCGCCAGCCTTAGAACAACCCTAATTAGGATTAAGCAGTTCAGAAAGTGAATGAAGCGGCTGAGTGGTATAGTGGTTAGTACGTCCGCCTCAGTGCCAGAAGGTGCTGAGATCGATTCCCAAACTCGGGTGTTTCTGTGTGAGAATTGCATGTTCTCGCCGTGCTTGTGTGGGTTTCCTCCAGGTCCTCTTGTTTCCTTCCACATTCCAAAAACATGCACAGTGGGTTCACTGGCTGTTCCTAGGTGTGAGTGTAAGTATGAATGGTTGTGTGAGTGTAGGCCCTGCAATGGCCTATTGAGCTGTCGATTGTGTACCTCACCCAGAGTTGGCTGAGATGGGCACCAGCCTCCCAATTACCCTAACGAGGATTAAGGAGTTCAGAAAATGTATGAAGTGGCTTGGTGGTGTCATGGTTAGCACGTCCACCTCAGTGCAAGAAGGTGCTAGGTTTGATTCCCAAACTCGGGTGTTTCCGTGTGGAGCTTGCATGTTCTCCCCGTGCTTGTGTGGGTTTCCTTCAGGTCCTCTGGTTTCCTTCCATATTCCAAAAACATGCACAGTGGGTTAACTGGCTGTTCCTAGGTGTGAGTGTAAGTATGAATGGTTGTGTGAGTGTAGGCCCTGCAATGGCCTGGTGAGCTGTCCATTGTGTACCTCACCCAGAGCCGGCTGCGATGGGCACCAGCCTTCTCCCAACCCTTATCAGGATTAAGTGGTTCAGAAAATGAATAAATAAATGAATATTTCCATGGGGGAGGAGTACCCTGGTGGTATGTTGCTGTATTACTCATCCCAAAGTCGGGGGTTCAAACCCCAGTGTCACCGGGTTGTCACTGCTGCACCCCAAAAATGTAACTAACTGGATTATCAAAGTCCAGTCTTGTCGTTCACTGTCTGTGTTGAGAAGAATATAAGAGAACCACTGCCAGCTTTCTTCAAGAGTAGCCTGCATTGTTTTTGCCCTGCCTGGCCACAGTGTACTTTTCCCTTGCCCCCACCCCCCTTCCCCCCAGTCACCTGACATGGCCGCCAGCCTCCCTGTGACCCTAATTAGGATTAACTAGTTCAGAAAATGAATGAGTGGATCAATGAAAATTTCCATGGCAGGTACAAAAAGTAATAATAATCACTTGGGAGCAAATAGATGCGTATTTTCATTGCACGATAGATTTTGTGATAGCAACAGGTTGCTTTCTCACGTCTGGCTCCAGTATGGCTGGTGAATACTTTCTTTAGATGGAGACGGCGTTCGGGACACGCCAGCGAGTTAAGAAGACTCCGATCAGTGTGCATGGGGGCAGGGTGCAGACATGATGAAACACATAATGAATAGGCTTGTGTGAGCCTGCATGGCATCTTGTTCACCACATGACATAAAGGACTACATGCTTTCTTCAGGAAGGTGTGTAAGTGAGGCAGAGATATTGAAAAAAAAAGAAAAAGAGGCAGATGAGGAAGCCTGGTGTGAACAAACCAAGTTTACTCGTCTGTGTGTAACTGGTTGCTTTGAGGTGAATTTAGTCTTCTTCTTTTTTTTTTTTTTTTTCTTTTTTTTTTTTTAATCATTGCTTTCAACACCTGTAGTTATTTTTGCTGCCTATTAAAACAAATAAATAAATTAATTAATTAATTAAAATAAAATACACTGATGGTGTGGTGGGGCACTGTGGACCTGGTGGTCAAAGGTGCTGGATCACTGATCCTAAGGTTGGGGGGTTTGAGTCCCACTCTCCACAAGGTTGTCACTGTCCCCCTAGTGCAGCTAACTGGGTTATCAAGGCCGGCCATGTCTCTCAATGTCTATGGTGAGAGGTCCATGTAAAAGAACCATTGCTGACTTTGGTCAAGATTAGGCGTCAGTGTGTTTCTGCCTCTTGCTAAGGGTTTTGTCCGGAAGAGCATCCGACGTAAAAATCTATCCCAAATTACACATGCGAATCGTTAATATGACTTCCATGAAGATGGAGGCAGATGATTCGCTATGGTGACCCCTGAAGGGAACCGCCGAAAAGAAAAGAAGAAGACAGTAGTGATGGTGTGGTGGTTATCATGTCCGTCTCACAGTAAGAAGCTCTTGGATTCGAGTCCCTGCCTTGGTCAGGGGGTTTAAGTGTGGCGTGTGTATATCGCCCCGCTTTTCCTCTGGGCACAGCAGCTTCTTCCTACAGTCCCAAAACATTCACATTAGGCTGGCTGTACCAAATTGCCCTTCGTGTTGAGTATGAATGGTTATGTGGGTGCAACTGTGTGTGTGTGTGTGTGTGTGTGTGTGTGTGTGTGTGTGTGTGTCTGTGTGTGTGTGTGTGTGTGTGTGTTCTGGCCCTGTGATGAACTAGCAAGCTGTTTAGGCTGTACCCCATTCAGAGTCGGCTGAGATGGGTTCTAGCCTTCCCACAACCCTAGTACGAGTAAGTGTTTCAGTAAACGAATGAATTAATGAACGAATTAATTAACGAATGAGTAAAATTCACGGAACTAACATAGATGTTATGGAACGTGCACTCAACTGGCACACGTCGGCTCAAGGCGTTTCAACTCAAGGAGCTTTATCAGACTGAAAATACTTCCCAGACACTCCTGTAGACATAACATCCTCCATCCAGGGAAGGCTGCTCATTGATGTATAGGAAGGGCTTTGTTGATGGCTATAAGCGTCCACGCTGTCTCTGTGCACTCACAGTTCTTGAATTCGGCCAGATTGTCTACCGAAGTGGATTTTAATATGTAGTCCATACTTAGATGACTGGTGTAATGTGATGCACTTTTGCATTATTTTGCACATTTATTTATTTGTGATTTATTTTCATCATTAACATTGTGATCTGAAAAGCACCGAAACTCGGAATGTGGTTTGAGGTCTGTAGTCTGCGTTTGTCAGTTAAATTCAGTGGTGCTCAATTATTTTCTGGGGCGCCCCCTCTAGGAAGAAAAAAAAAAAGTCCCATCCCCTCCCCCCACCGCCCCACAAGCGACTATAAATAGTATTATTTGTCTATAACATTGTTATTAGTATATCTCTGCATATCATTGTATCTTTATTCACATCAGTTCATTTTCTGTAACCGCTTCATCCTAATTAGGGTCACGGGGAGGCTGGTGCCCATCCCAGCCAACTCAGGGCGAGGGCAGAGTACACCCTGGACAGCTCGCCAGGCCATCGCAGGGCGGAAACACGCTGACGGCTTTGCAGCCTACTCTTGTCAAAAGTCAGCAATGGTTCTTTTGCATGCCTCACATCATAGACAGTGAGAGACATGGCCGGCCTTTGATAACCCAGTTAGCGCCACTGGGGGTCTTTATTCACATTAAAAACAAAAAAGAAAGAAATTTAACTTACAATAATTCAACTTACAATGAAGAAAAACTTCATAAACATTATTTTTAATCTGTAATAGAAAAGATTTATAGTGCACCAATGTGTCTGAAAAAAAAAAAACATCCTTATTTAAACTCATTGAACTTATTCATGTCTTAATATCTCCGTCTCTCTCTCTCCACTTTTCTCTTCCTGCTAGAAAATTTTCCGTGTTGTTTCTTGAGGGGTTGTTTACTGCATTTCATATCGTGTGCTCGTGCGAATGAACCACTATACCATAGCGCGACAATGAGAGTGCCACTGCCAGCTACTGGAGTGGAGGTGCAATTACACCTAATTCTCATACACTCATCCAGAAAATAATGTTCCCCAGGGTCATACACGCTTCTCCTGCTTACAGCATTTATCAGTAGTTGCTCTAAAAAGGATTCAGCAAGCGCTACTTGTGAGCTCAGTTAATATTTACTATTTAATATTAATATAATTTAATCATACAACTTGCAGGACAGACTTAGCTGATGTAAGGGATAAACCAAATAGAGAGTTCTGTGATGTGTTCACAGATTTGACTGCTTGTCAGGGGCATGGCGATGCCTGGTAAGCATTGCATTGGCTTGTTCAGCCAAATAAATTTCAGTGCTCCATCAGAAGCTCCACACACAAGTTTGTGGCAATGACACCACTCATTTCCATTCAAGTCAATCAGGAACAGGGCACATTCCCTTGTGGGATTAATATAGTAACTCAAAATTCAAAAACTACATAAATACATAAAAATAATTGAAAAAAAAAAAAAAACAAAGGCAGCCACCTCACTGGTTAGAGAAGCGGATTTGGGACCTAGAGGTAGTTAGTTTGATTCCCAATGCAGCAGCAGGAAGAATAGGAGCAAAGGGAGCTATGTTCCCTCTAAGCTACGCGAGTACGCAATTGTGCACTGATGTTACGGTCTCTGCACACAGGTATTTTGCACCTATTAAAGAGTGATCTACATCTTATCCTCCTCCACTTTCATGGCTGAAGTACCCTTGAGCAAGGCACCTAACCTCAACTGCTCTACATTTACATTTCCAGCAGTTAGCAGATACTATTATCCAGAGTGACTTAACAAAGTGCTTTAAAGTTATTATTAGTGAATATATTCTTATTCGGGTTTGCTAGAACACAAAGTATATCGTCAGTCAAAATCAGCCCGTAGGGTTATTTTTTTCATGTTTATGTGTGTGTGTGTGTGTGTGTGTGTGTGTGTGTGTGTGTGTGTGTGTGTGTGTGTGTGTGTGTGTGTGTGTGTGCGCGTGTGTGTCTGTGTGTACAGCATAGTGCTAATCTAAGTACCGCCAAAAATGGTAAGTTTTCAGCTTTCGTTTGAGGACACCCAACTGTCTAGACATCTAGAGGACGTTCATTCCACCTGGAGCCAGAACAGAGAAGAGTTTAGATGCATTTTCTCCTGTCCTTTGGTAGAAGGAGAGACCACTCTAGAAGCAGTAGAGGATCTGAGAATATGCTGTGCTGCGTGGGGTGTGATATGTGTTTTGAGGTAAGAACGTGCAGGTCCATTTTTTTACTTTATTGGTGTTTTAAAACTAATGCGAGCAGGGCAGTTGGTGGCCTGGTGGTGAGGTCCTAAGGTTGGGGGTTCAAGTCTCACTGTCCACAGTTATCACTGCTGTCCCCCCAGTGCAGCTTACTGGATTATCAAAGGCCAGCCATGTCTATAACTGTGAGAGGTTCATGTAAAAGAACCATTGCTGACTTTTGTCAAGAGTAGCTGCATAGCCGTCAACATGTTACCGCCCTGCGATTGCCTGTCGAGCTGTTCAGAGTCGCCTGAGATGGGTGCCAGCCTCCCCATCACCCAATTGGGATTAAGTGGTCCAGAAAATGAATTAATTAATGAACCAATGTGAGCAGCTACAGGAAGCCAGTGGAGAGGTTGTAGCAGTGATGTGATCCGGGAAAATTTGGAAAGGTTGAAAACAAGCTGTGCAGCTGCATTCTGGATGAGTTGCAATGGTTGAATAGCACTCAAAGGTAGCTGCGGGAGTTGCAATAATGTAGTTTTGAGATCACAAGGGTTTGAACAAGCATCTGAGTGGCCATAGTTGAAAGAAATGGACAAAACCTTATGATGTTTGGAGAAGATATTGGCAGGATCGAGAAAGATTACTGATATGAGACCCAACACTGTGGATGAGCTTAAGGCCACTATCGGAGCATCCTGGGCCTCCATAACACCTCAGCAGTGCCACAGGCTGATTGCCTCCATGCCACACCGCATTGAAGCAGTCATTTCTGCAAAAGGATTCCTAACCTAGTATTGCATGCATAAATTAACTTAATTATTTGAAGGTTATTTGTTTTTTTTTTTTGTATTAAAAACACTTTTTTTTAATTGGTCAGGTGAAATATGCTAATTTTTTGGGATAGGGATTTTTGGTTTTTCTTTACTTTTTTGCCAAAATTATCAATATTGAAACAATAAAAGGCTTGAACTACTTCAGTTGTGTGTAATGAATCTAAAATATATGAAAGTCTAATGTTTATCAGTACATTACAGAAAATAATGAACTTTATCACAATATGCTAATTTTTTTAGAAGGACCTGTAGATGGATTGAATAAGGATGAAAAGATGCTGTGAAGTTTGCATCGGTCTTGTGCAGCAGTGTCCAACGTTTTTTGTAGAAGTCACATCATATGAAAATGTGGATAGGAGACCATGATAGGACGCCAGATCTGATTCAAGTTCAGATTTCTTACACTTTCTCTAAGCTACTCTGAGTTGTCTTCAATTGCATCGCAGCACTTCCAAGAGCCAAATAGCAGAACAAAAAGTATTCTTGGATTTTGTAGATAATGGACATAGGAGATCCATAGAGAGTGAAGAGAGGAAAGTGTAAGTAGCAGATTCAATGGTAGGGGGAAAAAAAAGGAGACTGGGTTAGGAAGATAAGATAGAGTACAGGAAGAAACATATGAAGGAGATACAGTGTGGAGGTTTTGTCGAGAGGAAGAATAAAACTGAAAGATGGTGTTAGATAGAATAGGTAAGTTGATAGTAAAGGAAATCAAGTGGTGGTCAGAGATGTCTAGTGGAGTATCATTCATGCCTGTGACTGGAGATGGACGACTGAAAACAAGATCCCAGAGATTCCCTCCTTTGTGTTTGGGAGCGCGGTTGTCAGAGGGGATATTAACGTTTCCCAGACGAGGGTGGGGCGTCAGTAAGGAAAGTGCTGAGGAGTGGGCCCATTTCTTCTAGAAAGTGTCCTGGGGTCCAGTTGGAAGGTAAATAGCAATAATGACGAGGTTGATTGGGGAGTAGACTTTGACTACATGAAGTTTCCAGGAGGAGACACCTGGATGAGACAGAGAGAAGCACCAACTCCAAGACAGCAGCAGACCTGTACCACCACCTCTCACAGTTACTTGGGGAGTATGAGAGAAAGCATAAGCATATGAAAGAACTGATGGTGTAGTGCAGCTGTGTGAGGAAATTGTGGTTTCAGTTAATGCAAGAAAGTCAAGAGAGGAGTGAGAAGCAAGAGCAGAGATGAAATCAGTCCTTCTAACAGCAGATTGGCAATTCCAGAGTACTTCTGCCACCCTCGATTGAGACAGCAACAGCAATGGAGAGTAGGCAAGGTTGCTGAGAGTATGTCGTCTAGCTTGCTGGTATGATCTTATGGGTCTAATAGAAATGAGAACGGTAATGTCTGCAATCTGGTTTATATTCAATACCTCAGGCCTGATAGTTTTGCTTCAACAAAAGCATGGAAGCTATTAAATTACCACTATTCAAAGTACTTTTTTTTTTTTTTTAATGTTCTGTGTTACTACTCACTAAAAGTGTGATGTTTGTAGTGGAGGGTAATTTCAATATATATTTTCCGGTTACTATCCCCCAATTCACATCTTAAGGAAACCAGAAACTATTGCTGATTAAGAACCACAATAAGGCTACAGAACCAGCCTAGAATCTTATACATATATAGATACATATACATATACATATACAATATAGATTATATATACATTACTTAGAATTATCCGTGAAAACTAAGAATTCTACATAGATTGAGATGGTTTGGACATGTACAGAGGAGGGATAGTGAGTATATTGGCAGTAGGATGCTGAGGTTGGAACTACCAGGCAGAAGGCCTCGAGGAAGACCAAAGAAGAGATTTATGGATGTGGTGAAGGAAGACATGAAGGTCGTTGGAGTCAGAAAAGAAGATGCAGAGGACAGGGTGAGATGGAGGCGGATGATTTGCTGTGGCGACCCCTGAAGGGAGCAGCCGAAAGTAAAAGAAGAAGAAGAAGAACTAAGAATTCTACAGTGCTCAACAGGTGCTGCAATGCATGGCAGGTCACTGCTCTGTGTGTGTGTGTGTGTGTGTGTGTGTGTGTGTGTGTGTGTGTGTGTGAGTGTGTGTGTGTGTGTGTGTGTGTGTGTGTTTTGTGAGTTTATGAGTGTGTGCTTACTTTGGATGGGTTAAATGCAGCAGCCAAATTTCTTTTGCATGTATAATACAATTCATTCATTCATTTTCTGAACCGCTTAAGCCTAATTAGGGTCACGGGGAGTGGCGCCCATCTCAGCCGACTCCAGGCGAGGGACACCCTGGACAGCTTGCCAGGCCATCACAGGGGGGGAAATGCTGACAGCTATAATAAGCCTGATTCTTTTACATGAACCTCACACCATAGACAGTGAGAGACATGGCCGGCTTTTGATAACCCACTTAGCTGCTTTGTGGGTGACAACCTATTGCGTGTGGGGTTTAAACCCCCAACCTTGGGATCAGTGATCCAGCACCTTTACCACCAGGCCACCACTGCCTTGCAGGTGTAATGAAGTTAATCAAAATCATTTGTGCTGTCCATCAGTACACCAACCCATGTCACTGATTGGATGAAATAATGTTGTGTGGCTCCCACTGAGCCACTTTGTTTGTTTCTCTTCTATATTGAAAAACTGTACAGACCCCCCCCCCCCCCCATGCACACAGAACAGCTATACAACAAAAATGAACCTTTTGAAAGCGAGAACACTCAGATTCTCAGGTTTGCTCATGATTTCTGCATCCAATACAGCATATTTGAGAATGGACTGTTCACCTTCTGCCTACGACATCCCACTCTGTGTGCATAATGTATGTGTGTGTGTGTGTGTGTGTGTGTGTGTGTGTGTGTGAGGATGCATTTATATATACAGTGGATACACTAGTCCTTCTCAAAAAATTAGCATATTGTGATAAAGTTCATTATTTTCTGTAATGTACTGATAAAAATTAAACTTTGATATATTTTAGATTCATTGCACACCAACTGTTCAGGTCTTTTATTGTTTTAATACTGATGATTTTGGCATACAGCTCACGAAAACCCAAAATTCCTATCTCAAAAAATTAGCATATGATGTTCAGGTAGTCTAAACGGGCTATTAACCTAATCATCTGAATCAACCAATTAACTCTAAACACCTGCAAAAGATTCCTGAGGCTTTTAAAAACTCCCAGCCTGGTTCATTACTCAAAACCGCAATCATGGGTAAGACTGCCGACCTGACTGCTGTCCAGAAGGCCATCATTGACACCCTCAAGCAAGAGGGTAAGACACAGAAAGAAATCTCTGAGCGAATAGGCTGTTCCCAGAGTGCTGAATCAAGCCACCTCAGTGGGACGTCTGTGGGAAGGGAAAAGTGTGTCAGAAAACGCTGCACAACCAGAAGAGGTGACCGGACCCTGAGGGAGATTGTGGAGAAGGGCCGATTTCAGACCTTGGGGGACCTGTGGAAGCGGTGGACTGGGCTACAGGTGCCACATTCCCCAGGTCAAGCCACTTTTGAACCAGAAACAGCAGCAGAAGCGCCTGACCTGGGCAACAGAGAAGCAGCACTGGACTGTTGCTCAGTGGTCCAAAGTACTTTTTTCGGATGAAAGCAAATTTTGCATGTCATTCGGAAATCAAGGTGCCAGAGTCTGGAGGAAGACTGGGGAGAAGGAAATGCCAAAATGTCTGAAGTCCAGTGTCAAGTCCCCACAGTCAGTGATGGTCTGGGGTGCCAGGTCAGCTGCTGGTGTTGGTCCACTGTGTTTTATCAAGGGCAGGGTCAATGCAGCTAGCTATCAGAAGATTTTGGAGCACTTCATGCTTCCATCTGCTGAAAAACTTTATGGAGATGAAGATTTTCATTTTTCAGCACGACCTGGCATCTGTTCACAGTGCCAAAACCACTGCTAAATGGTTTACTGACCATGGTATTACTGTGCTCAAATGGCCTGCCAACTCTCCTGACCTGAACCCCATGGAGAATCTGTGGGATATTGTGAAGAGAAAGTTGAGGCACACCAGACCCAACACTGTGGATGAGCTTAAGGCCGCTATTGAAGCATCCTGTTCCTCCGTAACACCTCAGCAGTGCCACAGGCTGATTGCTTCAATGCGGCGTGGCATGGAGGCAGTCATTTCTGCAAAAGGATTCCTGACCAAGTATTGAGTGCATAACTGAACATAATTATTTGAAGGTTGACTTCTTTTGTATTAAAAAAATAATAATAAAAATTATTGGTCAGATGAAATGTGCTAATTTTTTGAGTGAGGGATTTTTGGTTTTTCTTTACTTTTTTGCCAAAATTATCAATATTAAAACAATAAAAGACCTGAAATATTTCAGTTGGTGTGCAATGAATCTAAAATATATGAAAGTTTAATTTTTTTATCAGTCCATTACAGAAAATAATGAACTTTATCACAATATGCTAATTTTTTGAAGACTAGTATTGTTGACTGAGACAGGTTTCACATTTTTGATAAATAAAACTACAGGCTAAGTAATTACATGGTTCTGCACAAACGTTTTGGGCATGTGCAAAGTTATGGTGTCAAACAAACCCCTTATTAAATATAAACTTATAAACTCAATTTACGTATACATACTGACATTAAATTAAAGATCTTTACATGAAAATTATATAAAGCACAATGGCATCCATCAATCGCCAGGCAAGCTGAAGATCAACACAGCCAATATACCCCAATGTACTCCTCCATGGTGGGGCTGTTCAACAAAAAACTAGCTGAAGACTTGAAGACCAACCCTCCACAGGGGAACGCTGAACAGAGGTGGGAACAGTTGCATAACACCATCCATGGTACCGCCTTCTCAGTCTTCGGCAAGAAGCATTGGAATAACCATGAATGGTTCGATGCCAATGTAGCCGAGCTGACCCCCTTGCTGAAAGCCAAGCACATGACTCTGCTGAACCACAAGAAGCAACGGACGCGCTCCACACTGCAGGCCCTTCATGCAACCTGGAGTAAGGTCCAGCATGAAGTAAGGAATTGGGTCAATTGGTACTGGACCGACCTCTGCCAAGACATCCAGCTTGCTACCGACACAGAAAATATCAGAGACATCTACAACGGCATCAAGAAGGCAACTGACCCGATTGGACAGCCAGTGGGGAGACCATCACAGATGAGCAAGCAGATGGACAGATGGGTTGAATATTACTTTGACCTCTACAGCACAGTGAGCACCATCTCAGACACCACTTTGGAGTCCATAGAGCCTCTGCCCACCACAGTGAAGTTGGACGAGAAGCTGTGCGTGGACGAGCTTTGAAAAAAAAAAAAGAAAACGTAAAACCGAAAAAAAAAAAACGTAAAACGGATGAACATAAGTCAGGGAGCGTCAAAAAATGCATCAATAAATACATATTCAACACTATTAATGCTTATAGTAACAATTAAACATTGAAAAATGATGCATAAATTGTAAATAAATGTTGTAAATAAAATATAAATACACACATACAGATGTGCACCTCACATAAAAATGTAAGTCGTTTTGTTGGTTGGTTTTGGGTTGTTTTTTGTTTTTGTTTGTTGAGGGCTTTTTATTTTATTTTACTTTTTTTTTTGCATAATTGGCCTTGTTTTTGTGGCATTTTCCTTAACTTTTCTCTTATTCTTCCTTAATTTTCTATTTTTTTTAATTTGATGAATATTAAAAAAAAAAAAGCAATGCACTGAAGACGCATCAACTGAAGCACGAAGTATATATATGTGTGTGTATATATATATATGTATATATATATATATATATATATATATATATATATATATATATATATATATATATATATATATATATATATATATATAACGTTTTGAGCTCATACTGATAAACTGTAATTGTAGATAGATGAAATCATGATGTTTAATCCAAGAAAATATGATCAGTGGATGTTTTCTTTATGCCAATTTAGTAAGTTTTTGTATTTCGGTTAAAGAATGAAAGGAATAAACTGTGGGAAACAGCACTGGGGAGCGACCAGTCAAGAAATAGCAATGCTTTTTCGAGGTAATTTAATATGTGGGTTGAATAACTTCTACTAAATGTGTTGAGAGAGAGAGAGAGAGAGAGAGAGAGAGAGAGAGAGAGAGAGAGAGAGAGAGAGAGATGGCACTCTGGGAAGAAAAATAAATAAATAAATCCAATAGCAGCATTGTTGAATGACAGAAAGACTCCTGAGAGTTGATGGTATGAGGGACAGCCTGAGGAAATAGATTTCCACACTTCATGTACAGTGAAGATTAATTTGAAAAGTCCCACACTTTGGCTCCGTCTCAGTCTTTCCCCTATATATAGCAATGTTTTTCCTTGGATCCCAATACATTCTTTCTGTATTTGCCTGAAATATCGCAACTCCCAGAAGTTTACTGTTTTACTTTTGGGGAAAAGTGATATTTCTTATCATTTCTGGTTAGCAGAAGATGAGGTTAGTGGTTTCATCCCCTAGCCAGACTTTTATTCAGACTATCTGAGGGTCTGAGGGTCCAGGGTTCAAGTCCTGTTTGGGAGGGGCAGATATTTGGGGGCAGTCGTATCCTAATGGTCAGAGAAGCGGTCTTCGGAGTGATTCCCAAAAAGTAGCAAAAAAATTGTGTGGCGTTGGGGGAGTCAGCTGCACCTTCCCTTCCTCCACCTTCATGGCTGAAGTGCCCTCGGACCTAAACTCCAAGTGCTCTCCACCTGCCACAATGTGTAGCAGTTCACTGCTCCAAGCGTGTGTGAGCCTACTGCACAGTTCACTATGTGTGTGTGTGTGTGTGTGTGTGTGTGTGTGTGTGTGTGTGTGTGTGTGTGTGTGTGTGTGTGTGTGTGTGTGTGTGTGTGTGTGTGTGTGCTCACTCTGGACAGGTTAAATGCAGAGGCAATAATGTCCCTTGTGGGATTAATAGAGTATAGCAAAAAAAAAAAAAAAAAGAATTACATGTCTTATATTTGCAAAATCAGATCTCATCGTGTGTACAGGACTCCGGATTCTTCCAGAACTTCTCAGTTCAGGTTGCACGTTTCTTAAAAGCCTTCCGTTTTCACCATGCATGTCACACATGGATGAGTGTTTGGAATGCTTGAGATGTGCTGCTGAAAACGTGATGTTAATTGTATTGACAGCTACTTTGCTCTGTTGAGTTGAATTGTGTTTTGCATGTGTGTGCGTGTGCGTGTGTGGACCACACCTTACAGCTGTGTCACATCCATCATTTGTTTTCTTCTCTTGAATTGCTCCCATCTGTCAATAACAGTACATGATGTATTGGGATTGATGGTCTCAGTGGTAAATCCCATAGTCCTCCTTCAATGGCTTTGTTGTTTTATAATAACCTGGTTAGAATCTGGAATTTGAACATTTTTATTCACGTGATTGTTTTGAAATAGATTTTCCATTATTGCATGAATAAATACTAAGTATGTTGCGTTATTATTATTATTATTATTATTATTATTATTATTATTATTATTATTATTATTGTTATTATTATTATTATTATTATTATAGTGGGCAGTGGTGGTCTAGTGGTATAGGGAGCTGGATCGCTGATCCAAAGGTTGGGGGTTCGAGTCCCACTCTCCACAAGGTTGCCACTGTCCCCCCCAGTGCAGCTAACTGGGTTATCAAAGGCGGGCCATGTCTCTCACTGAACCATTGCTGACTTTCGTAAAGAGTAGCTGCAAAGTCGTCAGCGTGTTTCTGTCCCTTGCTAAAAGGGTTGTGACGGGAAGGGCATCCGACGTAAAAACCTCTGCCAAATCAAACATGCGAATCAAATGATTCGCTGTGGCGACTCCCGAGTAAAAGGGAAAAAGCCGAAAGGAAGACAGACATTATTATTATTATTATTATTATTATTATTATTATTATTATTATTATTAATATTATTCATTCATTCATTTTATGAACCGCTTGATCCAAACTGGGGTCAAGGTGGGGGTTGGCATCCATCTCAGTTGACTCTGGGCAAGGACGGGGTGACATCACAGGGCACCAAGGACACCCTGAACCATCACAGGGCTGACACTCTCACAACCATTCATACTCACACTCACACATAGGGGGCGATTTGGAACCTACTGTGCATGTTTTTGGTCTCCGGGAGGAAACCAAAACACAGAAACACCTGAGCTGGGAATCGAGCCCAGGACCTTCTTGCTGCGAGGTGGATGCACCAACCACTATGCCACCTATCATAATAATAATAATAATAATAATAATAAACATAATCGTCATCGTCATAATCATCATCTGACCAGCCATCTTATTATCAATACAGTTATATTTAATAAATAAATTTATGAATTACATTAGATTTTGTGAAATCCTATAAATTAATTGTTGAGAAAGATTGTCTGTAACTCTCAGCGATAGTGTAATGTCATTGTTATTGTAATGAAAATGAAAGCAGTCTTATAAAAAAGAGCTGCAATTTTATTGTAGTTCATCTTGTTATTCTTCAAGGAATTATACCGCCTCCCATAAAATGTCACACACCCTAATATTTTCATGTAGGGCATTTATTCTTGATCACACCACGTAATCTCCGTGGCGTTGTTGCTCGAGTTGTTCCAGTCGAGGCTCAGCAGCATTACTGTGGTGGTAAAATAAAGCTGCTGATGATCTGAATGTACCGAGTGAGCAGGTTATCACATCAATGCACTTTTATCTTCCCTGATGGCTCGGATATAAAATAGGGAGTCAAATAATGAAAGAGAGGTTCAGGGAGCATGAGGAATTATTTTCACATATGTATTGGCCCCCCGGAGTCCTGAATTTAAAACAGTCTTGAAAGTTTTCAGGATGTACTGAAGAAGACTTTATGGAGTGGTTCAGTTTTTCCCCTCATCAATTCAAGACATCGGTGAGACCTGAACTCAGCACTAGATGGAAATAAATGGCGTGTAGATTAAGTTTATTGAAACAATGGTATGATGATTATGTGCCGTAAACGAGGATAAAAGTGGAGCAACATCAGATTTGTGTGCACGACTTAAGTTGGATTAAATTCAGTGACATCCACTGACCGCATTGCCTCAGTTGTGAGTGTGGGTGTTGCCTCGTAATGGCCTGGCGAGCTACTTAGGGAGTAACCTGACTTTACTTGGTGTCAGCTGAGATAGGCAACAACCTCTCCACAACAAGTCTGTGTGTGTGTGTTTCTTTTTAATCTCTCTGGGATGTTTATGTTCTTATTGTCACTTATTTATTACTATATAAAGGTTACCTACTCTGGGCAAGGGCGGGGTACAACCTATACAGCTCACCAAGCCATCGTAGGTCCAACACTCACATAACCATTCACACTCACACCTAGGGGAGATTTGGAACAGCCGGTTAGCCTACTGTGCATGTGTTTGGACTTTGGGATATAACCAGAGTACCCAGAGGAACCCCACACAAGCATGCGGAGAACATGCAAACTCCAGACGGAAACAGCCAGGCTGGGAATCAAACCCAGGACCTTGCTGTGAGGCAGATGTGCCAACCACGTGAAGCCTTCACTACAGTTCTGTTTATATAATTATATAATCATTTTATTTTGCAGTCTCAGCTTAGATAACATGCAGTCACACAGACTTTTTTTTTTTTTTTTTTTTTAATCTCTGTACTTTTCTTTCTCAGTATTTCTGTTAATGAGCAGCATGCTGGCAAAAGTTTCAGTATTCGATCTGAATTTCAGGATTTTAACTCCCAACTCCCAAAAGTAATATATATATATATATATATATATATATATATATATATATATATATATATATATATATATATATATATATATATATATATATATATATAGGGGGCAGTGGTGGTCTAGTGGTATAGGGCACTGGATCGCTGATCCAAAGGTTGGGGGTTCGAGTCCCACTCTCCACAGGGTTGTCACTGTCCCCCCCAGTGCAGCTAACTGGGTTATCAAAGGCGGGCCATGTCTCTCACTGACTATGGTGTGAGGCATGTAAAAGAACCATTGCTGACTTTCGTAAAGAGTAGCTGCAAAGCCTTCAGCGTGTTTCTGTCCCTTGCTAAAAGGGTTGTGACAGGAAGGGCATCCGACGTAAAAACCTCTGCCGAATCAAATGATTCGCTGTGGCGACTCCCGAGTAAAAGGGAAAAAAGCCAAAAGGAAGACAGACATATATATATATATATATATATATATATATATATATATATATATATATATATATGATTTTCTGAGTAGATCCTTCCGTAGGAGAGTGCTCAATATTAAAATAATATTAGTTCAATAATAAAGTTCCTCTATAATCACCTGAAGAGAGAGGATGGTTTCACCACCCCTCGAAACAGATCTGTAGTGATAAATGGAGTTTCAATAGAAAGTCTTTGTCCTGTCCTTTTATTTTTGTTTATATATATATATATATATATATTTATTTTTTTTTTCCTTTCGGCTGCTCCCTTCAGGGGTCGCAACAGCAAATCATCCATCTCCATCTCACCCTGTCCTCTGCATCTTCTTTTTTGACTCCAACGACCTTCATGTTCCAACGACCTTCATATGTATGCATATATATATATATATATATATATATATATATATATATATATATATATATATATATATATATATATCTATCTATCTATCTATATATATATATATATATATATATATATATATATATATATATATATATATATATATATATATATATATATATATATATATATATATATATATATCTGTAAAGCTTTACTCTGTGTGACCTTTCTATTACCCATCTACTTAAAAACAAAGTGCATTACAATTAATTGGAGTAAGTTTCCGATACCGAGGTGTATATTGTGCATTAGCGGCTGCTCGTTTGGTTTAACGGAAGGGTTGGAGGTTCATTAGAGCTGAATCACGTGTCACTGAATCGAGGCCTGAAGACATTCTGACCTTGCCCATGGCTATAACTCTTCAACATGTTCATTAATCTCATTTCTACAGCTTCCAGCTTATATTCTCATCCGGATCCTCAACCCTTCTTGGAAATTCTGTGTGAATAATAATCCTTGTGGAGAAATCCTGGAAATCAGCATAATCATCTCACACTGAAACGGAACAATTAGAAGAGAAACTTCATTAAGTTCGTGATTAACCTTACTCCAATCTTTTTTGCGCACGTTTATCTCCAAGATATACCCAACCATTCTCTGAGCAACTGTGTGACTCTACCTGAACCGAATCTATAAGTTATATAATGGCACTGGCTGTTCTGGGGGGAAAAAAAAAAAAAAAAAAAAGCACAATTATTGTGAGGACGCTGTGTTTTCTTGAAGCACGGGACAGCAATACGTGTCAGACTGAATATCCGTTCCTGTTCCCTTACAGCTCTCTATAAAATGGAAATTTTCATTCACTTATTGTGGGTCGGGTGCTCCGCTCTAGACAGCTGTATATTTAATGAGAGCGGAGAGATTTAATTACCGCTATATTAAACAGGCAGTACTTTTTCAGCAAAGTGACAAGGGAGCCAGAGTCAAGAGACAAGCAAGAGAAAGAAAAGAGAAAAAAAAATGGTACAAGATGCCTTTTCGTTCCCCTGAAGCTGGTGCGGAGTATAACAGGCACTTTGGCTGCAATTATTCCAAATTTATTCCTCTGTTGTTTTCACAGACACACCTAAAGTGAGGGAATACGGAACGGCGTGCATTAAGTCTGTTGAGAGGAAACAGGACTGTCTCCACGTATTTCTGTCACATCATAAGCTACAATCATTTCCTATTATCATTATATTCTCACAAAATGCGTATAGGTGGTAATAATTTACAAACCTTTCAGCTAATAAAAAGCCACCATGGCTAACCGTATTGTTTTTAATGACAGAAGTGCCGTCATGCTTCAAAAATAGAACAAATATAGCAGAATAAATGCCGGGGCAGCACGGTGGCATAGCGATTAGCTTGCCTGCCACACAGCAAGAAGGTCTTGGGTTTGAGTCCGGGGGTTCACCGAGTCCCAGGATTCTGCAAGTTTTAGGGTCGCGTGGTAGCATAGTGATTAGCATGTCCACATTACAGCAACAAGGGGCAGTGGTGGCCTGGTGGTAAAGGTCCTGAATCACTGATCCTCAGGATGGGGGTCAAGACCCACTTTCAACAGCTTGTCACCCCCCCCCCCCCTGTCCCCACCCACCCACCCACACACACATACACACACACACACTCACACACACACACACACACACAGTGGAGCTAACTGGGTTAGCAAAGGTCGGGCATGGTGAGAAGTTCATGTAAAAGAATAATTGCTGACTTTTGACAAGAGTAGCTGCATAGCGATCCGCGTGTTTCTGGTCTGCGATGGCCTGGCAAGCTGTCCAGGGTGTACTCTGCCCTCGTCCACAGTCAGCTGGGTTTGGTGCCAAACTCCCAGCAACCCTGATTAGGAACATTATTGTTGTTGGGAGAAATGAAGCCATCATGTGACAAAGTGACAAATTAAACCGTGATCTGTTCATGACTTATTTGTTTTTTTTTTGTTTTGTTTTGTTTTGTTTTGTTTTGTTTTTTTTAATTTTTCAGTGGTCATAGAAAATGAATGAATGAATATCACAGAAAGAAGGTTCTGGGTTTGAGTCCCATGGTTCAGAGAGGGCATTTCTGTGTGGGGCTTGTATGTTCTCTTTGTGCTTGCATAGGGTCCCTTCTAGATATTCTGGTTTCCTCCTTCAGTCCAAAGACGTGTATGAAGCTAATCTGCTTTACCAAATCCCCCCTTTGTGAGAATATGTGTGTGTGTGTGTGTGGGTGTGTGTGTGTGTGTGTGTGTGTGTGTGGGTGTGTGTGTGTGTGAGGATGCATTTATATATACAGTATATTGTTGGCTGAGACTGAGAGTGTACTCTATGTTTCTCCAGTGTTGGCTGAGATAGGCTTCAGCTTAGCAATTTAAGAGATTACATTATTAAGATTTCTTAAAATGGGGGGGGGGGGGGGGACCTTCAAACACTATTCTTACCAAGAGGTGCTGGATCACTGATCCTAAGATCGGGGGTTCAAGCCCCACTCTCAACGGGTTGTCAGTGTCCCCCGAGTGCAGGTAACTGGGTTATCAAAGGCCGGCCATGTGTCTCACACTGCCTATAGTGAGAGGTTCATGTAAAAGAACCATTGCTGACCTTCTACAAGAGTAGCTGCAAAGCCGTCAGTGTGTTTCTGCCCTGCAATGGCCTGGCGAGGTGTCCAGGGTGTATTCTGTCTTCGCCCGGAGTCGGCTGGTATGGGCTCCAGCCTCCCTGTGACCCTAATTAGGATTAAGCGGTTACAGAAAATGAACGATGAACGATGATTACATAGCAGATTCTTTGCAGTGTTCCGCTTTACTGTTCGGTAATAAATTTCTCTGCTATGGGAAAGCTGTCCATCAGATTTTGGATTGTGGATTATTGGGATTTGTGATCATTCATCCACAAGAACATCATTAAGATCAGGCACTGGTCTCAGTTGGTATTCTAGTTCATCCCAGATGTGTTCAGTGGGCTTGACATCAGTTCGCGCACCATGCAAACGAGTTACACTGTCCAACTCGAACCTTAGCAAGGCATGTCTTCGCAGAGTTCACCATGTGCACGGGGGCGGATGGTCATGATAGAACAGTCTCTTAGTTCTAATAAAGAGAACTTCTAACCCAACAGCAGACAAAGAGATTCTGCACAGTGTTTCAACTTTGTGCCAGATGGTCAAGTGTCCATAAACTTTTGTCTATGTTTGTTTAAACTTATGGATATTCATTCATTCATTCATTTTTTGTAACCGCTTAGTCCCAATTAGAGTCACAAGGAGGCTGGTACCCATCCCAGCCGACTCTGGGTGAGGGCAGAGTACACCCTGGACGACTCACCAGGCCATTGCAGGATGGAAACACGCTGACAGCTATGAAGCGACTCTTGTGGAATGTCACCAATGGTTCCTTTACATGAACCTCACACCATAGACAGTGAGAGACATGGCCGGCCTTTGATAACCCAGTTAGCTGCACTCAGGGGGACAGCACTGACAACCCGTACAAAGTTGGGCTTGAAACCCCAACCTTAGGATCAATGATCCAGCACCTTTACCACCAGGCCACCACTGCCCACTTATGGATGTTATTTTTGTTCATTTTGCTATTTTTAATAACCAAAACAGCTTTGAGTGCAAGAGACGATATAAAATGAAAACAGTTGCATAAGCCAATGTTGAAAAAAGAAAAAAGAGGAATACTCCATAGATACATATCGATATAAGAGAGGAGGATCTGTCTCGGGAAAGAACAGCGAAAAGCAGTGCATGCTCGGATCACAGCCAAACATTTGTCTGTACTTAAGAGAGAGGAGATCCCTAGGCATCTATTTAGGCTGCTGCATGTCTTTATTGCATGTCAGTATGTTTGAAAAAATAAAAGAAAAAAGGAAAGAAAGAAAGAAAAAAACTTACAGTTGAAAGACTTTGGGCTGGGGATATTCAGGAAGACTCAGGAAGAGCTCCGGTGCAAATATACATTTAAGCACAATGAAGTTGAGTGTGTGTGTGTGTGTGTGTGTGTGTGTGTGTGTGTGTGTGTGTGTGTGTGAGAGAGAGAGAGAGAGAGAGAGAGAGAGAGAGAGAGAGAGAGCGAGAGAGAGTGTGAGTGTGTGTGTGGGGGGGGGGTCTGTTAATTTAAACAGCTCAGTTTCAGATGGTGTCAGTAACACACACACACACACACACACACACACACACACACACACACACACACACACACACACACGCAGAGGGTCCCAATGTGATTTGTCTGTTCACTTGTTATGATGTTAATAAATCACACAACACTTCAGGGCGGATTTTTCTCTTGCTGCTGGAGAGCTTTACACACACACACACACACACACACACACACACACACACACACACACACACACAGACACACACACACACACACACACACACACACACACACACACACACACACACACGATGTGTGTTCCGTCCCCGTTTTTTTTTTTTTTTTCCTTTCCCCTCCCAGGGCTTCTCGTTATGAGCTCGATTGGAATTAATTGGGAGTTGTATCCCATATGTCCTTCAGCCCAAAGCAATCATTTTACACTCATTGCAGAAAGCTACTAACTTACTTGTAGAAAATGAAACTTTTCTATTTGGCCATGAAGTGTAGAGTAGGCAGTTTTCTAATTTAAGTCTCCTGGTGTTAAAAATTCAGGGCTTCTGTGCATAAGGGGAATGTTTAACCACAGCGCCCAAATCCTCCCTCCAGCAAATATTCATAATCTAAACGTTACTCTTGAAGGGTTTAACCATTAGCACGTGCCCTTATTAACTGATAACTGTTCACTTCAATTTTCCTAAGGCATACTGCTTATCCAAGTTTTACCAAAAAAACAAAAAACAAAAAAAAAAAAAAAAAAAAAAAAACAAAACAAAACAAAACAAACAAACAAAAAAAAATAATAATAACAAGGGCCTGATGATGTATGCCTCCTAGTGGTGGGCCTGGATAGGGGATTTTCCCTGAACTAAACGTACATCACCCAGTTAGGGCTGAACCCCCGAAGCTGGTTTGCTACTGAGTTACTGAACGAAAAAAAAAAAAAAAAAATCTTTCACTTCCGTAGCCCAGTCAGCCTCCCTCCGGTAATCAAACCTGCCAAACTGGAAATGGGACTTGCCCCAGGGGGAGGCAAAGAACCCGTCCACGAATATCCTGGACGAACCATCTAAAATCCACACTACTTGAGTGTGCAATGGCGACTGGTTGGCCTGAAAATCCAGGTATCAATGGCAAGTCGCTAAAGCAACATTGGGACAATACCAACCCTTTGTATATTTACCTGACCCAACAAAATTTGCGAGATCAACTCTGGTGATGAAAGATCTACATGTGCCGTGATGCAGATGATAATTTCCCTGCAAGTGGTCAGGTACCTTCTCAAGAACCCAACGTTCGGATAGAGGCAGACCCTAAATTGCAGATGAATGCCCGCGTCCTTCTTTCCCCTCCTCCCAATGAGGTTAGCCCACCTGACGGCAACAATGAAAATTCCCCTGGCTTTCCACTTTCTGATTTGACCAATGATTTTCCAACATCTTCAGTTCATGATAATCAGCTTTCTGTTTTGATTAACCGTTACTATAGAGAAATTTTATATTTACTGATTGACAAAAGGAAGCCAGTTAAAATTGCAATAAAATATTTTCCACAAAATGAAATTGAATGAAGCGGAGTGTTCCCTGCATGATATTAATTGTTGCACGTTTGCCACTATTTGAACTTTAGAGGGATTACATACAGTTTCCAAACCTTCCAACAATGGTAAAAGCAAGAAAAAAGTAAAGAAAACCGGTTTCAACGTAAATTAAAATAAACAAGGAAAGACATGTTGTGGCATATCATATCAAGACTCACGATGAAAGCAAGGACTTCCATAGTTATCTTAAACACGTCAAGGCTGCTGGACAGAATCTCAACGTCAATGTTGATTTTGTCGCTGGTGAAGTACTGCTGGACGGAACATCTATGTGTGTCAACCAGGTGAAGTCTTTCATAAAATCTGCTGAGTTGTCATTTCAAGGAAAAACTTTCTGCAAAACCACGACATCGTGTTTATGTGCAGTGTGTTGGGCAGAACAGTAATCCTTCGGACTCCTTCGCCTGGATGAAGTCGGCTGGTTTGAAAAGTTAACTGAGGGCTTTCTTTTTGCTGCTCAGGACCAGTCACTTCCAACACGCAATCGTCAACGTAATATTATAATGGAAAATGTAAATCCCAAATGTCGTTTGTGTCGTGAATTTAGTGAAACTGTCCAACACCTTGTCAGTGGTTGTCCTGTTTTGGCACAAATGTCTTATCTGAAAAGACATGATGGCATGGCACGTTCCTTTTATTATCGTCTCCGTCATGCGTGTGGTTTTGACTCAGAGGGTCATCCATGGTACGACCCTGATCATGTCCAGGGCGTCATGGAAAATGATCATTTCAAGCTTCTTTGGAATCGGCCCATATACAGCCTGAGGACAATTGAAGCCAACAAACCTGATCTTGTCCTTTTTGATAAATCCAAAGGAATTATTAATATTATTGAATTTTCTGTCCCTTGTGACAGCAATGTGATTGACAAGATTCAGAAGAAACATGCAAAATATGCGGACCTCGCCTTTGAAATGTCTCACTTGTATCCAAAGTACAAAGTCGTTTGACTCCCCATTGTTCTCGGCGCCCTCAGTTTGGTACCTCCTGAACTATTAACACAGATCAAGAGTGTGCCTGGGTTTGCTACCGGGAGCACAGACATTCTGACAGTCTAGGCAATGCAGAAGGCTGCAGTGTTGGGGAGTCTCCATATTCTCCGGAAAGTTCTTGGTGGGATTGACAAGGCAGTGCTTCCTGGGAGAAGTCCCATTCGCTGTCTGGGCTGCGTGTGGAGAGGGTGAGGGCCCTGAGCTGATGATGAGCCGAACCAACCTGAATGTGCCAGGATCACCCGATCCCTCTCTGCTGCATATAAATCTTTACTTTAATTAATAATAATAATAATAATAATAATAATAATAATAATAATAATAATACATTTCCCTCAAGTTCACTGATACAGGCTCCAGCAGTAGGATTAAGAACTTTGGCAAAAGAATAAATAAATAATTCATTGAATGACTTTGCGACTCATTTGTTGAACTGGGACTTAATCCTATTATGGTCGAAGACATGTTGGTGTCTATCTCGGCCAACACTGAGCAAAGGTGAGGTAAACCCTGAACAGATTCACCAGTCCATTGTAGGGTCAAGACACACACACACACACACACACACACACACACACACACACACACACACACACACACACACACACAACTGAGGCCCCAAGAACCACAGAGGGCCATCGCACATTTTTTCTGATTTTTGGGAAATTTCAATTATTTACAAGATACCGTTTTTGATGCAAGTTGGTCATGTGTATATATGCACTCAAATGTTATTTTATAATGTTTATTTTTCCTTTCTTTTTTCATTTCTTTCATTTTCTTTCTTCCCTTCTTTCCTTCTTGTTTTCTTTCTGCTGAGTGTTGACTAGGTCTTTTTTTTTTTTTTTTTTGCAGTGTTTGGCTGGCTTAACACCACACACACAAACAAACAAATAAACAAATAGATAGATAGATAGATAGATAGATAGATAGATAGATAGATAGATAGATAGATAGATAGATAGATAGATATAATGGAAAATGTATGAATTTAGTCGTCAGCATGTTTCTGCCCTACAATGGTCCAGGGTGTACTCTGCCCTTGTCCGGAGTCGGCTGAGATGGGTGCCAGCCTCCCTGCAACCCTAATTAGGATTAAGCAGTTACAGAAACCTAACAGATGAATGTAGCAAGCATTAATTCATGGTAAGTATTTTCCAAAGTGTCCCTGATCTGCACGGTGATGTCAGACACCGCAGGGGAAGGTACTGTGGGAACTGTTCTTTCAGACCTCTGAAAGCTGCACTGATGCATCTCTCAGCACAGACCCCTTCCATGAGATGTCAGATAGACACATGAGTCCAATGAGTGCAAGCTGTGCTCAGTGTTTAAAGGGCTGGCGTATTCCTCAGATTACCTTGATGCATGAAGAAGTCGGTGTTGATCCCGTTTATCCTACACACACTGTTTTATTAGGATGAAGGATAGAACAACTGTCCAAAGGTGGTAGAAATCTTTGCTTTCTTATAGTTGATTAATAATTTCTAGCTGACAGTGAGAATGTGGTGGAGACTGATATGGTAATTTTATTTGCCACAGACAGCTGTTAGTGAGAATGGCTTGACTTTGAAAATTTGCAAAGATTAAAGTCAGGAGACAAGTTCACATTTATGGTTTAGAAAACAACACATTCATTCATTCAGTTTCTGAACTGCTTAATTCCAATTAGGGTCGCAGTGAGATTGGCACCCATCTCAGCTGACTCTAGGTTAGTGCAGAGTACACCCTGGACAGCTCACCAGGCCAATGCAGGGCAGAAACATGCTGACAGCTATGCAGCTACTTGTTACAAAGGTTAGGAATAGTTATTGTACACGAAGCTCTGACCACAGACAGTGAGAGTCATGGCTGGCCTTTGATAAACCAGTTAGCTGCACTGGGGGGAAATGGAAGAGAAAGTAAGAACCTGCTGAGGGTGGGGCTTGAACCCTCAATCTTGGGATCAGTGATCCAGCATCCTTATCAATAAGCCACCACTTCCCTAAAACAATGCATTGTGAGTATTAACTTCAATAAAAACATGAAACTGGGCAGTGGTGGCTAAGTGTGATGGTATACAAATCGGGATGTCAGTGGTTGAAGCCACGATCACCGGGTTGTCACCAGAGTCTCCTCAGTGTAGCTAACTGTGGTATCAAAAAACGGCCATGTCTCTCACCGTCTACAGTGGAGGTTAGTGTAAGAGAAGCGTTGCTATCATTTGTAAAGAGCAAGCTGCATAACCCTTAGCATGTTTCTGCCCTGCAATATCCTGGTAAGTGGTTCAGGGTGTTCCCTGCCCTCGCCCCAGGCTTGCTAACATGGGTGCCAGCCTGACCAGTGCCAAAATTGGGACTCATTGGCTTAGAAAATAAATGAGTGCCTATTTATTATCTGTATACTGTTATTTTTACCATTACTCTGCCTTTTATGCACTGGGTATTCATATCTTATTCTTGCAATTTCACAATCTCACATGTGACAAGAATCAAACTGCAGCCTTTTTTAAACTGTCTAATGCGAACAATCCAATGAATTCAGCAGGCTGAAATCCCCAAGATGTAAATAAAAACCACCAGATGAGGAAAATATGCATATGTTCATGCGTGGTCATTTTACTTTCAAAGTTTAATCGAGATGAAAAATCTCTTTTTAAATGGCACCCCGGACAAAGTACTCAGAAATATGAGCAGGATGTATTTGAAGATAATGACAATGTTGAATTGTGAATAAAGCTTCACCGAATAAAATGTATTGTCAAACTTACCTTCCTTTAAATGAGAACAATGACTTAAAATCTTCTCCTTTCGGCTTTTCCCTTCAGGGGTCGCCACAGCGAATCATCTGCCTCCATCTCACCCTATCCTTTGCATCTTCTTCTCTTACACCGACTGCCTTCATGTCCTCCTTCAGCACATCCGTAAATCATCTCTTTGGTCTTCCTCTAGGCCTTCTACCTGGTAGCTCCAACCTCAGCATCCTACTATCAATATATTCTCTATCCCTCCTCTGTACATATCCAAACCATCTCAATCTAGCCTCTCTGACTTTAACTCCAAAACGTCTTACATGTGCTGTCCCTCTGATGTGCTCATTCCTGATCCTATCCATCCTCATTACTCCCAAAGAGAACCTCAACATTTTCATCTCTGCTACCTCCAGCTCTGGCTCCTGTCTTTCGGAGGGGCAACTGTTTCTAAACCATACAACATTGCTGGCCTCAATACCATCTTGGACACTTTTCCTTTCATCTTTCCAATACCCTTCTATCACGCATCACACTGAATACTTTTCTCCAACCATTCCAACCTGCCTGCACACGCTTCTTCACCAAATTTCCACACTCTCCATTGCTCTGGATTGTAGAGCATAAGTACTTAAAATCCTCCACCTTACTTATCTCTGCTCCCTGTAACCTCACCGTTCCTCTTGGGTCTTTGACATTCATACACATGCATGCTGTCTTACTGAGGCTAACCTTCATTCCCCTCCTTTCCAAGGCATACCTCCACCTCTCTAGATTTTCCTCCACTTGTTCTCTGCTCTCATTATTATCCCATTGTCATCTGCAAACATCATAGTCCATGGAGAATCTTGTTGAACCTCATCTGTCAGCCTGTCCATCACCATCGCAAACAAGAAGGGGCTAAGAGCTGACCCTTGATGTAGTCCTACCTTCACCGTGAACTCTTCTGTCACAACGACAGCACACCTCACCACTGTTTTACATCTCTTATACATGTCCTGAACCACTCTAACATACTTCTCTCCCACTCCAGACTTCCTCATGCAATACCACAGTTTGTCTCTCGGCACCCTGGCATATGCTTTCTCCAGATCGACGATGGCACAATGCAGCTCCTTCTGACCCTCTCTGTACTTCTCTATTAACATCCTCAAACACTGCATCTGTGGTGCTCTTTCTTGGCATGAGAGCAAACTGTTGATCACAAATGCTGACCTCTGCCCTTAGTCTCACTTCCACTATTATTTCCATTATTTATTAATGTCAATACATTTCCCTCTCAGTCCTTAATCACTCTAACTTGCTGCACATCCTTCCCATCTCTATTTCTCTGCTGTGCTAACCTGTACAAATCATTATCTCCCTCTTTTGTCTCTTCGGTTTTCTCAATGTCCCACTTCTTCTTAGCTAACCTCTTCCTTTGTACATACTCCTGCACTTCCTCATTCAACCACCAAGTTTCCTTATCTACTTTCCTTCCAGAGGACACACCAAGTACTCTCCTACCTGTCTCCCTGATCACATTAGCTGTAGTTGTCCAGTCATCTGGAAGCACTTTCTGACTACCCAAAGCCTGTTTCAACTCCTCCTTGAAGACAACACAACACTCCTCCTTTTTCAGCTTCCACCACTTTGTCTTCTGCTCTGCCTTTGCCTTCTTCACCTTCCTCACCATCAGCGTCATCCTGCACACCACCATCCTATGCTGTTTGGCAACACTCTCACCTGCTACTACTTTGCAGTCACTGACTTCCTTCAAATTACATCGCCTACACAAGATGTAGTCTACCTGTGTGCTCCTACCTCCGCTTTCATAAGTCACCCCATGCTCCTCTCTCTTCTGGAAGAAAGTATTTACCACAGCCCTTTCCATCCCTTTTGTAAAATCTATCAACATCTGTCCTTCTGTGTTCCTGTCCTGGATAGCAAACCTGCCCATCACTTCCTCACACCCTCTGTTTCCTGCAACAACATGTCCATTGAAGTCTGCCCCAATGACCACTCTTTCACCTCTGAGGGTATTCTGCATGACTTCATCTAACTCACTCCAGAATCTCTCCTTCTCTTCTAGCTCACATCCTGCCTGTGGGGCATAAGCACGAACAACATTGAACATCACACCTTCAATTTCTAACTTGAGACTCATCACTCTATCTGACACTCTTTTCACTTCTAGAACATTCCTGACAAACCCCTCCTTAAAGATGAATCCTACTCCGTTTCTCTTCCCATCCACACCATGATAAAACAGCTTAAACCCTGCTCCTAAGCTTCTAGCCTTACTCCCTTTCCACCTATTCTCCTGAACACACAGCATGTCCACTTTCCTCCTCTGCACCATGTCAACCAGCTCTCTACCTTTTTCTTTCATAGTTCCAACATTCAAAGTCCCTACTCTCAGTCCTAGGCTCACGCATTTCCTCTTCTCTCTCTGCCTACGGACATGTCTCCCACCTCTACTTCTTCGACGTCTTCGACTAACTGTAGTCTAATTTCTACCAGCACCTTGTTGGTTAACAGCACTGATGGCGGTCGTTGTTAACCCGGGCTTCGACCAATCCGGTATGAAATTCTTTGTTGTGATTCACATATTTTATTTGGCATTGGTTTTACGCCGGGTGCCCTTCTTGACACAACCGCCTGCTTTTATCCGGGCTTGGGACCAGTGTGAGGGAGAGACTCTGGTTTGTCGCCCCTCCCTTCCCGCGCGCTCACGGCTGCATTACAACGATGACTTAAAATGCCCAATTTAAAAAAAAAGTAAATAATATAGTTCTAGTTTAAGAGTAACTGATTAAATTTACAAGTATGTATCCAGAATATAAATCCTGCACATGAAGAAACACAAGCTGTCTTCATTCATTTAATAATCGGATCATCTCTCAATTATTCTCTGAGGTCTTTGAAGTATGTGTTTAGTATCTGATCTTGTACAGTCAGATAGTAAATATAGCGCTCACTCCGCACTCGTCATCGTCAGTAGGAAATGTCTGCATGATGGATTGAAATTATTATTAGGCTGGACTGGACTCTTAATGTGTGTTTAGCAAACAGGCACACATCATGATCGCTATGCAAAACCCTCTTGCTACTTCCTGGAATGTTTACTGCTATTTAGTGGTGATGGCCAGCACCCCCCCCCCCCCCCCCACCATCCATACACACAGGCAGAGAGAGAGAGAGAGAGAGAGAGAGAGAGAGGGGGGGGGGGGGTAATGAACCAGTTTTTAGATACAGAAGAACCAAATATTTGTTCATTCATTTGCCGAAGTGTTTAATCCCACAATGTTTGTGGGGCACTCAGCCAGCACTGGACAAAGGTAGAGTACACCTTCCAAGTTAATCACAGGGCTGAAACACAGACAGCCGAGGGAGGGGAGGGGATTTGGAATTTGGAATAGCCAATTGTCTTTGGACTCTGGAAAGAAACCTGATTACCTGGGAAAACCCACACAAGGACAGAGAAAACATGCAAACACCATACAGAAAAAACCCACACTGAGGCTGGGACATCACTGAAATAGACATGCTTACCATTACATTACCCATATGCTTTCCTGTGCATGGGTGTTTAGGCCGATTCAGAAGTAGATCTTCAGATTCAGAAGACCTCTATGAAAAATAAAAATAAAAGGATACAGTTTCCCTTGCCCAGATGAGGGTCACTGGGGTCTACCCCTGGAGCAGTCCTGGGGGAGGGGCTCAGAGGCTTGAAGGTGAGTGCCTGGTGGTTGGGCTTCTGCCATGGAGTCCAGCTGGGCCAAGCCCAAAAAGGAGACATGTGTCCGCCCTCCCATGAACACACCACCTGTGGGAGGGGTCATAGGTGCAATGTGAGTTGGGTGGCAGTCGAACGCATGGGTTCTGTCTGACCGATCCTTGGTTACTGACTCTGACTCTGAGGACATGGAATGTCACATCTCTGGTGGGGGGTGGAGCCTGAGGTGGTGCGTGAGGTCGAGAGATACTGACTAGATATAGTCGGGCTCACCTCAATGCATAGCTTGCACTCTGGAACCACGCATCTCGACAGAGGCTGGACCTTATTCCATTCTGGAGTAGCTTATGGGGAGAGGTGGCAAGCCGGTGTGGGCATCCTTGTTGCCCCATGTCAGTGGCCAAATATTGGGGTTCTCCCAGGTCGATGATAGGGTAGCTTCCCTCCGCCTTCAGATGGGGGGACAGGTTCTGACTGTTATTTGTGCTTATGCACCAAATGACAGTTCAGAGTACTCACCCTTCTTCTCGTCTTTAGGGGTGTGTTGGAGAACGCTTCCCCGGGAGACTCATTCATTGTTTTGGGAGACTTCAATGCCCTTGTGCATTGGGGAGAGTTCAATGTCCGAGAGGCCTTTACCTCCCACATACTGCAAAGCTACAACCATGTCCCAGAGGATGTGGGTAACATGGAATCTGAATGGGCCATGTTTCATGCCTCCATTGCTGAGGCGGCAGCCCATAGCTGTGGCCGGAATGTCATTGGTGCTTGTCCTGGAGGTAACCCCCTGGGGCTGTCCAGCTGAAAAAGGAAGCCTATGGGGTCTTACTGGCCTGTGAGACTCCCAAGGCAGCAGACAGATACTGGCAGGCCAAACGTGCTGCAACTGAAGCTGTCAGAGAGCAAAATCTTGGGTGGGGAGGAGTTCGGTTAGGGCCTGGAGAGTGAATATCAGTTGGCCTCAAAAAGGTTCTGGACCATCATCCAATGCCTCATGAGGGGGAAGCAGTTCTCCACAAACACTGTTTACAGTAGTGACTGGGGATGTCATTGAGAGGTGGAGGGAATACTTTGAGGATCTCTTCAATCCCACCAGCATGCCCTCCATGGAGGAGGAAGGACGCATGATGACTTGTATGCTCGGTTGGAAAGTAAAGTGGGAGAAAATAATTTATACAGGTTGGGGCAGCAGAGAAGTAGAGATGGGAAGGATGTGCAGCAAGTTAGATTGATAAAGGCCAGAGAGGGAAATGTATTGACTGATGACAGAAGTGTGCTGGGAAGATGGAAAGAGTACTTTGAAGAGCTGATGAATGAGGAAAATGAGAGAGAAAAAAAGAGTAGAAGAGGTGACTGTTGAGGACCAGGAAGTAGCAAAGATTAGTCAGGGTGAAGTGAGGAGGGCATTGAAGAGGATGAAGAATGGAAAGGCAGTTGGTCCTGATGACATACCGGTGGAGGTATGGAAGTGTCTCGGAGAGGTAGCAGTAGATTTCCTGACAAGAATATTCAACAAGGTCTTAGAGAGTGAGAGGATGCCAGAGGAATGGAGGAGAAGTGTGCTGGTGAACATTTTTAAGAACAAGGGAGATGTACAGAGTTGTGGCAACTACAGAGGGATAAAGTTGATGAGCCATAAGATGAAGTTATGGGAAATAATAGTGGAAGCAAGACTAAGGGCAGAGGTCAGCATTTGTGAACAACAGTTTGGTTTCATGCCAAGAAAGAGCACCACAGATGCAGTATTTGCCTGGAGGATGTTAATAGAGAAGTACAGAGAAGGTCAGAAGGAGCTGCATTCTGCCTTTGTGGATCTGGAGAAAGTGTATGACAGGGTGTCGCGAGAGGAACTGTGGTATTGCATGAGAAAGTCTGGAGTGGCAGAGAAGTATGTTAGAGTGGTGCAGGACATGTGTAAGAGATGTAAGACAGTGGTGAGGTGTGCTGTCGGTGTGACAGAAGAGTTCAAGGTGGAGGTGGGACTGCATCAAGGGTCAGCTCTGAGCCCCTTCTTGTCTGCGATGGTGATGGACAGGCCGACAGACAAGGTTCGACAAGATTCCCCATGGACTATGATGTTTGCAGATCACATTGTGATCTGCAGTGAGAGCGGAAAACAAGTGCAGGAAAATCTAGAGAGGTGGAGGTATGCCCTGGAAAGGAGGAGAATGAAGGTTAGCCTCAGTAAGCCAGAATACATGTGTATGAATGCCATGGACCCAACAGGAACGGTGAGGTTACAGGGAGCAGAAATAAGGAAGGTGGAGGATTTTAAGTACTTAGGCTCAACAATCCAGAGCAATAGAGAGTGTGGAAAAGAGGTGAAGAAGCGTGTGCAGGCTGGTTGGAATGGTTGGAGAAAAGTGTCCGGTGTGGTGTGTGTGATAGGAGAGTATCGGCAAAAATGAAAGTAAAAGTGTACAAGATGGTGTTGAGGCCAGCGATGTTGTAGGGTTTAGAAACAGTTTCCCTGGGGAAAAGACAGGAGGCAGAGCTGGAGGTAGCAGAGATGAAAATGTTGAGGTTCTCTTTTGGAGTAATGAGGATTGATAGGATAAGGAATGGGCACATCAAAGGGACACACATGTAAGACGTTTTGGACACAAAGTCAGAGAGGCGAGATTGAGATGGTTTGGAGATGTACAGAGTAGGGATAGTGAGTATATTGGTAGTAGGGTGCTGAGGTTGGAACTACCAGGCAGAAGGCCTAGAGGAAGACCAAAGAGACTTTTCATGGACGTGGTGAAGGAGGACATGAAGGCAGTTGGTGTAAGAGGAAAAAGATGCAGAGTATAGGGTGAGATGGAGGCAGATAGTTCGCTGTTTTGACCCCTGAAGGGAAAAGCCGAAAGGAAAAGAAGAAGAGTTGGGGGAGAGGGGCTGTAGATCCTACTTCACACATTCGGTGGTCACGGGGGGATCTATATATATTCTGCAGTTATTATATATACATTATATATGCAGGGATCCCTTACTTTCCGTGGTTAATTGGGACCAAGATCCCGACGCGACCGTCGGAATCCGCGAAGTAGGAACACCCCCCCCTCCTGACTGACGTATACCTACATGTATATGTGTATATAATATCAATAAATACATATTCAATGCTAGAAATGCTTATAATAACAATTAAACATTAAAAAAAAAACATCAGACGGAAATAAAATATAAATACACACAAATACAGATGGTATTGCATGAGAAGTAGATGACACACATACATGCGCGTGCTCACACACACACAGATGCAACAATGTCAGTAGTGTTGGTGGAAGATTTTGGGTTGTTTTTTGTTTTGTTTTGTGTTTGTTTCGGGTTTTTTTTTTTTTTTTTTTTTTTTTTTTTGCATAATTGACCTTGTTTTTATGGCATTTATTTTTAACCCCCCCCTCCTTTCTTCCTTAATTTCCTTATTTGTTTAATTCGATGAACATTTATATATATATATATATATATATATATATATATATATATATATATATATATATATATATATATATATATATATATATATGTGTGTGTGTTTATATATATATATATATATATATATATATATATATATATATATATATATAAATGTTCATCGAATTAAACAAATAAGGAAATTAAATTATATTAATAATTATATATAAACACACACATACAAAAGAAAAAAAAAACATTTAGGGCCACACAACTTAGATTTGTGCTTCCCAAGTATCACATATGGTATTGAAAAATAATCAGTGATGTGGTGGCCGTGTGATTTAGCCTAACATGAAGCAAAGTTACTATCACATCAAAAAGTTACTCTCAGGTGTAAAAAGTGTTGTGAAAAAGTTTCTGCCCCCTTCTGATTTTCTCTAGTTTTAATTATTCATTATATTTCAATATTATATATTTTTCATAGAATATGAATATGTTTTCTGATCCCCAAATATTACATACATCAATATGATGCAATAAACAAACCAAGTACGCAAAAGACACGGTCT
>CM045728.1:13422349-13464849 GCA_024760905.1 Plotosus lineatus
AAAGAAGGGAACAACTTTGTCGACTGGCCTATATTGAAGTGTATATGTATGAGGGCAGAGTTGATGGGTTGATATGGTTCACAGTCAGTGGGGTAGATGTGGTTGATTAAAGTGCACGGGGTTTTTATTGCACAGAACTGGTATTTTCACAGACAGTTACAAAGTGGCGTTGTACAGTCTGACAGCGGTGGGAATGAACGACCTGCGGTAGCGCTCCTTCCTGCACTGAGGATGTCTCAGTCGTCCACTGAAGCAGCTACTCGGCTTCTCTACAGTCTGGTGCAGTGGGTGAGAGCTGTTGACCATGATGGATGTGAGCTTTGCTACCATCCTCCTCTCACTCACCTCCTCCACAGAGTCCAATGGGCAGCCTAGGACAGAGCTGGCCCTCCTGACCAGCTTGTTCAATCTCCTTCTGTCCCGCTCTGTGCTGCCCGGGGCCCAGCAGATGGCAGCGTAGAGGATTGCAGAGGCTACCACAGAGTCATAAAAAGTCCTGAGCAGAAGTCTGCATACTCCGAAGGACCTAAGTCTCCTCAGAAGGTGGAGGCGACTCTGGTCCTTCTTGTACAGGGCGTTGGTGTTGTGGGACCAGTCCAGTTTATTGTTAAGGTGAACGCCCAGGTATTTGAAACTGTCCACTGTCTCAATGTCCTGTCCCTGGACGTTCACTAGTGAGTGTGTGTGTGTGTGTGTGTGTGTGTGTGTGTGTGTGTGTGTGTGTGTGTGTGTGTGTGTGTGTGTGTGTGTGTGTGTGTGTGTGTGTGAGTGAGTGCTTCTTCTGAAGTCGACCACCATCTCCTTCGTCTTCGTAGTGTTCAAGCACAAGTGGTTGCGCTCACACCAGTCCACAAAGTCAACGATGACCGACCGGTACTCCTGCTCGTTCCCCTCTGACACACGGCCCACGATGGCGGAGTCGTCCGAGAACTTCTGGAGGTGGCAGCTGTCTGTGCTATAGATGAAGTCCAAGGTATAAATGTTGAAAAGGAAGGGTGAGAGGACGGTGCCCTGCGGTGCCCCCATGCTGCAGACTGCCAAATTTGACTTACAGCCGCGCAGCCGCACGTACTGTGGACGGTTAGTAAGGTAGTCGATAATCCAGGCAGCAAGATGCCCGTCCACTCCCACGTCCTCCAGCTTCCCCCGCAGAAGCGCTGGCCTGATGGTGTTGAAGGCGCTGGAGAAGTCAAAGAATATGACCCTCACAGCGCTGCCAGCGATCTCCAGGTGGGTGAGTGCCCACTGCAGAAGGTCGATGATGGCGTCTTCTACACCGATGTTGGGCCTGTAGGCAAACTGCAGCGGGTCTAGGGTGGGGCTCACCATAGAGTGGAGGTGTTCGAGGAGGAGCCTTTCCATGGTCTTCATAAGGTGGGAGGTCAGGGCGACAGGTCTGTAGTGGGCTGGTTCCTTCGCTTGAGCTGTTTTGGGAACCGGAACCACACAGGAACTTTCTCTAGGCAGAGGCTCAGGTTGTACAGGTAGCATAGTACCTCACAGAGCTGGTCTGCGCAGGTCCTCAGCAGCCTGGGACTGATGCCATCTGGTCCTTCAGATTTCCTTTGATTTAGTCACCTCAGCTGTCTCCTCACCTGGTCTGATGTGAGGGAGAGGGGGGCTGGGGTGGTCTGTAGAGGGAGGGGGATGTGTCTGTCGGGCTGTAGCAGTCAAGTGAAGTTGGCCTAGGGAAGGGGGGGTTGTCTGCTGGTCTGGAGACGTGTGACGAGAGGGGGGGGGGGGGGTAACGGGGAGGGGGCAGAGTGGGAGGGGGGAGAATCAAACCTGTTGAAGTAACAGTTTAATTCATCCGCCCAGCGCTGGTCACCATCAGCTGTCCCTCTGACACTCTGCCCAAATCCAGACATGGTCTTTAGTCCTCTCCAGACGTCCCGCACGTTGTTCTGAGCATGATGCAGTGTTTGCCTTGAGCATGCCTACAGAGAAGGTCAGAAGAAGCTGCATTGTGCCTTTGTGGCTCTGGAGAAAGCATATGACAGGGTGCTGAGAGACAAACTGTAGTATTGCATGAGGAAGTCTGGAGTGGCAGAGAAGTATGTTTGAGTGGTGCAGGACATGTATAAGAGATGTAAGACAGTGGTGAGGTGTGCTGTTGGTGTGACAGACGAGTTCAAGGTGGAGGTAGGACTGAATCAAAGGTCAGCTCTGAGCCCCTTTTTGTTTGCTATGGTGATGGACAGGCTGACAGACGAGGTTCGACAAGATTCCCCTTGGACTATGATGTTTGCAGATCACATTGTGATTTGCAGTGAGAGCAGAGAGCAAGTGCAGGAAAATCTAGAGAGGTGGAGGTATGCCCTAGAAAGGAGGGGAATGAAGGTTAGCCTCAGTAAGAAGGAATACATGTGTATGAATGCCATGGACCCAACAGGAGCGGTGAGGTTACAGGGAGGTGTAGGATAAGGAAGGCGGAGGATTTTAAGTACTTAGTCTCAACAATCCAGAGCAATGGAGAGTGTGGAAAAGAGGTGAAGAAGCGAGTGCAGGCAGGTTGGAATGGTTGGAAAAAAGTGTCTGGTGTGATGTGTGATAGGAAGGTATCGGCAATAATGAAAGGAAAAGTGTACAAGACAGTGTTGTATATATATATATATATATATATATATATATATATATATATATATATATATATATATATATATACAATGATACTACTACTACTACTACTACTACTACTACTACTACTACTAATAATAATAATAATAATAAAAATCATCATCATAATAATAATAAGAAGAAGAAGAAATCCCAGTCATCCCGCTTCCTTCTTCCATGAGTACAGGTTTGCAAATGTGAAAACGTAACAACAAGAACAACAAAGGCAATGTTCACACGTAAATGAAAAAAGAGAGCGAGATCTTTATAAGGCCTTTGATATTTTCTGAGTCTACAAACCAGCCTCGGGCCATCAGAGCTTTCAGAGTTTGCCAAAATTCACTGAGTAAGGTTCAGAGCTCTTAATAGTGGGGTAAGAGTGCAACATGATCTCTATCCATATTTGATATTGGCTGGAGTCGAAGTCACTCCGGTTCGTTGCTTGGATACGTGTTCCTGCTTAGAACGACTGCCAGAAGGATGTCAGTTCAATTTCATGGATATCCAGTTTAAAATCCTGACACGAACCGGTGATTCTGAGGTTAATTACAAATACGATCCTCAGAGATAACAGTGAGAACAACATGAGAACTCGAACGAGACCTAAAATCAGAAACAGGTCTGATGGGGGTCTGGTTCCAACAGGATGACCAATCACTCCAAATTAAGCATGCTCACGACATCCTGAAGATGACGGGCGGACACATTTTCTGCTTGAATGAGTTCCTTGTGATTTGATTGATATGCACATATTGTACAAGATCCAGGACTCATCATACTGACTACAAGCCAGAGTGTCTCTCTGAGTTTCATCTCGAGTCATGTAAGCTGTTCCGCAGAACAGTGCACTGCATTCATGCCTTGCTAAATGCCACACCGAATTGATTGGACATGCGCCGTCAGCACAGCAGTAATCTAATGTCTGGAAGTGAAACACTACGTTGAATTTTTTTTCATGTCTTTTGCCGCACATTAGGAATGATTGAGAAGAAAATAAACAATTAAATGGTGTGTCTCCATGTGTGTGTGTGTGTGTGTGTGTGTGTGTGTGTGTGTGTGTGTGTGTGTGTGTGCGCGATGAAGATGGGTTAATGAGTTAATTATCTCCTGCCTGACATAAACATCTGATTGTGACTGTGAGGAGAACTGCATTTTTTTTTGGAAAATTTAAAGTTTAAAATAGAGAATATTTTATATTACAAAATTTTTGCACGGTTTCTGGCAGCTGAGTGACTCTGACACATTGTAAAATATTCAAAGGAAATTTATTTTAATCCATCTTTCAAAAATTATAAGAAACAATTCCTGCCCAGGCAGAACTTTCATTCATTCATTCACTTATTTATTTTTGAAGCCACTTCATCATAATCAAGGTCGTGAGAGGCTGGCGGCTATATCCACCGAATCTGGGCGAGGTACACTCTGAAAAGCTTGCCATGCTATTCTACACTCACACCTTGGGGCAATCTGGACAGCCAATTATCCAACTGTACATGGTTTTGAACTGTGGAAGGAAACTCCCACAAGTACACGAAGAACTTGCAAACTTCACACCTAAATGCCTGAGCCGGGGAATAGAACCCAGGACCTTCTTGCCGTCTGGTATGACTTGCTAACCACTATGCCACAATGCTGCAGGAGAGAAGCGTCGGCAAAGGAAAATGATCCTGTGCAAACTGTCACCTCTGTTTCTACTCAAGGCTCTCATGATACCCCTGGAAGACATAAGTCGCTGTCCATTTCTGACCCGGTGAAGACCACAGTGGTTAAACTGTGCATCCTGCACTCATCGGTTTTGCCCAGTTGACTCCTGCAACACATCCAATAATCTTTCATTCCCATGCATTCCTTATCAGTAATCATCTGGTGCTGTCCATGTCCAGTCCACCTTCGGTTCACCTCCTGAATGTCAAGTAGTAGTCTGTCCACGACTCAGATTTGCAGGACATCAATGAATGTGGATGTATGGTGGGCACACGGGCATGAACAAGAAAAGCACACAAGCAGAGATGAACGGATTGATGATTTTGCTCCCTGACAGACGCCTGTTCATACTATACAGCCAGGTGGGACTGTTGGTTTAGGTCCATCACATGGCAATATCTCAAATCCAGGATTGTGTGACGTGTGTTTATAAACCTTATGAAAATAAGTCAAATTAAACATGTCATGTGATTGATTTTAATGCCAGGTGGACAAAATAAGTCCTCAGTTATTCCCAGCATGCAGTTTATTCTGAACAGTCATCAATGTTTTCCAAGTTTCTGTGCTAATCCAGCACTTAGAAAGCCGCAAGAGTTTTAGGAGGTGTACCGTTGAATACACGCGTTTCGAAATTGAGGTCAGTTTACGTGCTGTTCAAAACAACACTCCTACACTCTGGTCTTCAAGTACATAACGATGACAGGTCCAAAAAAAAATGCATGACCTTTTGGTTAAAAATAACATTTTCAAACACACACACACACACACACACACACACACACACACACACACACACACACACACACACACACACACACAGATACAAAAAATACACACATTCTCTACATGAATGAACTTTTGCTAGCACACACTGATACATCAAGAAACACACCAGTACAGATTAGACTGGATAAGACCATTTTGAAAATACTGTAGACGGCTGCATTAGCAGGGGGAGGGGAGGGGGCAGGTTTTGGAGTTTGGCTGCAGTCCAGTCCACAGCTTCAATCTCGCTGTTGCCACATTTCCAGCTCCTCCCTGCATGCAGGATGTGGGGCAAAAGCCTACTTTCTGGCCCAGCTGCAGGCACGAGCACTGAAGAAATCTCTCAGATTAAACCTGAGCCGATCCCTTCACCTACTTTTACAAGGGCCTTTTCAGGAGCTGGTGAGCTAAAAGGTCGGATCTGATAGGCTGAGTGTTTATTAGCTTCAGTCTGTTATAAAGACAAAAAAAAAAAAAAAAAAAAAAAAAAAAGGGTTTCATGATAACAAAACCTGATGACATGGCATATTGAGTCATTTAGAGGATTAAACCAACAATAATCAGTCTGCTTGCAATAGAAACAGAAGGAAAAAAATAAACCTTTTTACATGCATAAGAATGCAAATTCATTACCTTTAATTCAATATATTTATTTTGCAAAGCTGTTCCACGGACATTGTCTATGGTTAAACCACTATACAAGTCAGATTAAATGAAATTGTCATTGCCGACACCAGCGGGTAAGGAAGTTGGGGTCAGAGAACAGAATCAGTAATGATACAACACCCCTGGAGCAGAAAACCTTAAAAGCGTCCTGCTCAAAAACCCAACAGTGCCATCTGGACAGTGCTGGGGCTTGAATCCCTGAGGGCAGTAGTTCCTCAGTGGTTAAGGCTCTGGGTTGCTTATCAGATCGTCACTGGTTCAAGCTCCAGTTCTACCAAACGACCACTGTTGGTCCATTGAGTAAGACCCTTAACCCTCAACCGCTCAGCTGTATAAAAATGTAAGTTGCCAATGCTGTAAATGGAAACCTCTGACCATCCGATTTCCAGACCAGACCTTTTAATGCTGAACCACCACTGCCCAAACCAATTCCCACTGTTTAAAATAGGAGGGAAAAAAAATATTTCCTGAATTAAAGTCCCTCTTGTTTAACGTTGCTGTTTATTTTGATTTGACTCTCATAACCAATGGTGGACAGCAACAGTTGCTGATCTCACCATCGCCAGTTATGCTATATTAATCCATGGCAAAATCACTAAAAACGCAACATTTATGGTAGTTGACCAGTCTGTTCTGATGTTTCGTGCACTTGTTCAGTGTGTAATCATGTTTATTGATGATAATATTTCCTAGATTAAGGTTGAATGGAGATGTAGGCCCCAGTGCAGCTAACCAGATTATCAAAGGCCAGCTATCTTGCACTGTCAGTATTGACTAGCATGTAAAATGACCACTGCTGTTGTTCTTGAAGGCCCTTGGCTTGCCGTGAGTATTTTTTCTGCCTAGCGATGGCCTGTAGAGCTGTCCAGGGTGTACTCTGCTCTTGCCCAGAGTCAACTGAGATGAGTGCCTACCTCCCAGCAACCATAATTAGGTGAGCGGTTCAGGTTAAAGAAAGAGGGTGTGCCTTATTTCGAGTTTCTAATAAGGGTGGTCATGAACCAATAATGAAATTAACATGCTATAGGCATTAAACACACACACACACACACACACACACACACACACACACACACACACACACACACACACACACACACACACACACACACACACACACACACACACACGTCGTTTCTTGCTGTAATACTTGTTTGAAGAACAAAGACTCTGCAAACCTGAGGTGAACTCATAAGAAGGTCACTATAGTAGCATAACATTTATAGTGAATAATTATAACTCAGTAAATGTGTGTTTAAACTCTAATTTGAGCCAAGGTTACCACGGGAAAACCACTTGTAATAAATGAAATAACTGTTTCCACTGTGCCCTTGATTGCAGTATGAAATAAGAATACCCTTTTCCGATTGGTTCCTAAAATAAATAAATAAATAAAATGGTAATAATAATAATAATAATAATAATAATAATAATAATAATAATAATAAATAAGAAAATACCCTTGTTTCAACCATCCAATAAATATTCAGCAACTAGAACACCAGACTTCTTTGTGTATTTTTGTAGCTCCCGCAATGTAAGCAGTTAAATTTATTATGATCCTGACTTTAGGCTTTTACAGGACTTGATGATGTAATGCACTTCGTGCAGAGTGAAGATTCAAAAAGAGTAGAGAGTGTGGCAGGAAATTAATGTGGAAAAAAGGAAGAATTTGGATTTTTCCATCACTGGTTCTGGTGGATGGAAGAGCAGAGAGCTGACCGAAGCCCAGTGTTTGTACAGGCAGCATCTGTAAGGGCTTTTCAGTGCTGGTTCTTCTCCCTGCAGTCTTTGTTGGCCTGTATGTGTGTGTGTGTGTGTGTGTGTGTGTGTGTGTGTGTGTGTGTGTGTGTGTGTGTGTGTGTGTGTGTGTGTGTGTGTGTGTGTGTGTGTGTGTGTGTGTGTGGCAAGACTCAAGGGATGAAGCTTACACTGGCTGTGATCATACTGGCACTGCATGCATCTGGCCCCAAGGCCCTCTGAAAGTGTAGCTAGTGCAGCTCAGCAGGAATGAGGTCATTTCTGACATAATGAGGCAGTGAGAGAGGGAGAAAGAGAAAAAGGGAGCATAAGGGCTGATGGGTGGAGAGGTGGAAAGGTGGATCTCATTGTTCAGTCTGTGCCTGTCCCTCCAGGATGTAAAGCCCGAGCAGTCTGCTGTCTCTGTGGATCTGTAGGATTGCACTTGTGCTCCCTGCTCAAACATTGTCTCCTCCATCTTTCTTGTTTTCTTTCTTTTTCAAAATGCTACTCTCAACCATGAATGTGTGACTCGTCAGCTACAGATCCTGTGTTGATGTTTCGCCTCATACGATACGTTTTGTGTCTCCACATTGGCAGCATCAAAGACATTTAAAGTGTCTCTTAGTCTTGCAAAGTTCTGTTGAGTGTTCTCTAAGGTGATAGGGTTGAACAACCGTTAATCCAAAGTGGTGCAACCTACACAACAAATCACAAATTCATATTATTTTGCATTTTAAATACACCCTAATTTCCATAGTATCAATTATTGGATATATGAAATCTAAAAAGTTTGATTTTTTTTTTTTTTTTTTTTTTTTTTTTTCAGAATATGACAAAAATGTATGTGGGTGGAGGTCAATTGTGCAAAGAACAAAAAAATTATATATATATATATATATATATATATATATATATATATATATATATATATATATATATATATATATATATATATATATATATATATATATATATATATATATATATATATATATATATATATAAACCATCCCCTCTCTTCAGGTGATTACAGAAGAATGATTACGACTTTGTAATCATTCTTCTGTAATCACCTGAAGAGAGGGGATGGTTTCACCACCCCTCGAAACAGATCTGTAGTGATAAATGGAGTTTCAATAGAAAGCCTTTGTCCTGTCCTTTTGTTATTTGCTCTACCAAAAAGTATTGAGCACTCTCCTACGGAAGGATCTACTCAGAAAATCCTCTATATATATATATATATATATATATATATATATATATATATTTATTTACCATCATCTTGTAATGTTCATTACTCAGGTTTCACATGTCTGTCAATTATGATTTGGTCTGTGAAGTTCATTTTAGGAAACAAAACAAACTCATTCATTCATTTTTTTGTAACTGCTTAATGCGAGTTAGGGTCGTGGCGCCGATCTCGGCTGACTCCAGGCGAGGGCAGGGTACACCCTGGACAGCTTGACAGGCCATCGCAGGGTACAAAAATGCTGATGGCTATGCAGCTACTCTTGTCAAAAGTCAGCAGTGGTTCGTTTCCATGAGCCTCTCACCATAGACAGTGAGAGACATGGCCAACCTTTGATAACCTGGTTAGCTGCACTGTGGGTGGGATGGACAGTGATAAGTGGGGCTTGAACCTCCAACCTTGGGATCAGTGATCCAGCACCTTTACCACCAGGACACCCCTGCCCCACAAAACAAACTCAGCAAAGTATTTTCGAAAACTTTACAAATTAAGAAACTATTAGAATAAATAAATAAATGAAAATACTTGTAAGAGTGGGTAGAATTAGAGAAGTTTCCTGGGGGGTCGAGAGCCATTCTGTTCAAGTGAGTGGACAGAAATGTTCATTTTTTTTGTTTGTTTGTTTTTTTTTTAATTTGTTTTTTTGTTTTGTTTGTGTTTTTTTTTTTTTTTTTTTTTTTTTAGTAAAGCGCAAGATTGGTCAGGTATGTTTCAAGAGTTAACATGATTGGTTAAACTGTGTATGTGATTGAACAGGATTGGTCAAGTTTTTGTAGAAGGAGACACAAATTCTGAGCCTATCTAAGGGAGTGGACAGAAATCTTCAGCAATGGATTGGATAGGTCAACATTTCTTCATGAGTAGACAGGTTTGACCAGGAGTTTTATGTTTACAGAAAAAATAAATTCACTTGAAGTGCTATTAGTATGGTGCACAGCAGATGTAGGATTTCTGTTGTAATTTATTTAATTTTATTTTATATGAATTTTTGTGGGTTTTTTGCTTCCAAAGACCCCTCCTTGAATCACCACCTTATCGTGGTGGAGGGGTTTGCCTGTCCTAATGATCCTATTATGTTCTTATGTTGTCGGGGGCATTATGCCCCTGGTATGGTCACCCAAGGCAAACAGGTCTGAGGTGAAAGTCCAGACTAAGTGGTTTTAAAAAGACCTCTATGGAGAAACATATTTGATCAAAGTTTCCCTTGCTCAGACGTGGGTCACCGGGGTCCCTCCCTGGAGCCAGGCCTGGGGGAGGCTCATAACGCTGGGTGCCTGGTGGTCGGTCTTCTGCCTGGCCTGAAAATGAGATGTGGGTCTGCCCTCCCATAGACCCACCACAGGGGCTATGAGAGTTGGGTGTATTGTGAATTGGGTGGCAGCTGAAAGAATGGGTCTTGTCAGACAGATCTTTCGGCTACAGATTTTGACTCTTGAGACATGGAATGCCACCTATCTGGTGGGGAAGAAGCCTGAGCTGGAGCGTGAGGTTGAGAGATATCAGACTCACCTCAACTCATAGCTTGGGCTCTGGAACCACCCATCTCAAGGGGGACTGGACCTTATTCCATTCTGGAGTTGCTCATGGGGAGAGGCAACAAGTCAGTGTAGGCATCCTTTTGTTGACCCCATTTTGGTGACCACATGGTGTCAAAAGGACAGGTTCTTTCTGCCTTTGGGTGGGTGGAAGTTCCTGCCTGTTGTTTGTGCTTATGCATCTGATTACAGTTCAGTGTACCCAACATTTTTGGATTCTGAACCTGAATGATGTCTCATTGTTGGACTTGTGTGTCCCTCATTTTTTTTTTAAAACAAACACCATGTTAGAACATAAGGGTGTCCATAAGTATGCTTGGCACCAGGACACCCTAGACTGCAGTTTGATGAGTGACTTTGTAATTGTGTCACTGGACTTGTAGCCATATGTTCTGGACATGTGAGTGAAGAGAGGTGCTGAGCTGTCAACTGATCTACACCTGGTGGTGATCTGACTCCGATGGCAGAGGAGGCAGCCCTCCAGACCTGGCAGGTCCAAGCATGCAGTTAGATCTCCTGGTAACATTTGGTGGAGTCTCCTGTCAGAGGGTCCTTTAACTTCCACCTCCTGTAGAGCTATAACCACATCCCAAAGGAAGTGGGGGGTATGGAATCTGAATCTTTTGTGCCTCCATTGTTGTTGGTAGCAGCCCATAGCTGTGTCCAGAAGGTCACCATTGCCTGTCCTGGTGGTAATTTCCCAACCCCAAAGGTGGACACCCATGGTGCAGTGAAGGGGCGATCCAGTTGAAAAAGGAGGCCTATCAAGACTTATTGGCCGGTCAGACTCCCAAGGTAGAAGATAGGCACTGACAGGCCAAACATGCATGCAAAATCACAGGAGTTGGAGGGGTTTGCTGAAGGGTTGTAAAGTGACTATCAGTTGGCCTCAAAAAGGTTCTGGACCACCATCCGATGCGCCAGTAAGGGGAAGCAGTTATTCACAAATACTGTATACACTGGAAGATGGCACCTGCTTGCCTTGACTGGGGATGTTGTCAGAAGATAGAAGGAATACTTAAAGGACGTGCTATAGCCCACCAACATGCCCTCTGTGGAGGAGGAAGACCCTGGGGGTTTGCGGGGGGGTCCACCCAACACTGGGGCTGAGGCCACTGAGGTAGTCAAAAAGCTCCTCTGTGTTTAGGCTCCTGGAGTGGATGAGATTCACCCTGGATATCTCAAGGGTCTGGATGTTGTAGGGCTGTCTTGGTTGACACGTCTCTGCAACATCAGGGTCATCAGTGTCCATACCTCTGGATCGGCAAACCAGGGTGAAAGCCTTTCTTTTTAAAATGTGGAAATGGCGGGTCTGTTTTAATTATCATGGAATCAGACTTCTCAGCCTACCCAGGAAAGTGTATGCAGAGGTGCTGGAGAGGATGAGTCAACTGATGGTTCAACATTGGATTCAGGAAAAACAATGTCAGGAGAAACAAAGTTGCTTCCGTGGCCCTCTCGACCAACTCGAACACTCTACAGGATCCTGGAGCGGGCATGGGAGTTAATCCAATCTGTCCACTTGTGTTTTATGGATTTAAAGAACAATTTCACCCAGGTCCCTCATGCTATCTTGTGGGTTGTGCTCCGGGAGTATGGTGTACTGGACCCATTTCAATGGTCCATTCGGTCTCTGTATTACTAGAGCTTGGTTTGCATTGGTAACAACAGGAATGCCTCTGTGACCTCAGTGCTTAGGTTGCTGCTCCCAAAACTGAACCCCAGATTAAGCAGAGGGAAATGATGATGATGATGATGATGATGATGATGATGATGATGATGATGATGACGATGACGATGATGATGATGATGATGATGATGATGATGATGATGCTTACAAAGACTGAACATGCATCACTTCTTTCACATACAGTTAGACAAAAGGTGGGAAATATGTAACCGACTCTGCTCTACTTGCATTGTGTGTTATATAATAGCATAGAGAGTGCATAGACAAACCTATTTTACCAAAAAAGATTAAAGGACCTCATGTAAAGCAAGATGTTATTTTACATGCAGAAAAAGTTAAAAGCGTGTATTTGGTTTGATAACACTGTTTTTTTCAAAATAAAAATGTATTGTATTTTGTGAATTTGTTTTGTTTTTCAGTTTTTCACCTTCCTGAAAATCTGCCCTTATATATTTTTTATGTTAATCCAGAACTCAATTTACAATTTATTTTTATATTCCATGTTCTATTTTTATTTAATATTTGATACTTATACTTTATATATATACTAGTATCAACACACTCACATAACCCATAACCATTCACACACCTAGGGGTGATTTGGAACAGCCAATTAGCCTACTGTGCATGTTTTTGGACCGTGGGGGGTATATATACATACAAGTCAGAACCTGCGGTGGTATGGGGTGCATTAGTGTGTGAGAAAGTAACACTGACATGAAGGCATATCTTTTGATTTTGAAGAGACATGTTGCCAATAAGGCAAAGTCTCTTCCTGGGAGATTCAGCACTGCGTGAGCTACAGCTGTGTAGCATGGCTGACTTGGCCTATTGCCAGTCCAGATTTCATATTAAAAATGCATGGCACGTCATTAAATGCAATAGTGATGTAACACAGCGGTAAACAGGCCACTGTCCTGAGTTTTGTTGAGTGGGTTGGAGGCAACAAATTCAAACTTTGTTTATATTTATAAAATGCAATTAATCATAATATATAAGGGTGAATTGCATATTAATATATTTTTCATGTGATCGTGCTTAATATTGCTCTTACAGTCTGACGTGAAAAATTCAAGACTTTTTTTTTTTTTTTTTTTTTTTTTTTTTTTTTTTTTTTTTGAGTAATTGGAAGCTTATACATTTTAACTGAAGCAGAAAAGCATATTTTATTATTTTACTTAGTTTACCTTTACTTAGTTATTTGTTTGTGAACTCACTCTTGGTCATGAATAAAAAAATAAAAAAAAAAGAAACAAAACAAAACAAAACAAAAAAAAAAACAATAATTCCAGATGCATTTATATAATATATAAACATACAATATTTAATTTATGTTATTAATACACTTATTACATTTCACATGTATTGATTCAAAGCCTAATATTTATCAATATGAAATACTAATCCCACTTCCTTGTTTTGAAAACCACATAATCATATTAGGGTCACAGAGAGGCTGCTACCTATCTCAGCCAACATTGGCAATTGCAAGATATACCCTGAACTCCTCAGCAGACTATCACAAGGTCAACACACAACCATACACGCTCACATCCACACCCAAGGATAATTATAACAGCCAGTTAGTCTAATATGCATGACTTTGGACCATGGGAAGAAACCCACAATACCCAAAGGGAACTCACGCAGGCATGGCGAGAACATGCAAACGCCACACAGAAATGTCTGAGCCCAGGACTTGAACCTAGAACCTTCTTGGTGTGAAGAGGGTGTACTAACCACTACATCACAGTATTGAACTAATACTTGAAATAATATGCAAATGAATGCAGTGAATTAGGAGAAGTTAATTTTTTAAAATGTTATTTATTTATGTTTTTATTTGTTTGTTTGTTTAGATGGAGTTTTGCCATACAGAAGTCTGATCCCGTCGTTTCCTTTCTTTGCACACATTAACAGGAAAGGATCGAGTGTCAGCCCTCAAAGCCAAGAAACTTCACCGTTTTAACAGAAACATGATCAGCCTTTTTTAGCAGCTCATCATTGTTCATTTATAATGTCACAGCCTTGATAGAAACTATTAGAGAGAAGTGGAGGCCAGACATTAGAAAAACAAATCTGCCGCAGCTGTGGGGCGATCGAGAGACTGCGATTCACAGCAAGGCCCATCAGCAGCAGTGCTGCCAGGGCGAGACACAACGTCATGAATGCCAAGATGAACTCTGATCCAAATATGAAAGAGGATCCAATAAAAGTTATTGTAACCATTGATTGAGGCAAGAAAAATATCTGTGGAGGGGCAGAAGGTGAGCCGGGGCAGGTGGTTAGCGCTCCAGGAGGCCTGAAACCGGAGCTTTGGCACACCTGCTTTTGTCGGGTCAGCCAGCCTGGGAGAATCAAAGTCTTTTCATTAGAAATGATCCAGAGATCCATGCTGCCCTCCCACTGCATCAACACAATGCTGCTGGGAAGAATAGAGAAAGAACTATTCATTTAGTTCGCTGGGAGATTTTTTTTTTTTTTTTTTTGAAGATATGTGAAACTGGATTGAAGCTCTAACACAGTGGGAAAATATTTTTGAGGAAATGGGAAAGGAGTTAAAAAGCTGTCACTTTGTATGTTGTAACTGTCTGAGAACCATAGTAATACACACACACACACACACACACACACACACACACACACACACACACACACACACACACACACACATAGACACAGCATGTTATAAAACCGATAAACAAAATATTCATTCATTCGTTTTCTATAACCGCTTAATCCTAATAAGTGTTGCAGGGAGGCTGGCGCCCATCTCAGCCTACTTTAGGCAAGGGCAGAGTACGCCCTACACAGCCCACCAGGCCATCGCGGGGCAGAAACACGCTGATGGCTATGCAGCTCCTCTTAACAAAAGTCAGCAATGGTTCTTTTACATGAACTTTACACCATAGACAGTGAGAGACATAGCTGGCCTTTGATAACCCAGTTCGTGCACTGGGGGACAGCAGTTGACAACACCCATTGACAGTAAGGCTTGAATCACAAACTTTCAGATTGGTACTGGGCCTTACCACCATTCCTCCACTGTTCTCAAGAAAGTATGAAAAGTCTGAACTGAATTTATTGATATAGTTATATCAATATAACGAATCTTGCAACTCTGATAACACCAGTGTGATTGTGTATAAATACCGGCATCCTCCTTGGTAGCATGCATGAGAAATACAACGTAAATTAGTTGAAGGAATTTTACATTGTGTGTGTGTATATGTGTGTGTGTGTGTGTGTGTGTGTGTGTGTGTGTGTGTGTATATGTGTGTGTGTGTGTGTGTGTAGTTAATAGAACTCATGATATTTAATTTCAATGATTCCCAAAAACACTTTACCCTTGATGCTGGATCCATCCCATCCATCTCTGGGTAGAACAGAACAGCCCAGTGGATAATAACAGGGCCAAAAAGAGACACAAAAACATTGACGCTCACACCAAGGGGTAATCTGGAACAGCCAATTTGCCTGAAATGCATGTCATTGGATTGTCGGAGACTGATGTACCTGGAGGAAGCCATTGTGATCATGCAAACTCCACACAAAAATACCATCACAAAGCCCAAGATTTGAATTCAGCACATTTTCTTCTTTTTGTATTGATCCTCATAAAGATCCTCACTGTTTAACCCCCCCTCCCATATATATATATATATATATATATATATATATATATATATATATATATATATATATATATATATATATATATATATATATATATATATATATATATATATATATAATGCAGCCATGAGGGGGGGGGGGGTGCACTAACCAGTGTCTTTACCCCTTATGCCGGTCCCAAGCCCGGAAAAATGCAGAGGGTTGCGACAGGAAAGGCATCCGGCGTAAAACTTCTGCCACATTAAAAATGCAAATGGTCAAAACAAAATTCATACCGGATCGGTCGAGGCCCGGGTTAACAACGACTGCAATCAGTGCTGTAAACCAACAGGGTGCTGATGGAAATTGGACTACTGTTGGTCGAAGACGTCGAAGAAGGAGAGGCGGGAGGCGTGCCCGTAGGCAGAGAGAGAAGAGGAAATGTGTGAGCCTAGGACTGAGAGTAGGCACTTTGAATGTTGGACCTATCAAAGGAAAAGATAGGGAGCTGGCTGACATGATGCAGAGGAGGAAGGTGGACATACTGTGTGTTCAGGAGACCTGGTGGAAAGGTAGCAAGGCTAGAAGCTTAGGAGCAGGGTTTAAGCTGTTTTATCACGGTGTGGATGGGAAGAGAAATGGAGTAGGAGTCATCTTGAAGAAGGGGGTTTGTCAGGAATGTTCTCGAAGTGAAAAGAGTGTCAGACAGAGTGATGAGTCTCAAGTTAGAAATTGAAGGCATGATGGTCAATGTTGTTAGTGCTTATGCCCCACAGGCAGGATGTAAGCTAGAAGAGAAGGAGAGATTCTGGAGTGAGTTAGATGAAGTGATGCAGAGTACCCCCAGAGGTGAAAGAGTGGTCATTGGAGCAGACTTCAATGGACATGTTGGTGCAGGCAACAGAGGGGACGAGGAAGTGATGGGCAGGTTTGGTATCCAGGACAGGAACACAGAAGGACAGATGCTGATCGATTTTGCAAAAAGGATGGAAATGGCTGTGGTGAATACTTTCTTCAAGAAGAAACAAGAGCATAGGGTGACTCATGAAAGCGGAGGTAAGAGCACACAGGTAGACTACATCTTGTGCAGGCGATGTAATTTGAAGGAAGACAGTGACTGCAAAGTAGTAGTGGGTGAGAGTGTTGCCAAACAGCATAGGATGGTGGTGTGCAGGATGACAATGATGGTGAGAAAGGTGAAAAAGGCAAAGACAGAGCAGAAGACAAAATGGCGGAAGCTGAAAAAGGAAGAGTGTCGTGTTTTCTTCAAGGAGGAGTTGAAACCGGCTTTGGGTGGTCAGGAAGTGCTTCCAGATGACTGGACAACCACAGCGAATGTGATCAGGGAGACCGGTAGGAGAGTACTTGGTGTGTCCTCTGGAAGAAAAGTAGATAAGGAGACTTGGTGGTGGAATGAGGAAGTGCAGGAGTGTGTACAAAAGAAGAGGTTAGCCAAGAAGAAGTGGGACATTGAGAGGACCGAAAAGAGTAAACAGGAGTACAGGGAGACACAGCGTAAGGCGAAGGTTGCGGTGTCAATGGCCAAACAGAGGGCGTATGATGACTTGTATGATAGGTTGGACAGTAAGGAGGGAGAAAATGATTTATACAGGTTGGCACAGCAGAGAAATAGAGATGGGAAAGACGTGCAGCAAGTTAGAGTGAGAAAGGACAGAGAGGGAAATGTATTGACTGATGACAGAAGTGTGCAGGGAAGATGGAAAGAATACTTTGAAGAGCTAATGAATGAGGGAAATTAGAAAGAAAAAAGAGTAGAAGGGGTGACCGTGGAGGACCAGGAAGTAGCAAAGATTAGTAAGGGAGAAGTGAGGAGGGCATTGAAGAAGATGAAGAGTGGAAAGGCAGTTGGCCCTGATGACATACCAGTTGAGGTATGGAAGTGTCTAGGGGAGGTAGCAGTAGATTTTCTGACAAGAATATTCAACAATGTCTTAGAAAGTGAGCAGATGCCAGAGGAATGGAGGAGAAGTGTGCTGGTGCCCATTTTTAAGAACAAGGGAGATGTACAGAGTTGTGGCAACTACAGAGGGGTAAAGTTGATGAGCCATACAATGAACTTATGGGAAAGAATAGTGGAAGCTAGACGAAGGGCAGAGGTCAGCATTTGTGAACAACAGTTTGGTTTCATGCCAAGAAAGAGCACCACAAATGCAGTGTTTGCTTTGAGGATGTTAATAGAGAAGTACAGAGAAGGTCAGAAGGAGCCGAGAGAACTGTGGTATTGTATGAGGAAGTCTGGAGTGGCAGAGAAATATGTTATACTGGTGCAGAACATGTATGAGAGATGTAAGACAGTGGTAAGGTGTGCTGTCGGTGTGACAGAAGAGTTCAAGGTGGAGGTGGGACTGCATCAAGTGTCAGCTCTCAGCCCCTTCTTGTTTGCTATGGTGATGGACAGGCTGACAGACGAGGTTGGACAAGAATTTACATGGACTATGATGTTTGCAGATGACATCGTGATCTGTCGTGAGAGCAGAGAACTAGGGGAGGAAAATCTTGAGAGGTGGAGGTATGCCCTGGAAAGGAGGGGAATGAAGGTTAGTCTCAGTAAGACAGAATACATGTGTGTGAACGACAAGGACCCAAAAGGAATGGTGAGGTTACAGGGGGCAGAGCTAAAGAAGGTGGAGGATTTTAAGTACTGAGGCTCAACAATACAGAGCAATGGAGAGTGTGGAAAAGAGGTGAAGAAGCGCGTGCAGGCAGGTTGGAATGGATGGAGAAAAGTGTTCGGTGTGATGTGTGATCGGAGAGTATCGGCAAGAATGAAGGGAAAAGTGTACAAGACGGTGATGAGGCCAGCGATGTTGTATGGCTTAGAGACAGTGGCCCTGGGGAAAAGACAGGAGTCAGAGTTAGAGGTAGCAGAGATGAATATGTTGAGGTTCTCTTTGGGAGTAACGACGATGGACAGGATCAGAAATGAGTACATCAGAGGGACAGCACATGTTAGATGTTTTGGAGACAGTCAGAAAGGTGGATTGAGATGGTTTGGACATGTACAGAGGAGGGATAGTGAGTATATTGGTAGTGGGATGCTGAGGTTGGAACTACCAGGCAGAAGGCCCAGAGGAAGACCAAAGAGAAGATTTATGGGTGTGGTGAAGGCGGACATGAAGGTCATTGGAGTAAGCATAGAAGATGCAGAGGATAGGGAGAGATGGAGGCAGATCATTTGCTGTGGCGACCCCTGAAGGGAACAGCCGAAAAGAAAAGAAGAAGAAGATATATATGATGCAAATCAAAAGTATTACCTCCATACCGGATCGGTCGAGGCCCGGGTTAACAACGACCGCCATCAGTGCTGTCAATCAACAGGGTGCTGATGGAAATTGGACTACTGTTGGTCGAAGATGTCGAAGAAGGAGAGGTGGGAGGCGTGTCCGTAGGCAGAGAGAGAAGAGGAAAGGCATGAGTCGAGGACTGAGAGTGGGGACTTTGAATGTTGGAACTATGCACAGAAAAGGTAGAGAGCTGGTTGACATGATGCAGAGGAGGAAGGTGGACATACTGTGTGTTCAGGAGACCAGGTGGAGAGGTAGCAAAGCTAAAAGCTTAGGAGCAGGGTTTAAGCTATTTTATCATGGTGTGGAAGGGAAGAGAAATGGAGTCGGAGTCATCTTGAAGGAGGAGTTTCTCAGGAATGTTCTAAAAGTGAAAAGAGTGTCAGACAGAGTGATGAGTCTCAAGTTAGAAATTGAAGGTGTAATGCTCAATGTTGTTAGTGCTTATGCCCCACAGGCAGGGTGTGAGCTAGAAGAGAAGGAGAGATTCTGGAGTGACTTAGATGAAGTGATGCAGAGTACCACCAGAGGTGAAAGAGTGGTCATTGGTGCAGACTTCAATGGACATGTTGGTGCAGGCAACAGAGGGGACGAGGAATTGATGGGCAGGTTTGGTATCCAGGACAGGAACGCAGAAGGACAGATGTTGATAGATTTTGCAAAAAGGATGGAAATGGCTGTGGTGAATACTTTCTTTGAGAAGAAACAGGAGCATAGGGTGACTTATAAAAGCGGAGGTAGGAGCACACAGGTAGACTACATCTTGTGTAGGCGATGTAATTTGAAGGAAGTCAGTGACTGCAAAGTCATCGTAGGTGAGAGTGTTGCCAAACAGCATAGGATGGTGGTGTGCAGGATGACTCTGATGGTGAGAAAGGTGAAAAAGGCAAAGGCAGAGCAGAAGACAAAGTGGTGGAAGCTGAAAAAGGAAGAGTGTCGTATTGTCTTCAAGGAGGAGTTGAAACAGGCTTTGGGTGGCCAAGAAGTGCTTCCAAATGACTGGACAACCACAGCAAATGTGATCAGGGACACAGGTAGGAGAGTACTTGGTGTGTCCTCTGGAAGGAAAGTAGATAAGGAGACTTGGTGGTGGAATGAGGAAGTGCAGGAGTGTGTACAAAGGAAGAGGTTAGCCAAGAAGAAGTGGGACATTGAGAGGACCGAAGAGAGTAAACAGGAGTACAGGGAGACACAGCGTAAGGCGAAAGTAGCAGTGGCTAAGGCCAAACAGAGGGCGTTTGATGACTTGTATGATAGGTTGGATAGTAAAGAGGGTGAAAATGATCTATACAGGTTGGCACAGCAGAGAAATAGAGATGGGAAGGACGTGCAGCCAGTTAGATTGATAAAGGACAGAGAGGGAACTGTATTGACTAATGACAGAAGTGTGCTGGGAAGATGGAAAGAGTACTTTGAAGAGCTGATGAATGAGGAAAATGAGAGAGAAAAAAGAGTAGAAGAGGTAACCATTGAGGACCAGGATGTAGCAAAGATCAGTAAGGGTGAAGTGAGAAGGGCATTGAAGAGGATGAAGAATGGAAAGGCAGTTGGTCCTGATGATATACCTGTGGAGGTATGGAAGTGTCTAGGAGAGGTAGCAGTAGATTTTCTGACAAGAACATTCAACAAGGTACTAGAGAGTGAGCAGATGCCGGAGGAGTGGAGGAGAAGTGTGCTGGTGCCCATTTTTAAGAACAAGGGAGACGTGCAGAGTTGCAGCAACTACAGAGGGATAAAGTTGATGAGCCATACGATGAAGTTATGGGAAAGAATAGTGGAAGCTAGACTAAGGGCGGAGGTCAGCATTTGTGAACAACAGTTTGGTTTCATGCCAAGAAAGAGCACCACAGATGCAATGTTTGCCTTGAGGATGTTAATAGAGAATTACAGAGAAGGTCAGTGGGAGCTACATTGTGCCTTTGTGGATCTGGAAAAAGCATATGACAGGGTGCCAAGAGAAGAACTGTGGTATTGCATGAGGAAGTCTGGAGTGGCAGAGAAGTATGTTAGAGTGGTGCAGGACATGTATGAGAGATGTAAGACAGTGGTGAGGTGTGCTGTCGGTGTGACCGACGAATTTAAGGTGGAGGTGGGACTGCATCAAGGGTCAGCTCTGAGCCCCTTCTTGTTTGCTATGGTGATGGACAGGCTGACAGACGAGGTGAGACAAGAATCTCCATGGACTATGATGTTTGCAGATGACATCGTGATCTGTAGTGAGAGCAGAGAACAAGTGCAGGAAAATCTAGAGAGGTGGAGGTATGCCCTGGAAAGGAGAGGAATTAAGGTTAGCCTCAGAAAATCAGAATACATGTGTGTGAATGAGAAGGATCCAGGAGGAACGGTGATGTTACAGGGAGCAGAGATAACGAAGGTGGAGGATTTTAAGTACTTAGGCTCAACAATCCAGAGCAATGGAGAGTGTGGAAAAGAGGTGAAGAAGCGTGTGCAGGCAGGCTGGAATGGTTGGAGAAAAGTATCCGGTGTGATGTGCGATAGGAGAGTGTCAGCAAGAATGAAGGGAAAAGTGTACAAGATGGTGGTGAGGCCAACGATGTTGTATGGCTTAGAAACTGTGGCGCTGAGGAAAAGGCAGGAGGCAGAGCTGGAGGTAGCGGAGATGAAAATGTTGAGGTTCTCCCTGGGAGTAACGAGGATGGATCGGATCAGAAATGAGTATATCAGAGGGACAGCCCACATAAGATGTTTTGGAGACAAAGTCAGAGAGGCTAGATTGAGATGGTTTGGACATGTACAGAGGAGGGATAGTGAGTATATTGGCAGTAGGATGCTGAGGTTGGAACTACCAGGCAGAAGGCCTCGAGGAAGACCGAAGAAGAGATTCATGGATGTGGTGAAGGACGTCGGAGTCAGAAAAGAAGATGCGGAGGACAGGGTGAGGTGGAGGCGGATGATTAGGGAGGAAGCTGCTTACCTCGACTGGGGATGTCATCGAGAGGTGGGGGGAATACTTTGAGGACCTCCTCAATCTCACCAACTCGCCCTCTGTGGAAGAGGAAGACCCTGGGGGTTTGGGTGGGGGTCCGCTCATCACTGGAGTGGTCTGAGGTTGTCAAAATCTCCTCGGTGGTCGAGCTCCGAGGTTGGACGAGCGCCAAGTGGAATATCTCAGGGCTCTTGATGCTGTAGAACTGTCTTGGTTGAAACGTCTCTGCAACCTTGAGTGGTAATCGGGGGCTGTACCTCTGGATTGGAAAACTAGGGTGGTGGTCCCGATTTTTAAGAAGGGAAACCGGCTGTTAAGCGAAGCCTGTACAGGTCCGTCGTGATGAAGAAGGAGCCTCAGCTCCTTCCAACCCTCACATATGGTCACGAGCTTTGGGTAGTGACCAAAAAAACAAGATCACGGATACAAGCGGCTGAAATGAGCTTCCTTCGTCAGGTGGCGAGGTTCTCCCTTTGTTATAATGTAAGAAGCTCTACCATCCGTGGAAAGCTCGGAGTAGATCCGCTGCTCCTCCACATTGAGAGTGGCCAGTTGAGGTGGCTCAGGCATTTGGTCAGAATGCCTCCTGGACGCCTCCCTGGTGGGGTGTTTCGGGCAAGTCCAACCGGGAAGAGACCCCGTGGTCAACCTAGAACAAGCTATTGGGTCTATGTCTCTCGGCTTGTCTGGGACCGCCTCGGTGTCCCACCGGGTGAGTTGGAGGAAGTGAATGGTGAGAGGCACGTCTGGACCTCTTTGCTTATGTTGCTGCCCCCGCGACCCGACCCTGGACTTAGCAGAAGAGGATGATGATGATGATGATGATGATGATTATTATTATTATTATTATTATTATTATTATACAATTGTGCCATGATACTTCGAGAGAATCAAACGAAATTTGGCAACATTCCTTCATGCAACAATGTCAATGGCAGGTTTTTCACTTCCTGACCTGGTTGAAGAATTATGACATCACAGCCATGCAATTTTAAAGTCCTACTTTAGTGTCATTATTGTCTGGAATTAGATGGATAATTGCAGGCTTATACAGATGACCCGAAGCCCCCAGTGCAGCTAACTGGGTTATCAAAGGCCGACCATGTCTCTTTATGTCTGTGGTGAGAGGCATGTAAAAGAACCATTGCTGACTTCCGTAAAAGATTGGCTGAAAAGCCGTCAGGCTGTTTTTGTCCCTGATAAAAGGTTGTGTCAGGAAGGCCATCCGACGTAAAAAAAAAAAAAACTATGCCAAATCAAATGTGCCAATCAGATGACTCGTTGTGGTGTTCAGTTGGGAATCCTTTTGCAGAAATGACTGCTTCAATGCAGCGTGGCATGGAGACAATCAGCCTGTGGCACTGCTGAGGTGTTATGGAGGCCCAGGATGCTTCGATAGCGGCCTTAAGCTCATCCACAGTATTGGGTCTGGTGTCTCTCAACTTTCTCTTCACAATATCCCACGGATTCTCTATGGGGTTCAGGTCAGGAGAGTTGGCAGGCCAATTGAGCACAGTAATACCATGGTCAGTAAACCATTTAGCAGTGGTTTTGGCACTGTGAGCAGGTGCCAGGTCGTGCTGAAAAATGAAATCTTCATCTCCATAAAGCTTTTCAGCAGATGGAAGCATGAAGTGCTCCAAAATCTCCTGATAGCTACCTGCATTGACCCTGCTCTTGATAAAACACAGTGGACCAACACCAGCAGCTGACATGGCACCCCAGACCATCACTGACTGTGGGTACTTGACACTGGACTTCAAGCATTTTGGCATTTCCTTCTCCCCAGTCTTCCTCCAGACTCTGGCACCTTGATTTCCGAATGACATGCAAAATTTGCTTTCATCCGAAAAAGGTACTTTGGACCACTGAGCAACAGTCCAGTGCTGCTTCTCTATAGCCCAGGTCAGGCGCTTCTGCCACTGTTTCTGGTTCAAAAGTGGCTTGACCTGGGGAATGCGGCACCTGTAGCCTCGTCCACTGCTTCCACATGTCCCCCAAGGTCTGGAATCGGCCCTTCTCCACAATCTTCCTCAGGGTCCGGTCACCTCTTCTTGTTGTGCAGCGTTTTCTGCCACACTTTTTCCTTTCCACAGACGTTCCACTGAGGTGCCTTGATACAGCACTCTGGGAACAGCCTATTCGCTCAGAGATTTCTTTCTGTCTTACCCTCTTTCTTGGGGGTGTCAATGATGGCCTTCTGGACAGCAGTCAGGTCAGCAGTCTTACCCATGATTGCGGTTTTGAGTAATGAACCAGTCTGTGAGTTTTTAAAAGCCTCAGAAATCTTTTGCAGGTGTTTAGAGTTAATTGTTTGATTCAGATGATTAGGTTAATAGCTCGTTTAGAGTACCTTTTCATGATATGCTATTTTTTTTGAGATAGGAATTTTGGGTTTTCATGAGCTGTATGCCAAAATAATCAGTATTAAAACAATAAAAGACCTGAAATATTTCAGTTGGTGTGTAATGAATCTAAAATATATGAAAGTTTAATTTTTATCAGTACATTACAGAAAATAATCAACTTTATAACAATATGCTAATTTTTTGAGAAGGACAGTATGTCATTAGTGTTTAGCTCAGTTCAGTTTTACTGCATTATCATTATACCCGCGGATTAGCGGCAAACCCGAAAATTACTGGCATGTGATTCAAATTTATAGCTTTTGTTTTTCCCTCCTGCTGAATGTTTGCAGATGATGTGTACATCACATTTCTCTCTTTCGTGCACGTCATCAACGTGATAGCTTGAATTGTGAATTCGTGTTATTTTTTTTTTTTAATTATTATTGACACCCTATGATGTCACTCAAACACCCTGCAACATTTGCAGTAAATCAATATGAATTTTTTTTATTGCCATTTTAGCTTCTTTATTCCAAAGGCTAGAGTTTGAAAGGAATGTTGGACAGTAACTTATTTGTTCAAAAATAAAACTGTGGACAGCACAGTAGCATAGTGGTTACAACAAGAAGGTCCTAGGTTCAGGCCCTGGGCTCAGTGAGAACATTTCTGTGTGGAGCTTGCATATTCTCCATTGCATCCTCCCACAATCCAAAGGCTTCCACATTAGGCTATCTGGCTGTTCCAAATTGCCCCAAGGTGTAAGTGTGATTGTGAATAGTTGTGCGTGTCAGCTCTGCAGTGGTCTGGCAGGTGTTCAAGGTGCACCTACCTTCTCTCAGAGTCGGGCACAGAGATTGAACTTAGGGCCTTCGTGCTGTGAATGTGCTTTCGAAAATTTCCAAAATAAACCTTCCATATCTAAAGTTTTAACTCTAGAGAGGGTCATTGCTACAAATATAAATACAGAAAAAGGTTTCAGCAATATTATAATAAAATGTAGTATTTAGCATTTTGAAATGACTAGTGAAAGTTGAAGCAGTAACGTTTACATGACAAATTTGCAAACATAAAACCTCTGCCCACATAGTCCACAGTGCCTGCTCCTAAATCTAACACATCTCAAAATCCCAAAAAAAAACAAAAAAGAACATAAATGAATAAATAAATAAATTCAAAAACTTGTAATCTTGTTGACGTCTGGGACAAACTGTGAGAAAGTTTACACGTGTTTTATATTGTTGTAGCGCTATGACAGCGTAATTTAGTTTAAAGGAAAAGACAACAGTTGTTGAAAGTTTATCTCAATCAAAACTGTAGATTAAAATGTGTCTGAGTGCAAAATCGTACAGCAGAAGTTTCAATTTTAATCAGTTTATGGGTGGTTATTTCAACCAAATCACAGAATGATGATGTCATCGATAACCAAGGCAACGTGGTAACATTCATTCATTCCTTTCATGAGTGGCTTAATCCCAACTAGGGTAGCATTGAGGCTGGTGCCCATTTTAGCAATCTCTGGGCAAGGGCAGAGCACAAACCAGACAGCCCGCCAGGCCATTGAAGAGTATTGATCTTGTTACAACCTGGTCCTGGTCAAGCCACAACACGCGGCTATGACTGCTGTTCCATTGTTCCTTAAATTGTTCATGCATTCTGTGGCCATTCTTTGAGAAGCCGGGTCCAAGTCAAAAAAAACAAACAAAAAAAAAAAAAAACACAGCACATCTACCTTGAAACAAGCAATTTGACTTCCCTACGCCATGAAAAAAAAATAAAATAAAAATAAAAAATACAAACATAAAGCGCATTGGCTTCCCTCACTCCCAAGCGAACCAAAACAAGTTAACCAGGAGAAAATATGGGGAAAATAAATATCACCAGCTTATATATATATATATATATATATATATATATATATATATATATATATATATATATATATATTTGTGACCTTGTTCTTTTTTGGTCTCTAGCCAAGCTTGTGACTATAGGTTCGGGTAGGAACCTAAATCGATTGATAAACTGGGCGCTTTGCCTTTCAGCTCAACTATCTCTTCACCAGGACAGGCCAGTACAATCTCCACTTTACAGCAGAGGTTGCATTGATATGCCTGTGGACCTCTTACTCCATCCTGTGTTTAAAAAGCCAGAGTCAGCAGCTGAGGACTGGTTCAGCAGAACCTACGGCTTCGGCTGCCACTCAGTTCACACTGCACCAGACCCTATAGCACCTCCCAAAAGTGGTGGGTCCATGGGAGGGCAGATCCACATCTCCTTTTTAGGCTAGACACAGACAAGCTTCATGGGCAGAAACCCAACCACCAGCTGTTTTATTTTGGGCCTTTCCCACCGGCCTTGCTCCGGTCACACTTATTCTGGACCCTCACTTTGGACCTGTTTGCCTAAGGAAACCCTTCCAATAGCATACTAGCAATAGCATAAGCCGGGGATTTAGCTCAGTTGGTAGAGCGTCCGCTTTATCCTCCAGAACAGGGGTGTCAAACTTGTGCCAGAAAGGGCCATGTGGCTGCATGTTTTTGTTTCAACCAAGCAGCAGCACACCTGACTTTGCTCATTTAATCAACTCATCTGAGTCTTCAGGCCGCTGATTGGTCAATCTGTGTGCTCTGTACAGAGACTGACCAATCAACTGCCTGAACACTCAACTCAGTTGATTAAATGAGCAAAGTCAGGTGTGCTGCTGCTTGGTTGAAACAAAAACCTGCAGCCACATGGCCCTTTCTGGCACGAGTTTGACACCCCTGATCCAGAAGGTTGGAGTTCGAATCCGGCCGTATCATACAATAAGACATTAAAATTTGGTAGTTGTTGCTTCCTGCTTGGTGCTCAGCATCAAAGGATAGAACAACTCAATAACTGGTGCCGCACAGTGGCGACAAGTGCCTGGAGCACAAAAAACACCAAAGAGCACTTTGAGCATAATATGCAGTATGGTTAAAGCGCACTATAAATCTACTACAATTTAATACAATGTCTGTCTTCCTTTCGGCTTTTTCCCTTTTACTCGGGAGTCGCCACAGCAAATCATCTGATTTGCACGTTTGATTTGGCAGAGGTTTTTACGTTGGATGCCCTTCCTGTCACAACCCTTTTAGCAAGGGACAGAAACAGGCTGACGACTTTGCAGCCTACTCTTTACGAAAGTCAGCAATGGTTCTTTTACATGCCTCTCACCATAGACAGTGACAGACATGGCCCGCCTTTGATAACCCAGTTAGCTGCACTGGGGTACAATACAATACAATACAATACAATAATGACCCCACAACATAGCTCTCATTATTAGGACACACAAACCTTTCCACCACAATAAGGTGGCAATTTATGGAGGAGTATATATCTCAGACTGGAGGTCGGCTACAGATGATCGTACCTGCTGGAGGCAGAATGTGAGGCAGGGCATCAAACAGGCTGACATTGACAGAGGCTTGAAGATGGCCAAAAAGCCAGCTTGCAGCAAACAAAGTGCCTCTTCTGTGTTTGCCACCCCGTCCAGCTTCACTTCCTCAGCCTGCAGTACGGCCTGCCACTCAGGCTTCAAGCTCTACAGTCACTCACGAAGCTGCAGCTCAATCACGGCTTGACCTTCCAAGGGGCGCAACAGCATCATGTTTCGAGATTCACTGCCAAAGAGAAGACACTTATTAGAGCATGATTCTTTTCAGTATTTCAGTATAGCCCTACTCATATCAGATGAGAACTTTACTTAAAGTGAAAACCCATGTTGACAGTCTGTTTAGTGCACATCGGAGTCCATTTAGATCTTCACCACCAGGAAGGAGGGGCTTCCAAGATGAGGACTCCGGCCAGCATCAGCACACCAGAACAGACCACACGACTCAGAAAGCAGAAGGATCAAGAACACTGGCATCTCAGAAGAAGAATGTGTACCTCAACAAAAACAGGGGGGGGGGGGTAAGTTTACTCATAATAGTGCAATGGAAATAGAATGTATTATTGCTGAGTGCAAGCAGTGACCCTGGCATGACAAGCTGTGGCAGCATAGCTAAACTAGAGAAAACCAGAAGGAAGATATATATATATATATATATATATATATATATATATATATATATATATATATATATATATATATATATATATATTTTTTTTTTTTTTTTTTTTTTTTTTTTTCCCCCACCAAAAAGACAATGATTTTACTCTGGGGCGTTGGGCATCTCCACACCAGAACTGTCTATAAATGGCATGACTATATTAAAATCTTGTCCTTGTTAACAAGTGCTCATGACATTGTCACTCGGAGTAAGTTTTAAAACAACTGCCCATGAAATTGTTGAAACAGAACCGATTAGTCTTAGATTTTGCACAGAGAAAGAAATGAGGTTAACTATTAATAAGTGCAGTCTCTCCTATAATGAATTTGAGCGAACTTTGAGCAGAGCACCAAGGCATCAGTCTGGCTCTCTCTGGCTCATCACTAACCATCAGCAGGCGAGCTCAGGAAGCTCCTTACTCTCGGCACGGTGGCTGATTGACATGAGTTCTACTTTGACAGTGAAACACCTCATCACCTTGCTGGGTTCTGGTGCAATACATTCTTCTGATGCATGCATAGCTGTGGTATACTATGTTTTGTTCTTCTAGAGAAATGCTCTGGAGCAACCTGAAAATAAAAATTTATTCGCACCAAAGGCCACAAATTATTTACTCAGTTTTTGACAGTCACGTGTAAGTCAGGACTGTGTGATACATTATTAATTTTATATTCTATTGAGGTTATCTATTCCGCACGAGACTGCAGTGTTCCAGTATGATTGTGTACACACGGCATGGACAAATTAACATTCAAATGTTTGAGGTGTCCTTCAGAGACCACATTGGTGTTCTGGGTGAAGAATATGAAGAGGTGAGGGGGAGTGTAGGGGGTGTATGGGTAATTATACTTTAACTCCATTGCTATTACTGTACATGTATTAACCCGCTGTTGCTCGTCTCCTGCATGTTGGCATGAGCGTAAGAACATCACAGAAACCTCGTCTGCTAGCAAACAAGCAGTGAGATGAAATTAAAGTAAAGAACAACACTGATCCTGTGAAATCTTCGAAGCAATTATTAGGCATCCAATGCTGATTTTTTAATTTTTTTTTAATTAATATATATATATATATATATTTTGCAATAGCCAGTATTTAAACGAACTACTCCTCACAATGCCTTTCCTCCCTGATGCACGAGCCGTTCTGAAGCGTTCCCTGCTGGCCGTATCATCAGAAATACTGGTCATGCCTGTCGACAAATTTCACAAGCATTTAAATGTCAATCACTGCATGTTTTTCTCTCTTCTCCGAATGCATAGCCGCAGGTAATGTGAGCATGAGGGTGTGTGTCAGACAGTGGCCCTAAATTTGAATGGCAGATGACGACCAGTGAATTGCTGTCATGTTTTTTTTTTTTTTTTTCTTTTTTTTTTTTTTTTTTGTAATGTGATGTTTTGTGACCTGTGCTGCATTACAAAACCAGAACAGCTGTGACTTTGTATTTGATAATTTTTCTGAACATTGTCGTTATAAGAGCTTTTGGTTTTCGGCATCTTTAGACTCAGTGATCTGGAAATGTATTGATATTCTTTTTAACTCTGAAGAGGAGCTTTTTTTTTTTTTTTTTTTCCGTTGTAGTGGATTGTTTGTGAATTAGTTTGTTCCTTTTATTATTACTCCAGTTTATGATTATTATTATTATTATTATTATTATTATTATTATTATTATTATTATTATTATTATTAGGGCCTGATGGATGTTTACACTCCCTGAGTGCCCATCTAATTTTGTTTGTTTTAATTTGCACATTTAAAAATGTGTCTGGTGACATCGGCATGGTAGTGAAGTGCATAAAATTATCCATAAGTTCCATGATAGTGTCAATGTGGAATTTTTCATTGTCATGTCTTTGACTCGATCGGTTTAATTTTGGTTCCACAGCTTCCTTCCACCAAATAAGTGCATGAATGTGTGTGCATGATATACTGTAAATGTTATCCATAGTTTCAGGCCACGCCCACTTCTTACGATATACTCTGCATCTATCTAAACCTTAAACAGGGTAAAGTGAAGATGAGTAAATCAATGGATAAGTAGATTTATAAAAGTTCCTGAAATTTGGCTGTAATATATTACATTTTCTCATCAGAAATGGTATGAAAGCAATAGTCAGAAAGAAAAAGAAAAATAGTCAAGTATAAATAATTTTACCCTACTTAAATTGCCATCTCATTGTGGTGGAAGGGTTTGGTGACCTAATGATTATAGGAACAATGTTGTCGGGGGCATTGTGCCGCTGGTAGGGTGACCCAAAGCAAACAGGTCCTAGAGGCAGGTCCATAGTAAGTCATCATCAACATCATCATCATCTTCCGCTTAGTCCAGGGTCGGGTCGCTGGGGCAGCAACCTAAGCAAAGAGGTCCAGACGTCCCTCTCACCAGCCACTTCCTCCAACTCTCCCGGGGGGACACTAAGGCGGTCCCAGAAAAGCTGAGAGATATAGTCCCTCCAGCGTGTTCTAGGTTGACCACGGGGTCTCTTCCCAGTTGGACATGTCCGAAACACCACACTAGGGAGGCCTCCGGGGGTCATTCTGACCAGATGCCCGAGCCACCTCAACTGGCCCCTCTCAATGCGGAGTTGATCTATTCCAAACTCTCCCTGGATGGTGGAGCTTCTCAGCTTAACTCTAAGGGAGAAACCCACCACATGGCGAAGGAAACTCATTTCAGCAGCTTCTATCCGTGATCTTGTTCTTTCGGTCATTACCCAAAGCTCGTGACCATAGGTGAGGGTTGGAATGTAGATCAACTGGTAAATTGAGAGCTTCACCTTGCGGCTCAGCTCCTTCTTCACCACAATGGACCGGTACAGGCACCACTGAACAGCAGAGGCTGCAGCGATCCGTCTGTCGATCTCTCGCTCCATCCTTCCCTCACTCATAAACAAGACCCCAAGATACTTAAACTCCTCCACTTGGGGCAGGACCTCATTCCCGAGCCGGAGGGTGCATTCCACCATTGTCCGACTGAGAACCATGGCCTCAGACTCAGAGGTACTGATCTTCATCCTGGCTGCTTCGCACTCGACTGCAATTCACTCCAATGAGAGCTGGAGGTCCCAACTTGATGAAGCCAAAAGGACAACATCATCCACAAAAAGCAGAGACGAGATCCGATTGCCACCAAACCCGAACCCCTCATCGCCTTGACTACGCCTAAAAATTCTGTCCATAAAAATTATGAACAGAATCGGTGACAAAGGACAGCCTTGGCAGACTCCAACTCCCACCAGAAACGAATTCGACCTGTTGTTGCCAATACGGACCAAACTCTGGCTCTGGTGATACAATGACCAAATAGCTCATAGCAACGGGTCCGGAACGCCGTACTCTCGGAGCACGCCCCACAAGATTGTTCGAGGAACATGCTCGAAAGCCTTCTCCAAATCCACAAAACACATGTGGACAGATTGGTCAGACTCCCATGCCCCCCAGAATCCTGTGGAGCGTATAGAGTTGGTTAAGAGTGCTACGGCCAGGACAAAAACCACTGTTCCTCCTGAATCCGAGGTTCAACTATCAGTCGGATCCTCCTCTCTAGTACCCCTGCATAGACTTTCCCAGGTAGGCTGAGGAGTGTAATTCCCCGATAATTGGAACACACCCTCCGGTTCCCCTTCTTAAAAATTGGGACCACCACCCCAGTTTGCCAATCCAGAGGTAAAGCCCCTGATGACCACGCGATGTTGCAGAGACATGTCAACCAAGACAGTCCGACAACATCCAGAGCCCTGAGATATTCCGCGCGGATCTCGTACAACCCCGGAGCTCGACCACTGAGGACCTTTTTGACAACCTCAGTGACCTCCACTCCAGTGATGGGCGGATCCCCTACACGAAACCTCAGGGTCTTCCTCTTCCACGGAGGGCGTGTTGGTGGGATTGAGGAGGTCCTCAAAGTATTCCTTGCACCTCTCGACAACATCCCCAGTCAAGGTAAGCAGCTCCCCACCTCCACTGTAAACAGTTTTGTGAAGAAATGTTTCTCCCTCCTGAGACGTCGGATGGTGGTCCAGAACCTTTTTGAGGCCAACCGATAATCACTCTCCAAGCCCTCACCATCTCCTCCCACGCCCGAGATTTTGCATCTGCGACAGCCTCGTCTGCAGCACGTTTGGCCTCCCGGTACATATTTGCTGCCTCGGGAGTCCCACAGGCTAATAAAACCCGATAGGCCTCCTTCTTCAGCTGGACGGCCCCCTTCACCACAGGTGTCCACCACTGGGTTCGGGAATTACCGCCACGACAAGCACCGACGACCTTATGGCCACAGCTATGGGCTGCCGCCTCAGCAATGGAGGCTCAAAACATGGCCCATTCAGATTCCATGTCCCCCTGCCTCCTCCAGGACGTGGTTGTAGCTCTGCCGGAGGTGGGAGTTAAAGGCCTCTCGGACAGGGGACTCCGCCAAACGTTCCCAGCAGACCCTGATTACACGCTTGGGCCTACCAGGTCTGGAAGGCAACCTCCCCCACCACCAAAGTCAACTCACCACCAGGTGGTGATCGGTAGACAGCTCAGCTCCTCTCTTCACCCGAGTGTCCAGAATATATGGTCGCAAGTCCAATGACATGACTACAAAGTCAATCATCGAATTGCGACCTAGGGTGTCCTGATGCCAAGTGCACTTATGGGAACAATTATGTTCGAACATGGTGTTCGTGATAGACAAACTGTGACGAGCACAGAAGTCCAACAACGAAACACTATTCGAATTCAGACTGGAGAGGCCGTACCTACCGATCACACCCTTCCAGGTCACACAATCGTTGCCCACATGGGCGTTGAAGTCTCCCAAGACAACGAGTGAGTCTCCCGAGGGAGCGTTCTCCAACACCCCCCCAAAGACTCCAAAAAGGGTGGGTACTCTGAACTGTCATTTGGTGCATAAGCCCGACCCGTCCCCCCGCCCGAAGATGGAGGGAAGCTACCCTTTCGTCAACCGGGGAGAACCCCAACATTTGGGCACCGAGAAGGGGGGCAACAAGAATACCCACACTGGCTCGCCGCCTCTCCCCATGAGCAACTTCCTCTTTCTTCTTCTTTTCCTTTCGGCTTTTCCCTTCAGGGGTCGCCACAGCGAATCATCTGCCTCCATCTCACCCTATCCTTTGCATCTTCTTCTCTTACACCAACGACCTTCATGTCCTCCTTCACCACATCCATGAAACGTCTCTTTGGTCTTCCTCTAGGCCTTTTGCCTGGTAGTTCCAGCCTCAGCATCCTATTACCAATGTACTCACTATCCCTCCTCTGTACATGTCCAAACCATCTCAATCTAGCCTCTCTGACTTTGTGTTCAAAACGTCTTACATGTGCTGTCCCTCTGATGTGCTCATTCCTAATCCTATCCATCCTCGTTACTCCCAAAGAGAACCTCAACATTTTCATCTCTGCTACCTCCAGCTCTGCCTCCTGTCTTTTCCCCAGGGCCACTGTTTCTAACCCATACAACATCGTTGGCCTCAACACCGTCTTGTACACTTTTCCTTTCATTCTTGCCGATACCCTCCTATCACACATCATACCGGACACTTTTCTCCAACCATTCCAACCTTCCTGCACACGCTTCTTGACCTCTTTTCCACACTCTCCATTGCTCTGGATTGTTGAGCCTAAGTACTTAAAATCCTCCACCTTTCTTATCTCTGCTCCCTGTAATCTCACCGTTCCTCTTTGGTCCTTGTCATTCATGCACATGTATTCTGTCTTATTGAGGCTAATCTTCATTCCCCTCCTTTCCAGGGCATACCTCCACCTCTCTAGATTTTCCTGCACTTGTTCTCTGCTCTCACTACAGATCACAATGTCATCTGCAAACATCATAGTCCATGGGGAATCTTGTCTAACCTCGTCTGTCAGCCTGTCCATCACCATAGCAAACAAGAGGGGGTTGAGAGCTGACCCTTGATGCAGTCCCACCTCCACCTTAAACTCTTGTGTCACACCGACAGCACACCTCACCACTGTCTTACATCTCTCATACATGTCCTGCACCACTCTAACATACTTCTCTGCCACTCCAGACTTCCTCATGAAATACCACAGTTCTTCTCTCGGCACCCTGTCATATGCTTTCCCCATGAGCAACTCCAGAATAGAATAAGGTCCAGCCTCTCTCAAGATGGATGGTTCCAGAGCCCAAGCTATGCGTTGAGGTGAGCCCGACTATATCTAGTCGGTATCTCTCCACCTCATGCACCAAATCAGGCTCCTTCCCCGCCAGAGAGGTGAAATTCCATGTCCCGAGGGTCAGAGTAAGTAGCGAGGATCGGTCCGACAGAACCCATGCCTTTGGCTGCCACCCAACTCACATTGCACCTGACCCCTAAAACTCCTCCCACGGGTGGTGGGTCCATGGGAGGACGGACCCATGTCTTCTTTTCGGGCTAGCCCCAGCCAGGCTCCATGGGCATAAGCCTGACCACCAGGCACTTGCCTTCGAGCCCCCACCCCGTGCCTGGCTCCAGGAGGTGACCCCAGTGACCCGCGTCCAGTCAAGGGAGACTGCTTCCATTGTTTCCTCTGAGATGGCATAGGGGTCTTCTTAATCGCACTTTGTCTGGACCTTCACCCAGGACCTGTTTGCCTTGGGTGACCCTACCAGGGGCATTATGCCCCCGACAACATATCTCCTAGGATTATTAGGTCACGCAAACCCCTCCACCACAATAAGGTGGTGATTCAGGGAGGGGATTAAGTGTGTTTCAAATAAGCTCTATGGATTAAAAAAGAGAAGAGGACATGGCTTTTCCTTACCCAGAAATGGCTCACCATAGCCAGGCCTTTGGGGTGTGCTCAGGGAGTATGGTGTATCGGACCCATTGCTATGAACCATTATGTCTCTGTATCAGCTTGGTCTGCATTGGTAACCACAGGTCAAATTAATTTCCAGTGAAAAATGGAAAGGGTGGGAGTCCACCAAGGCTGTCCCCGATTTTGTTAATATTCATTTCTGCACAGAATTACCAGGTGAACTGAGGCATTGACGGGTTCTGGTTTGGTGGCCATAGAATTTCGTCTCTGCTTTTTGCAGATGACATTGTCCTTTTGAGTGCATCAAATTGGGACCTCTAGCTCTCATTGAAGTGATTTGCAATGAGTGCAAAGTGGCTGGGATGGGAATCAGCACTCAAGTCCAGAGCCATGGTTCTCAGCCCAAAGAGGGTGGAACGCACCATCCAGGTCTGGAATGAAGTCCTGCCCCAAAGGGAAGAGTCCAAGTATGGGAGAGTGAGGGAAGGATGGAGCGGGGGATTTACAGGTGGATCACTGCAGCCTCCTCTGTAAAGCGAGGCTTGTAGGGGTCTGCTGTGGTGAAGGGAGAACTGAGCTGCAAGGAAAAGCTCTCAATTTACATTCCAACCCTCACCTATGGTACCTATACAAGCTTTGGGTAGTGACTGAAGAACAACATTACAGATACAAGTGACTTCCTTTGAGCTAGGTGAGAAGCTCAGTCATCCAGGACGCGCTTGGAGTAGAAACACTGCTCATCCGTCTTGAGAAGAACAGTTGAGGTGGCTCGGGCATCTGATGAAAATGCTTCTCGAATGCCTCCTTTGTGTGATGTTTTGAGTATGTTCAACTGGAAAGGGACCCCAGACTGAACCCAGAACATGCTAGAGGCACTGTTTCTCTTGGCTGCTCTGGGAACATCTCAGTGTTTGCAAGGAAGAGCTGGAAGAAGTGCCTGGGGAGAGAGATTTCTGGTCCTCACTGCCTAGACTGCTGCACCTAGACAGGTACTCTGGTTTCCTCCTGCAATACAAAAATATGCACAGTAGATTAATTGACTGTTCCAAATCTCCTCTAGGTATGAATGGTTGTGTGATTGTTGGCCCTTCGATGGCCTGGCGAGCTGTCCAGAGTGTACCCTGTCCTAAACCAGAGTTTTTTTATCAAGTGATGACAGATTTAAACAACCCTTTAGATTCAATGATGTATTTCTCTGTAAACATTGTGTTTCTTGAATATTAAGAAACAAACAGCGTGGCATGCAAATGAAGAGGACAGTGATACCTCACCTTACGAAACACCCAACTCACAAAAAATCCAAGTTACAAAACGCCTTTACGTAAAATTTTCATCTCTGAATCCGAAAGAAAATTCAAGTTACGAAATGCATTCTGAAATGTTGTTTTGAAATTGGCACGATAGAGTTGGTCTCATTGGGCAGTGGTGGTCTAGTGGTATAAGGCGCTGGATCGCTGATCCAAAATGTTGGGGGTTCGAGTCCCACTCTGCACAAGGTTGCCACTGTTGCCCCCAGTGCAGCTAACTGGGTTATCAAAGGCCGGCTATGTCGCTCACTGTCTATGGTGTGAGGCATGTAAAAGAACTATTGCTGACTTTCGACAAGAGTAGGTTGTAAAGCCGTCACCGTGTTTCCACTCTGCGATGGCTGGTGAGCTGTTCAGGATGTACTCTGCCCTTGCCCAAAGTTGGCTGGGATGGGCGCCAGCTTCCCCGCGACCATAATTAGGATTAAGCGGTTACAGAAAATGAACTGAACTGAATTGAGTTGTTTTCCTATTGGCTACACCCCACTGGCCTCCCATTGACTTGAAGGGAGCTGCATCTCCATGATACCCATGACGCTTTTCGTGTGCCTTCGACCCTCGTTCGTCATGGAGTTCTAACACGTGTAATATCTTGAGCATAGTTGCCCAACTCCAATGGTAAATGATTTGCATGTCTTATTCATTTTAATGGTTTAATAAATAGTTTTCTTTTACTTTTAACACATATTTCACACAAAATTGGTATACTTTTACAATTTTTAAAGGGTTTAGGGGGTAGTATTGGAGGCCTTGGAATGAATCAGGCCTTTTACATGTAAAATGCGACTCTACTTATGAAAAAATCAAGTTACGAAACCACTTCTAGAATGGATTAATTTCATAAGATGAGGTATGACTGTATTATCCATGCTCAGTTTTAGACTCACTCGCCCAGTACCTCCACTCTATGGTATACCTGAAGCAAACTGGGAGAGCTGGCTTGAGCTCATCCAGCAGTTCTTTTGTTTATTCCACAACTTTCAGGGAAGGGTTTTATACAATTTTTAATGTTCAGTGTGTGCTAAGGCAACACATGACTACATAGAGTTAATAGGATTGGCCCAGTGCAGAGCATTCAGCAGTACAGATACTTGCGAAACATGGGGACTTCATCTATAACATACCATTCAGCTGTCTAGGTGGTGCATATGAAATAGAATAGTGGGTGTGTCAAACATGAATGGTGTAGATTACATCGTAGATTGCTTTGGGCAAAAAAGACTTGAAGTAAATCAACAAAACAAGACTTTTGAATTAAAGTTCAAATAACTGCAGATTGGGCAGTAGGTGTGCCTGGTGGTAGGGTGCTGGATTACTGATTCCAAGGTCGGGGGTTCAGGTCCCACTATCAACAGTTTGTTACTACTGTCCTCTCAGTGCAGCTAACTGGGTTATCAAAGGCCTGTCATGTCCTTCATTGTTAGCGGCGAGAGGCATGTACAAGAACCATTGCTATCGTTTGTAAAGAATAGCTGCATAGTCATCACTGTGTTGATGCCCTGCGATGTCCTGTTGAGCTGTCCAATGCATATTTTGCCCTCACCCAGAGTTGGCTGAGATGGGTGCCAACCTCCCTGTGACCATAATAAGGAAAATGTAGCTCAGAAAATGAATTAAAAAATGAGGATAAATGTACAGTTGTGTTCAAAATAATATTAGTCAGACATCACTATCCTGATCAGTCAGTGTTTTTGGTGAAAATTATATTTCTACAAGATAAATAATGTACTATCAGGTGTAGTAGAATAATAGAATCCAACATAACCAACAGTCATGACCTGCATGCTGCTGATTCCGTGTAACTGAATCACTGATTGAAAGGGGCGTGTTCAAAATAATAGCAGTGTGGCGTTCAGTTAGTGACGTCATTCGTTCTTTGAAAAACAGTCGCCCGTTATTGTCCTTATGTAAGGAAGGAAGGCAGCGAATGTTGTACCTGCTGGTTATAGAACATTTGTCTCTGAAATTCTGAGGACAATGGGTCGTTCCAGATAGAACAGCGTACCTTGAATAAAAAGTTGATCGGAGTGAAAAAAACAGATAAAGTGCAGAAAATGAGAGGCTGCTCAGCTACAATGATCCCAAATGCTTTAAAATGCCAACCAGAACCTGAAAGATGAGGAAGAAAATGAAAAACTATCATTCGAATGGATAAAGAGGAGACAATGGCGAGGACTCCGAGAACAATCAGCTCCAGGACGATCAAAGAAGGTCTAAAGTGACCTGTGAGTCCTGTTACAATTCGAAGCTGCCTATGTGAAGCCGAGCTATCAGCAAGAAGCCCAGCAAAGTCCCACTGCTGAAAAAAAACAAAAAAAATAAGACGTGCTGAAGAGGTTATAATTCACCAAAAAGCATATCGACTGGCCTGAAGAGAACCCGAGCAACATTCTGTGGACTGATTATTCTAAGATTATTTTTTTTGAGTCTAGTATCTGGAAACAGATTGTCAGTCGACCCTCAAACACTGAATTCAAGCCACAGAAGACAATGACACATGGTGGCGCAAGTACATTTCTCATACTACGGTGTCGGGCCTATTTATCATATCCCACGAACAACGGATCAGTTTAAATCCATCAGAATTCTTAACGAGAATTCTGTTGCCTTACGTTGAGGACAACATCCTTTGAAATGGGTTCAAAGACACCCAAACACACCAGTAAACCGCAACATCTCAGTTCTAGACCAACAAGATTGACGTTATGGAGCGGCGGCCTGATCCCCGGACCTTAATCCAATAGAAAACATGTAAGATGACATAAAAAATGCAGCTTCTGAGTCAAAACCAAAAAATCCAGAAGAACTTAGGGAGTGTAGTCCAATCATCCTGGGCTGGAAGACCTGATCGACCGCCAGAAGTTGGTCAACTCCACAACACAGAAGTGCAGCAGCTCTCAGAAACAGTGTTTATACAAATAAATATTAGTTCAGTGATTCAGAGGAAAACAAAATCGTACATGTTTTAGTTTATACACTGAATGTTTGAGTTTATAAAGAAGAAAGCCGGCCTGCTGGCTTTTAACAGTCTATTATTTCTTCAATTTCTTCAAAGGAAGAACACAAATCTGAGATTTTTTTCTTCATGTTTTGATTTGGAATAGAAGGTATCGTATTCCCAATGCATTTGTGTGTTTGGAAATAAAGGCGATTATAAGGATTTTGAGCTTCATTCACTTTTTTTTTTTTGAACTCACTGCTATTATTTTGAACGCATAAGTTCGTTCTGTGTGGCTTGGATAAAAGATCTATGGAATGAAAAGAACAGTTTATTAATACTGACTGAGAGACGTTTCAGTTTTCACACTTAGTGTCATGAGCAGGTCTCACTGGTTCTAATAACAGTGTGAAGCAAACCAATATCACAGCAGATGTTTGTGAACGATGAGGGAATATTATTTTTGTAATTCTACGACTTAATCTTCTGAGTCCATGCTGAAGGCTTTCCTGAATCTACCAATAAAGTTCTTTGTTAGCTGGGTTAGAGTTGATCTCTGGAAGACTAGACCTACAGCCCTCTCACAAACAAGGGAATAATAAAACATGTCAAATCGCGAAGGGTTTTTGAACAGCTGAACGACTTTAGGATATTTATCATATATATATATATATATATATATATAAAACCGTAATACAAGTTATGCTGCTCAAGTCTTTACCCCAGAAGTGAGAAGAGGTTCCTCAGGATGTTCTGTGCAAGGTGTCTAGAGAAAAAAAAAAAAAAAAAAAAAAAAAAAGAAGATATTTCTGTGACACTCATTTTCGATACAACCACCATGTGACCTAACTTAACACTGTTGTATAAAATTGGTGTGATGCAGATGGATATCCATCCGTGCCCACCTTTTTTCGAACTTTTGTTTTGGGGATGGTCTAACAGACTTGAATGGAAAGTACTATCCACTTCCTCATCTGAATGAGCTCACAGATACCCATGATTGGCTGTCAATCACTGTGAGTTACAGGGAAGTGAAGATATTCCAACCGTCCGTCCCATGAGAGCTTGGTCACTTAGCTCCCATGGATGCTCAGTCACGGTTGCCTGTGGCATGAAAACGTGGCATGCGATTATTGTAAGGAAAGTGTACAGGTTTCATACCCATAAAACATATGATATTTGTGTGTCTATCACAACAGAGCTATAGGATGTCGAAAATAAAAATAAAAAATAAAAATAAAAAGCGTATGAGGCTCTCTGCATTCAAAGGTGCAAACAAGTAAAAAAAGGTGCAAACCCTACAATTATGGAGCAACAGGTGAATCTCACATGGCTCACTCACATCTATCTTAGGAATTTACGCCCTTTTTTTAGTAGAGTCATCAACCCTAGTCATCCAGGCTTGCCTTGCCATTGGACTAGTTGGTGACCCGTCAAATTCATGTACTGTATTTTCCAGACTATAAGTCACACATTTTTTCGTACCTTGGCTGAAGGTGCGACGTATACTCCAGAGCAACTTATCTGTGAAATTATTACATATAATTATGTTCATCATAACAATAAAACATAATTTCACGTTTGTTTTTTTTTTTTATTTTTTTTTTTTATATACACTCACAATCACAAGAGAGCACTCTACCCAGCTAGCATGGTGATGTTGCAGCAATGTCGCTGCAACGTTACTTTGTAGACTCAAAGTAGACTTGTAGACTTTATAGACAAACGTCACTTTGTAGACTCCCCAAACCGTGGCTACAACGCCGCGAACGTCGCAGGCGACGTAGTGACGTGGCAGCAACGTCGCTGCAACATTTACATGATGTTACATGCAACACGGAATTGCGATCTTTCTGCAACATTGCAAATGGTCGCAACAACGTTGCGTGTTAGCTGGGTAGGCTTGGGTACCAGTACCTGCTCATCCACCACTGAAGAAATGTCCCCAAAAAGAAAATCCTATAATGTGGATTACAAGCTGCAAGTAGTGAAATATGCAGCAGAAAATATTGACCGAGCAGCAAAAAGAAAGTTTGGAGTGAACAAGAAACTTGTGAGAGATGGAGAAAAGCAGAGATTACTACTACTGCAATGAAGAAAACAAAACAAAACAAAAAAAGCTAATCGCAAGCTAAAAGTTAGATGGCCACAGCTAGAGGAATGAGTTCGCACATGGGTGCTTGAACTATGTGCCTCAGAGAGAGGCTTGTCAACAGTGCAGTTGCATCTGCACATCCAGGTAGTTGTTATGGAGATGAATATAAATGACTTTGCGTGAGGACTTTCTTGGTGTTACCGCTTCATGCAAACTAACTGCCTCTTTATCAGAGCAAGGGCCACAGCATCACAAAAACTGCCAGCAGATTTCCAAGCCAAGGTAGACAGTTTCCATGTGTTTGCGGCTTATAGTCCAGTGTGACTTATAGATGTATTTTTCTTCTGTAATTTTTATTTTCTTCATTATTTTTGACCAATGCGACTTGTACTCCAGAGCGACATATAGTCTGGAAAATACGGTAGGCTTCCTCAGTGTACAGCATTAGGCATATGCTAAACAAATCCCCGCACAGGTATCATTGTACTCGCAAACCAAAACTCAGCGATATATGAAGAGAGCAGGCACATGAAGTCTGAAAGCTCCTAGTACAGAACCACCATATCTTCAGGGGTACATGGGGAAGATGTTCGGCATCAGTTACCATAACTTCAGGATCCACTCTGCTTTCCATAAATATGGAGGGGCCTAAAAAACTGTGCCCTAAATGCAAACTGGAAAACCGCCTCCAGGGGGCTCATCATCAAGATATGCTTGATTATACAACTAACGTTGTATACCTGCATTTAATAAACACCTCTTTAGCAATTGGCATTAAAAAAATGTTAATGAAGGGAATTGAGTCCAGGTCTCAGGGCTGTCAGAGTCACTGGCACTGAATGTCAGAACTGGCCTCAAAAATACAGAAACTCAAATAAACTTTTGACCAGTGTGGGTTTTTGACTCTGAGTGGGTTGAGACATTGCCACAAGGCAGTTTCTTTGAGAAACCCATCAGGGAGCTTTTTGCTGAAGGCTTGCAAATGCATAATTTATCATAGTCAAATCAATATTAAAAAAAAGAGAAAAAGTGTTCACAGTTCAGAAAGTTAAATGTGTCTAATTAGAAGAGGTTTCAGGGAAAATACAAGTTGATCTCCTTCCATCATCATTTTTGGCCATCGAAAATGTGTCGAATTT
>CM045728.1:13472349-13504849 GCA_024760905.1 Plotosus lineatus
CACATACACTCACATGTCACGTCAAATTAGAACAGCTATCCAGTGTAATATGCACATGTTTAGACTGTAAGGAGGAAACTCCTGTGCTCAGAGGAAACCCATACAAGCATGGAAAGAACATACAAACTCCAGACAGAAATGCCCTCGCTTAGCTTGAGATTCGAACCTAGGAGCTTTTTGCTGTAAGATGGACATGCTAATCACGACACCACTGTGCCTCCGTCTATAATCTTTATGCATATTAATATAAAAAATGTATTTGTTCTTGTTTCTGTGTGCAGTTTTAGTTTTATCTTACACATGAAGGACTGTACCAGGATTTACGTGCTTCTTCCGTATAATTTGATGTTGCTTCAGCTGGTAGGATTAGGGGCTTTGCCTAAATTAGACAGTGCTGAGACTGTCTCTTGGTTCATAATAATAACAATTAAACTTTACGCATGGATTTTAAACTTGGTTGTATACATTATCATCACTTTTTTTTCTGTTTTGGTATTGCTGAAGTGGTTGAAACTGAGAATATAAGACAAAGGCACACTACAATTACAGTTTAAATGTATACAATAGTTTGACCATAACCAACCCCGCCCGCCTCAGATTGTACTTCACACTTCAGAATCTTAACAAAGAGGTGAAACTGGTGTCAGGTGTTGTGTAACCTAGAAAATAAGGTCAGAGTTGTATAGGCAGCAATGAGGACAGAGCTCACCATGAATAGCACTTTGTCGAAAACGGAAGCTCTTATCATAGACTTGCCTCAGGCTCCATCGGTGAGATGGACCGAGCTAAGCTGACATGATGTGCTGTTTGGTGCTGTGTAACAAAAACACTTGAATGACATGCAGCCACTTAGAGTTACATTAAATATTCAGACATTCATTTTCTGAACCGCTTAATCCTATGTAGTGTCATGGGGAGGCTGGTGCCCATCTCAGCCGACTCTGGGCGAGGGCCATCTCAGGGCAGAAACAGCCTGACGGCTATGCAGCTACTCCTGCCAAAAGTCAGCAATGGTTCTTTTACATGAACCTGACAGCATAGACAGTGAAAGACATGGCTGGCCTTTGATAACCCAGTTAACTGCACTTGGAGGACTGCAGTGACATCCTGTTGATATAGGAGCTTGAACCCCCCAACCTTGGGATCAGTGATCCAGCACTGTTACCACCAGGCAACCACTGCCCTATATTAATTATTATACTAAAGTTTTTCTTTTTGTTTGTTTTCTGCTGCAATTATGTGTCCATAGATGTGGCACCATGATTGATTTGATTGATTAATTGATTAATGATTTATTGACAGATTGATTGAGGTGGTGTAGTGTTCAGCATGTCCGCCTCACAACAGGAAGGCTTGAGTTCAATATCTGGGCGTTTCTGTGTGGAGTTTGTATGTTCTCCTCTGTGCTTATGGGGTTTTCCTCCGGGGATTCTGGTTTTCTCCCTAAGTACTTAGGCTCAACAATCCAGAGCAATGGAGAGTGTCGAAAAGAGGTGAAGAAGCGTGTGCAGGCAGGTTGGAATGGTTGGAGAAAAGTGTCCGGTGTGATAGGAAGGTATCGGCAAGAACGAAAGGAAAAGTTTACAAGACGGTGATGAGGCCAGCGATGTTGTATGGGTTAGAGACAGTGGCCCTGGGGAAAATACAGGAGGCAGAGCTGGAGGTAGCAGAGATGAAAATGTTGAGGTTCTCTTTGGGAGTAACGAGGATGGATAGGATCAGGAATGAGCACATCAGAGGGACAGCACATGTAAGATGTTTTGGAGACAAAGTCAGGGAGGCTAGATTGAGATGGTTTGGACATGTACGGAGGAGGGATAGTGAGTATATTGGTAGTAGGATGCTGAGGTTGGAACTACCAGGCAAAAGGCCTAGAGGAAGACCAAAGAGACGATTCATGGATGTGGTGAAGGAGGACATGAAGGTCGTTGGTGTAAGAGAAGAAGATGCAAAGGATAGGGTGAGATGGAGGCAGATGATTCGCTGTGGCGACCCCTGAAGGGAAAAGCCGAAAGGAAAAGACGAAGAAGAAGATTCTGGTTTCCTCCCACAGTCCAAAAACATGAACAGTAAGTTCACTGAGTTTTCCAAATCACCCCTAGGTGTGAGTCTGAGTGTGAATGGATGTATTAGTCATTGGTCCTGCGATGGTCCAGTGAGCTGTTCAGGATGTACTCCGCCCTCGCCCGGAGCCAAAACCTTCTCATAACCCGCACCAGGGATTAATCATCTTATAAAATTAATTAATTGATGATTGATTGATTGATCGATTGATTGATTGATTGATTGATTGATTGATTGATTATATTAGATTGTCAGTACAATAAGTATTAATTAAACAACACAGGTGGCCAAAGCATGAAAGACATATTTCAGTCTGTTGACCTAGGGGAGGACATTGAAAACATTTTGTTTGGGTATGTATGTGTGTATTGCTGTAATTACCCTGTTCTTTCTTGCCTGAGGCTCTGTGCTAACCTCACCTGCCAGTTTATTTTCTACTATTCACAGCCCTGAGAGAAGGGCGGCGGGAGGCGGGGGGTAAAACTTTTATCAATACATTTCATTGAAGTTGATACAAGAATTGAAGTGAACAGATTGGTATGTTCATTCATTCATCTTCTGAACCACTTAATCCTAATTAGGGTCACAGGGAGGCTGGCACCCTAACTCAGCCAACTCTGGGTGAGGACAGAGTACACCCTGGACAGCTCACCAGGCCAACACTCATACTCTCACCTAGGGGAGATTCGAGGCAGCTAATTAACCGACTGGGAATGTTTTTGGACTGTGGGAGGAAACCAGAGTAACCCCACGCAAGTACCAAGAGAACATGCATTGATTTGTGTGAAATCTAATGGAAGAGAGAAACAGGTAGCGAGTAAACGGAAGCGCGGCATGTTGGCATCGGGGTTTGCATGTCTGTTTCACAGCAAGAAGGTCCTGGATTTAAATCCTGGATGAGGGCAATTTCTGTATGGATTTCATTGGGTGTTCCTCTGGGTACTCCGGTTTCCTCCGACAGTCCAAAGCTATATGCAGTAGGCTAACTGGCCATTGTTACTTGGTGTGAGTGTCAACAGCTGTGTGTCTGTTAGCATTGCGATAGAATGGCAAGCTGTTCAGGGTACACCTTGCCTTCCTTCACCCAGAGACAGCTGAGATAGGGAAAGCCTCCCCATGCCCAGAGTAGGATCCAGAAAAACAAGGGAGTGAATGCAATCTATATTTTCAATTCTTAAAGAAAAATGACAAGATTTCTTTTAAACCTGAGCCATATTTTTTTTTTTTTCTTCCAGATGTTGCTAGGGACAATTTCTGAAAAAGTATTTTGGATCGTTCAGAATTAATGAATTCTTTTTTCCAAAACAACAAAGGAGTACAAAGCACAAGTGGCATCGTGGTGTCCGCCTGACTGCAAAAAAAGTCCTGGGCCCGTGCCCAGTGAGGCCGTTTCCTTGTCGATTTTGTTCTTCTTCCTATCCCTGCATGATTTTGCTCCCTCAGTCCAAAGACATGCACATCAGGATAACTGACTGTTCCAAATTGCCCTTAGGTGTGAGTGTGAATCGTTCTGACTGGCTAGCTGTATCGGGTGTGCATCATTTACACTCAGAGCCAGCTGAGATAGATAGCAGTCTCCCTGTGATCCGAGTAGGACTAAGCAATTTAGCAAGCAAAAGAACAAATGAATGAATCTAATTTGTCCTGGAATTCCATAAATTCAGGAGTTTCTTTTTTTTTTCTTTTAATCCAGACCAGTGCCACTATGAGGCCTGCTCCCATCTCAACCGATTCTGGGCAAGGGGTACAAGCTGGAGAGCTCGACAGGCTATCGCATGCTGAACCCAATCCAATTGCCTCCTCCTTTCAAAAGACAGTTATGGTAACCCAGTTAGCTGCACTACCAACTCATTGACAGTGGGACTTGAACCCTCAACCTTCAGATGAGGCAGCCTGGACCTCAACCATTGAGCCACTACTGGCTAATGACAATAGGAAAACAGCAACAGAAATCCAGAGGTAAAATAACAACCTTTATCTCTGATAGATCTCATCACTGTTGTGCAGTGGTGGCACGGTGGGTTGTGTATCCTCATAAGATTCATCAAGTGAAGTCAATCAGCCAATCAGAGACTAGAAGTTAAGATGGACAGAAACACAAGTAACGGTACACCGACAGAGTCATAAACATTTATAAACTGTGTTATTTCTCATAAAGGTTTGTAAATACTAAGTGTTGTAAAGTAATGAATATGAAAGGCATGTGTGTTGTCCTGCGATGGTCTGCAGAGCTGTCCAGTGTGTGGACTACCCTTGCCCAGAGTTGATTGAGATGGGCGCCAGCCTTCCCACAACCCTAATTAGCAGCGTATAAAAATAAATGAGTGAAAAAATAAATACTAGGTGCGCTGATCTGCTCAGAGATTCAGTTTAATGGGTCCGTAAAAAAGAAGATAAGAAGACAGAAAGGTGGGGGACGCAGAACTGAGTCCTGTTCAGGAAATAGTTGAGAGGTCCGGGCTGAGCTCCAGAGACCTGTCGACTGACAAATTAACACAGTGCATGGGAATATACCACCACCGCCAGCTTTGGGATTTTTTTTTTTTTTCCCAGGTGCCACAGGCTCTCTCTCTCTCTCTCTCTCTCTCTCTCTCTCTCTCTCTCTCTCTCTCTCACGCGTGCACACACACACACACACACACACACACACACACACACACTCTCTCACACACACACACACACACAAAATCACTCTCCGTCTAAATTTGATTGCTAAATTATTGGCTTGGTTACGATTGGCTGGCACAGTGGCATAATGGTTAGTACATCCACCTTACAGCGAGAAGATCCATGGTTAGGGTTCTCCTTTGGGTGGAGTTGTGTGGGTTTCCTCCTTTTTACTCTGGGTTCCCTTCCACAGGTGAAAATCATGTGCATTAGGCTAATTGACTGGTGGTTCAGATTGCCCCTATTTGTTTATGTGAGTATTGTTGGCTGTCTGTGTGTCGGCCCTTTTATACACTGTCAAGCTGTACGCCATTTTTGCCCAGAGTTACGGCAATGATGGCTTAGTGGGTAAAGCAATGGGTTGTTAATCTAAAGGTCAGTGGTTCAAGCCATGCTATCAAAACTGCTAGGCCCTTGGGCAAGGCCCTAAACGCTCAGTTGTATTTTTAAAAAGATAATTGTAAGTCCCTCTGGATAAGAGCGTCTGCCAAGAATTGTAAATATAAGTTAGGCTCCAGCTTCCCCACGACCCGAATGGGAAGGAGAACAAGCAATCTTTACACAGAAACGCACAAGCTCTAGAATTAATCCCAGGATCTTCACCATTGTAAGCCTATCATGCTTTAAAATTTGGCATTATTAATTTATATTATATACATTATTTATGTTACTAATATAGAAGGTGAGACCTATTTGCATTACACTGATTTTTTTTTTTTTCCTATTATTTCTCACTTAGTCGTAGTCCTATTTTGAATGGAATTAAAGAGATCCCTCACTGTCCATGGTTAATGAGGACCGAGGACCCCCCCCCCCCCCCGCCCCCGCCCCCTTTCCCATGACTGCCGATTTTTGCAAAGTAAGATTGACCCCCCTGAATAATGTATATGTGTATGTAATATACGTACATGTATATGTGTATATAATATCAATAAATACACATTCAACAGTATAATATATAGTAGCAATTCAATAAAAAAAATTATAATGCATGAGATGTACCTCACTTTCCGGGGTTAATTGGAACCAAGATCCCCCCGTGAAAACCGAATTCCGCGAAGTAGGATCAACCCCCCAACAACCCCCTGACTGACATATACGTGCATGTATCTTCTTCTTTTCCTTTTGGCTGTTCCCTTCAGCGGTCGCCACAGCGAATCATTTGCCTCCATCTCACCCTATCCCATGCATCTTCTTTTCTTACACCAACTACCTTCACGTCCTCCTTCACCACATCCAGAAATCTTTTCTTTGGTCTTCCTCTAGGCCTTCTGCCTGGTAATTCCAATCTCAGCATCCTACTACCAATGCACTCACTATCCCTCCTCTGCACGTGTCCAAACCATCTCAATCTAGCCGCTCTGACTTTGTCTCCAAAACGTCCTACATGTGCTGTCCCTATGATGTACTCATTCCTGATCCTATCAATCCTCGTTACTCCCAAAGAGAACCTCAACATTTTCATCTCTGCTATCTCCAGCTCTGCCTCCTGTCTTTTCCCCAGTGACACTGTATCTAAACCATACAACATCGCTGCCTCAACACCGTCTTGTACACTTTTCCTTTCATTCTTGCCGATACCTTCCGATCACACATCACACCGGATACTTTTCTCCAACCATTCCAACCTGCCTGCACACGCTTCTTCACCTATTTTCCACACTCTCCATTGCTCTAGATTGTTGAGCCTCTTCTTCTTTTCCTTTCAGCTGCTCCCTTCAGGAGTCGCCACAGCAAACCATCCGCCTCCATCTCACCCTGTCCTCTGCATCTTCTTCTCTGACTCCAACGACCTTCATGTCTTCCTTCACCACATCCATAAATCTCTTCTTTGGTCTTCCTCCAGGCCTTCCGCCCTGTGATGGCCTGACGAGCTGTCCAGGGTGTACTCTGCCCTCACACAGTGTTGGCTGAGATGGGTGCCAGCCTCCCCTTGTCCCTAACTAGGAATAAACAGTTCAGAAAACAAATGAATGAATGATGAATGAATGAATTAAAGTATGTAACACTATGTTGGTTCACTGTATTCTTCTTTTCCTTCAGGGGTCGCCACAGCGAATCATCTGCCTCCATTTCACCCTATCCTCTGCATCTTCTCTTACACCAACTACCTTCATGTCCTCCTTCACAACATCCATAAATCTTCTCTCTCTAGCATCTCTGACTTTGTCTCCAAAACATCTTACATGGGCTGTCCCTCTGATGTACTCATTTCTGATCCTATCCATCCTCGTTACTCCGAGAGAACTTCAACATTTTCATCTCTGCTACCTCCAGCTCTGCCTCCTGCCTTTTCCTCAGTGCCACTGTTTTTAGGCCATACAACATTGCTGGCCTGACCACCAGTACACTTTTCCTTTCATTCTTGTTGACACTCTCCTATCGCACATCACACCAGAAACTTTTCTCCAACCATTCCAGCCTGCCTGCACATGCTTCTTCACCTCTTTTCCACACTCTCCATTGCTCTGGATTGTTGAGCCTAAGTACTTAAAATCCTCCACCTTCGTTATCTCTGCTCCCTGTAACATCACCGTCCCCACTGGGTCCTTCTCATTTATACACATGTATTCTGATTTTCTGAGGCTAACTTTCATTCCTCTTCTTTCCAGGGAATACCTCCACCTCTCTAGATTTTCCTCCACTTGTTCTCTGCTCTCACTACAGATCGCAATGTCATCTGCAGCCATGGGGGGGCGCACTAACCAGTGTCTCTCCCCCTTATGCCGGTCCCAAGCCCGGAGAAATGCAGAGGGTTGTGACAGGAAGGGCATCCGGCGTAAAACTTTTGCCAAAATACAAAATGCAAACCATAAAGAGTAGATTGTTGAGCCTAAGTACTTAAAATCCTCCGCCTTCTTTATCACTGCTCCCTGTAATCTCATCGTTCCTGTTGGGTCCTTCTCATTCACACACATGTAATCTGTCTTACTGAGGTAAACCTTCATTCCTCTCCTTTCCCAGGCATACCTCCACCTCTCTCGATTTCCCTGCACTTGTTATCTGCTCTCACTACAGATCACAATGTCATCTACAAACATCATAGTCCATGGGGAATCTTGTCTAACCTCGTCTGCCAGCCTGTCCATCACCATAGCAAACAAGAAGGGAATCAGAGCTGACCCTTGATGCAGTCCTTTCTTACATATCTCATACATGTCCTGCACCACTCTAACCTACTTCTCTGCCACTCCAGACTTCCTCATGCAATACCACAGTTCCTCTCTCGGCACCCTGTCATATGCTTTCTCGAGATCCACAAAGGCACAATGCAGCTCTCTCTGACCTTCTCTGTCCTTCTCTATTAACATCCTCAAAGCAAACACTGCATTTGTGGTGCTTCTCTTGGCATGGAACCAAACTGTTGTTCACAGATGCTGACCTCTGCCCTTAGTCTAGCTTCCACTATTTTTTCCCACAACTTCATCGGATGGCTCATCAATTTTATCCCTCTGTAGTTGCCACAATTCTGCACGCCTCCCTTGTTCTTAAAAATTGGCACCAGCACACTTCTCCATTCCTCCGGCATCCTCTCACTCTCCAAGACCTTGGTGAATGTTCTTGTCAGAAAATCTTCTGTTACCTCTCCAAGACACTTCCATACATTCACCGGTATGTCATCAGGACCAACTGCCTTCCCATTCTTCATCCTCTTCAATGCCCTTCTCACTTCACCCTTACTAATCTTTGCTACTTCCTGTTCCTCAACAGTTACCTCTTCTACTCTTTTTTCTGTCTCATTTTCCTCATTCATCAGCTCTTCAAAGTACTCTTTCCATCTTCCCAGCACACTTCTGTCATCATTTCTCTGCTGTGCCAACCTGCAGAGATAATTTTCTCCCGTCTTACTGTCCAACCAAGCATACAAGTCTTCGAACGCTCTCTGTTTGACCTTTGACACCACTACCTTCACCTTATGCTGTCTCTCCCTGTACTCCTGTTTACTCTCTTCGGTCCTCTCAATGCCCCACTTCTTCTTAGCTAACCTCTTCCTTTGTACACACTCCAGCACTTCCTTATTTCACCACCAAGTCTCCTTGTCTATTTTCCTTCCAGATGACACACCAAGTACTCTCCTACCTGTCTCCCTGATCACATTAGTTGTGGTTTTCCAGTCATTTGGAAGCACTTCCGGACCACCCAAAGCCTGCTTCAACTCCTCCTTGAAGACAACATGACACACTTTCTTTTTTAGCTTCCACCAATTTGTCTTCTGCTCTACCTTTGCCTTCTTCACCTTCCTCACCATCAGCGTCATCCTGCACACCACCATCCTATGCTGTTTGGCAACACTCTCACCCACTACTACTTTGCTGTCACTGACTTCCTTCAAATTACATTGCCTAAACAAGATGTAGTCTCCCTGTGTGCTCCTACCTCCGCTTTTATAAGTCACCCTATGCTCCTGTCTCTTCTGGAAAAAGTATTCACCACAGCCATTTCCATCCTTTTTGCAAAATCTATCAACATGTATCCTTCTGTGTTTCTGTCCTGGATACTAAACCTGCCCATCACTTCATCATTCCCTCTGTTGCCTTCACCAATATGTCCATTGAAGTCTGCACCAATGACCACTCATTCACCTGTGAGGATTACTTTTTCCTTTGATAGTTCCAACATTCAAAGTCCCGACTCTCAGTCCTAGAATCATGCTTTTCCCCTTCTCCCTCTGCCTACGGATATGCCTCCCGCCTCTCCTTCTTCAATGAACAGTAGTCCAATTTCCACCAGCACCCTGTTGGTTAATAGCACTGATGGCGGTCTTTCCTAACCCGGGCCGCGACCGATCCGGTATGTTATATATTTTATTGATTAGCATTTGTATATACTTGCATATCTAAGTGTACATCTTTCTTTCTTCCTTTCGGCATTCTTTCCTGTTTTCGGGAGTCACCCCAGCGAATCATCTGATTCGCACATTTGATTTGGCATAGGTTTATACGTCGGATGCCCTTCCTGTCTCAATGCTTTCGCAAGGGACAGAAACACGCTGATGTTTTTGCAGCCTACTCTTTACGAAAGTCAGTAATGGTTCTTTAACATGCCTCTCACTATAGACAGTGAGAGACATGACCCACCTTTGATAACCCAGTTAGCTTCACTGGGGGGACAGTGACAACCCCGTGGGGACTCGAACCCCTAACCTTCGGATCAGCGATCCTGTGCCCTATCCACTAGACCACCACTGCCTCTATATAATAATGTATTTAATAATGTATAATATAATAATAATGTATAATGTATATAATATCAATAAATACATATTGTTACGTATGGAATTTAGAAGATGAAAATTGCCCGTGAAACCAGAATGTGGATGATGGACTTTGATGAAGTCTTGAATGACCTTGGGTGATGCGCATTTCATGATTTGCTTTGGATGAGATGATCTGCCACGATGAGTTTCCTTAGATGATCTGACCAAAGAGACCCAAAGAGACTCAAAGAGACTGGAGCCAGTCGGTAACAGGTCCTTAATATAGATTCCCTAAAGTTCGGGAAAGTTCCATTCTGGAAAATTCCAAATCACCTGACCCGCCACCAGGGCACATGCGCAACTAGGTCCCCTCATGGAAAATCCCAGACCCAAACCGCTGAGTCATACCATGGGTCACTATTTACATCACACTAACTGAATATAATTATACACAACATTTATACAGTCACATTTATATTTACATTTATTTACATGCCCATAACAATATCCAATGCTAAAAATGCTTATAATAACAATTAAACATTAAAAATAATGCATAAGATGTAAATAAAATATAAACAAACACACACACACACACACACACACACACACACACACACACACACACACACACACACACACACACACACACACAGATGTATACTCACGCACACACTGAGATGCGCACCTCATGTTAAAATGTAAGTAATTTTGTTGGAGGGGTTTGGGTTGTTATTTGTTTTGTGTTTGTTTTTTTTTGTTTTTTTTTGGGGTTTTTTTTGTTTTTTTTTTGCATAATTGGCCTGGTTTTGGCAGTATTTTCCTTAACTTTTCCCCTATACTTCCTTAATTTCCTTATTTCTTAATTCGATTAATATTAAAAAAAAAAAAAGCAAACGCAATGTACTGAAGTTGCATGAATTGAAGCGTGAAGTAGCGAGGGCTCCCTGTTAATAAAATATAAATACACACGCATACAGATGCACACCTCAGATAAAAAATTCAGTAGTTTTGTTGGGGGGGGTGTTCATTTTTTTTTGTTTGTTTTTGTTGGGGAGTTGTGTATTTATTATATATATATATATATATATATATATATATATATATATATATATATATATATATATATATATATATATATATATATATATATATATATATATATATATATATATATATATATATATATATATATATATATATATATATATATATATATATATATATATATATATATATATATATATATATATATATATATATATATAGAGCCGGTGGTGTAGTGGTTAGAGTGTTGGACTCATGATCGGGAGGTTGTGAGTTCAAATCCCACTGAGACCCTCACTGTGCTAAGACCCCTGGGCAAGGTCTCAACCAAAAGTGTGCCTCTGTTCACCCAGCAGTATAAATGGGTACCAGTAAAAATATACTGGGAAGGTAACCTGCGATGGACTAGCGTCCCATCCAGGAGGAGTTCAACTCCTGATTGCTTCACGCTACGGAAACCGGGGATAAGCACCGGCCTGATAAGCCGCTAGGCTTGGGTATAAAAAACCCAAACAGTTAATCAATATATATATATATATATCTTCTTCTTTTCCTTTCGGCTTTTCCCTTCAGGGGTCGCCACAGCGAATCATCTGCCTCCATCTCACCCTATCCTTTGCATCTTCTTCTCTTACACCAACGACCTTCATGTCCTCCTTTACCACATCCATGAATCGTCTCTTTGGTCTTCCTCTAGGCCTTTTGCCTGGTAGTTCCAGCCTCAGCATCCTATTACCAATATACTCACTATCCCTCCTCTGTACATGTCCAAACCATCTCAATCTAGCCTCTCTGACTTTGTCTCCAAAAGCGTCTTACATGTGCTGTCCCTCTGGCGTCCTCATTCCTAATCCTATCCATCCTCGTTACTCCCAAAGAGAACCTCAACATTTTCATCTCTGCTACCTCCAACTCTGCCTCCTGTCTTTTCCCCAGGGCCACTGTTTCTAACCCATACAGCATCGTTGGCCTCAACACCGTTTTGTACACTTTTCCTTTCATTTTTGCGGTACCCTCCTATCACACATCACACGGACACTTTTCTCCAACCATTCCAACCTGCCTGCACACGCTTCTTGACCTCTTTTCCACACTAGCCATTGCTCTGGATTGTTGAGCCTAAGTACTTAAAATCCTCCACCTTTCTTATCTCTGCTCCCTGTAATCTCACCGTTCCTCTTTGGTCCTTGGCATTCATGCACATGTACTCTGTCTTACTGAGGCTAATCTTCATTCCCCTCCTTTCCAGGGCATACCTCCACCTCTCTAGATTTTCCTGCACTTGTTCTCTGCTCTCACTACAGATTACAATGTCATCTGCAAACATCATAGTCCATGGGGAATCTTGTCTAACCTCGTCTGTCAGCCTGTCCATCACCATAGCGAACAAGAAGGGGCTGAGAGCTGACCCTTGATGCAGTCCCACCTCCACCTTGAACTCTTCTGTCACACCGACAGCACACCTCACCACTGTCTTACATCTCTCATACATGTCCTGCACCACTCTAACATACTTCTCTGCCACTCCAGACTTCCTCATGCAATACCACAGTTCTCTCGGCACCCTGTCATATGCTTTCTCCAGATCCACAAAGGCACAATGCAGCTCCGTCCTGACCTTCTCTGTACTTCTCCATTAACATCCTCAAGGCAAGCACTGCATCTGTGGTGCTCTTTCTGGGCATGAAACCAAACTGTTGTTCACAAATGCTGACTTCTGCCCTTAGTCTAGCTTCCACTATTCTTTCCCATAACTTCATCGTATGGCTCATCAACTTTATCCCTCTGTAGTTGCCACAACTCTGCACGTCTCCCTTGTTCTTAAAAATGGGCACCAGCACACTTCTCCTCCATTCCTCTGGCATCCTCTCACTCTCTAAGACCTTGTTAAATGTTCTTGTCAGAAAATCTACTGCTACCTCTCCTAGACACTTCCATACCTCCACCGGTATGTCATCAGGACCAACTGCCTTTCCATTCTTCATCCTCTTCAATGCCCTCCTCACTTCACCCTTACTAATCTTTGCTACTTCCTGGTCCTCAACAGTCCCCTCTTCTTCTCGTTCTTCTCTGTCATTTTCCTCATTCCTCAGCTCTTCAAAGTACTGTTTCCGTCTTCGCAGCACGGTTCTGTCTTCAGTCAATACAGTTCCCTCTCTGTCCTTTATCAATCTAACTTGCCTGCACGTCCTTCCCATCTCTATTTCTCTGCTGTGCCAACCTGTATAAATCATTTCTCCTCCTTACTTTCCAGCCGAGCATACAAGTCATCAGCACTCTGTTTGGCCTTTGACACTGCTACCTTTGCCTTACGCTGTGTCTCCCTGTACTCCTGTTTACTCTCTTCGGTTTTCTCAATGTCCCACTTCTTCTTAGCTAATCTCTTCCTTTGTACACACTCCTGCACTTCCTCATTCCACCACCAAGTCTCCTTATCTACTTTCCTTCCAGATGACACACCAAATATTCTCCTACCTGTCTCCCTGATCACATTCGCTGTAGTTGTCCAGTCATCTGGAAGCACTTCCTGACCACCCAAAGCCTGTTTCAACTCCTCCTTGAAGACAACCCGACACTCTTCCTTTTTCAACTTCCACCACTTTGTCTTCTGCTCTGCCTTTGCCTTCTTCATCTTCCTCACCATCAGCATCATCCTGCACACCACCATCCTATGCTGTTTTGGCAACACTCTCACCACTACTACCTTGCAGTCACTGACTTCCTTTAAATTACATCGCCTGCACAAGATGTAGTCTACCTGTGTGCTCCTACCTCCGCTTTTATAAGTCACCCTATGCTCTCTCTCTTCTGGAAGAAAGTATTCACCACAGCCATTTCCATCCTTTTTAAAATCTACCAACATCTGTCCTTCTGCTCCTGTCCTGGATACCAAACCTACCCATCACTTCCTCGTCCCCTCTGTTTCCTGCACCAACATGTCCATTGAAGTCTGCCCCAATGACCACTCTTTCACCTCTGGGGGGTCTCTGCATCACTTCATCTAACTCCCTCCAGAATCTCTCCTTCTCTTCTCGCTCACATCCTGTCTGTGGGGCATAAGCACTAACAACATTGACCATCACACCTTTAATTTCTAACTTTAGACTCATCACTCTGTCTGACACTCTTTTCACTTCTAGAACATTCCTGGCAAACTCCTCCTTCAAGATGACTCGACTCATTTCTCTTCCCATCCACACCGTGATAAAACAGCTTAAACCCTGCTCCTATGCTTCTAGCCTTGCGACCTTTCCACCTGGTCTCCTGAACACACAGTATGTCCACCTTCCTCCTCTGCATCATGTCAGCCAGCTCTCTACCTTTTCCTGTCATAGTTCCAATATTCAAAGTCCCTACTTTCAGTCCTAGACTCATGCCTTTCCTCTTCTCTCTCTGGCAGCGGACACGCCTCCGCCTCTCCTTCTTCGGCGTCTTCGACCAACAGTAGTCCAATTTCCATCAGCACCCTGTTGGTTGACGGCACTGATGGCGGTCGTTGTTAACCAGACTCGACCGATCCGGTATGTCATTCTTTCTTGTGATTCGCGCATAGTTTATTTGGCATTTGTTTTTTACGCGGATGCCCTTCCTGGCAAACCCTCTGCATTTATCCGGGCTTGGGACCGGCGTGAGAGAGACACTGGTTTGTGCCCCCTCACGGCTGCATTATATATATATATATATATATATATATATATATATATATATATATATATATATATATATATATATATATATATATATATATATATATATTAGCTTGAGGGAGAACGTATAACCATGTAAAACAGATTTCTCAGCCAACCATGCATTTTAGTGTATGTAGTTTCAAAAGCTCTGAAGGTCTGCTCCATGTCATTGTTGCCTACCTTCAACATCACCGAGTAAACAATCCACAAATGGTCAGAGTTCAGGGGCCACAGATATATATCTTGGGGTAGGGGGGTGGAGGGATTCGTAAGTGTAGAGATGCAGGGGGAGGCAGCGACTCTTTAAGAAGCAGTGTGCCCAAGAGGGCTGACCCAGGCTCACTCTGGCCAGATGACTGAGGCAGCTTTGCAGAGATGGAATCCTTCCCTACAGCCTGCCAGAGACGCTGAGTGACAAGTCCCTGAAGGATCACATTTACAGCACTGTATGCTGGGCCAAAGCACTTCTCAGAACTCAACTTGACATGGCAATGGACTATCGCAAATTCATCTGGATTAGGTGCTAAGATCTCACAGAGAAAGACATACAAGAATACATAACTGTAGAAGTAAACCTTAAATGCATATTAAAAAAAGAACAGATGTTCCGACGCCTACGTCTTGCACTACAGATTTTAATCTCTTCTCTTCAGGAGTCATTAATGGAGGTGAAACTGGATACGTAGTACACGTGTAATGATCTATCTGCTCTGACATTTTGGGAAAACCTCTTTGCAGTGATGAAAAGTATGCAGGTCAGACAGATAGACTGGAGCGAGAGAGACAGGGGAAAAACAGACAGCCTACACCCACGAATCAACTACAGATATAACCCTGCTCCAGAATATAGATATAGATATGCTGAAGAAATATATGACTCCTGATTCTCTGTATGCATGAGGGAGGTTTCACTCGAGCGGATGTATGAGGAGGAGGAGGAGGACGAGAAGGAAGAGGGGTCAGTGGAAGTGTGGCGTGTCTTAAGTCTGGAGAAATGTGTGAAAGTCTGAAGCACTCTAGGCAGGGGGAATAGCCGTCAGCTCCTGGAATGTTCTAGTGAAAATAAACAATGTGTCACCGGCCTTGGCGTCTCTTTTGCGCCGTGATTCTTACGCGGAAAACAGTCGCGGCGCGCCTCTCCGAGGTAAATCAGTTTTAATGTTTGCTGAACAGTTTCACACAAGAGTTCTGGCCCCCGGATGTGCCATCTTTCAACTCCGCGGCAAAACATGGTAAGGTTTCAGAAGGCAAGCCTGAGATCCTATTCGTCATGTCTTTCATCAGATCGCCAAAGATGGGCCAATTGAACTTTTTACACTCTGGTGGTGAGAAAAGCAGTTCTGCAGTTTTGCATTTCTGCATTAGATTTTGTTTACCCCTACAAAGATTTTTACCAAAACTCGTGGGTACACTACTCTAACTGAGTCCCAGAAGATGATTTGATTTGTTAAATATCTGGGTTAAAGGTCAAGGCCTAAGCAAGGCCAACGTATATATTTCGGGATAACCATTTCCCATGGAAAAATTGAAATTGCAAATATCAAAGAAAAAAAAAGTGACTTTGATGCAGATGCGCTACAAGGCCTCATCTTCCAATTTACCTCGGGGCCCATCACAGCCAATTCAGGGCACACTTTTGGTACAGTCTAATAACCTTGACACACCACTGCAGAGCCAAAAGCAATGAGGGACAGATAGGAAACTATATACAGTGAGCCCTCTCTACTTCATGCTTCAGTTTCTGCGACTTCAGTGCGTCGCGGGTTTTTCAAAAATATTCATTGCAAAAAAAAAATAAAAAATAAGCAAATTAAGGAGAAATTGGGAAAAAGTTAAGGAAAATGCCGGAAGACAAGACCAATTATGCAAAACAAACAAACAAACAAACAAAACAAAACAACAACCCAACAAAACTACTTACATTTTTATGTGAGGTGCACATCTGGGTTTGTGTGTGTATTTATATTTTATTTACATCTTATGCATTATTTTTGAATGTTTAATTGTTATTATAAGCATTTATAGCATTGAATATGTATTTATTGATATTGTATACACATATATGTGTAGGTATACGTCAGTCAGGGGGGTTGATCCTACTTCGTGGAAATGAGTGGTCTCAGGGGGGTCTTGGTCTCAATTAACCATGGAAAAGGAGGAATCTGAGTACATGCTTTCAAATGACACGATTAGATTTGACTTTAAATGGCCTTGAAAGGTCAAGAACAAAGTCACAAGATTTTGAATATTCATAACTTTGAAATAAGTACCTAGACATGCCCTTATTATGTAACACTAATTGTGTACTCATTGTTTATGAGTGTGTGTGTGTGTGTGTGTGTGTGTGTGTGTGTGTGTGTGTGTGTGTGTGTGTGTGTGTGTGTAGTCATTTTGGATATTATTAAATACAAAAGCTAAATTTCACTTGCAGGATTTATAAAGTATATCAAAATAAAAATAGGAGACTGTACACATGAAATTTTAATTGATATTTGATAATATAATTGATAACCTTTGAGTTAAAATGAAGGTCAAACAATTTTGTTCATTCATAGCTTTCAAAAGATAAGCAATAGAGAGACTAATATGATACCATTTAAGAACTAAGGCTGCAAGAGACTCTCTAAGATCTCGTCTAGTTATTATTATTATTATTATTATTGTTGTTGTTGTTGTTGTTGTTAATTCATTCATTTATTCCCTAAGCAACTTTTTTTTTTTGGGTGGGGGTGGGGGGGTGGCTCATCAGGGCGGTGTTTATCCCTGGTTTCCATAGCGTGAAGCGACTAGGAGTTCAATTCCTCCTGGATGGGACACTAGTCCATCGCAGGTTACCTTCCCAGTATATTTTTACTGGTACCCATTTATACTGCTGGGTGAACAGAGGCACACTTGTGGTTAAGACCTAGCCCAGGGGTCTTAGCACAGTGGGGGTCAAACTGGGATTTGAACACACAACCTTTTACCCCAGTATTTCTGTCCTATCTTTGTGTCTAACTTTAAAAACTTCTCGTATATACAGAAGACAAATGATGATATTATTTATATTTATATTTACATTTACAGCATTTGGCAGACGCTCTTATCCAGAGTGATGCTCAGAAGTGCTTTAAAGTCTCTATCAGTGAATATATTCTTATTGGTTTGTTAGAACACAGAGTAAGTGTCCCATCAGTCAAACTCATGCAGTAGGCGTTGTGTTGGTTTTCCTCTTTTTTTTTTTTTGTGGTCTGTGTATTATTTCACTCTTTATCTTTCCACATGGCCTGAACAAATCCATCAACCCTTTATTAGAAATATATACAGCCAATTGCATAATTTAAATTTAAACACCACCACCACTCACTGAAGAGTCGTCAAGAAAGAGGGGGTAATGGACGGGGTGTCGGAGAGATGCCGGTCACTAGAGCTGAGGAATGCCATGTCCTTATGGACAGTGCATTAGCTGAGCAACTTTAGCCAGCAGATTGAAAATGATATAGTGTGACCTTTAAAGCTCATCGTGTCTTCACTGTTAATCCACTTACGTGCTTAAATGATTTATACAAACTTGAGGTAAACCGAGTCGCCCACAGTTTTGTCCCAAAAAAGACCACAGAACATGAATCACTCTCAATTAGAGAGAGAAAAAAAACAAAAAAAACAAAAAAAAACAAAACAAAAAAAAAAAAAACATGAAACTCAGGCGCTGGATATTGAGTGAAATAAAGGAGAGAAGGAAAGGGATGGACGTGCATTGGAAATGATATTTTTAAAGGGAAAATATGAATTAGTGTAATAGTGTAATAATAGGTGGTGCGATAGCATAGAGTTGAGCATGCCATACAGCAAGAAGGTTCTGGGTTCAAGTCTTAGGCTTGGCATAGACCTTTTGTGTGGCGTTTGCCTCCCCTCCCAGTGCTTGCATGGTCTCATCTGGGTACTCCAGTTTCCTCACCCAGTCCAAAGACTTTTGCCCAATTATCTGGTCCAAATTGTCCTTCGGTGTGAATGTGAGAGTAATTGGTTGTGTGTATTGGCCCTGTGATTGACTAGAAAGCTGTTCAGGGTGTTCCACACCTTCTCCCAAAGTTCTCCCTGAGATAGGTTCCATCCTTCCTGCAACCTGAATAGTCTTTATTACACTCTAAGTCAAGCTAAAATAGTCATTCCACCAGTTTTAGGATGTCAGGAATACATGATAACTTTCGAGGCAAAATAAAAGCCCTGAAAAAATATCCACATCTGGTGTATGTTGGCAAACTCCATCCCCAGCTGAGTGTACTCTGGTTGTATTACCTTGCTTTAGACCTCAGCAGAGCCGTTATCTTCTCAGGGTCACTATCAATGGGAACAATTTGTAAACTTGCAGTATTCTCAGACCCTCAGGGCATACTGTGGCTTCAAGTATTCTCTTGTAAAATATTTAACAGGCCACATGGTGACCATTGAAGTAAACCGGACAGAGAGTCACATGAGTACAGCTTCAACTTTTCCAGCGGTGACATATAAGTCAGTCTTTCCTTTTCAGTACTAAGAGTGTCTCATGCCAAAAGTCAGACGGCTAACTTCAGGCATTCTAAATGTTATAAATGCAGCAAGTACATAAAGCAAGTTGGTCTGTTTATGAGTACAGTCGTCAAGTCACTTACCATCGTATACTAGTAAAGATACAAGTCAGTCATTCTCATCACTAAATTATATATAAGGGGACGGCCATAGCTTAATGGTTAGAGAAGCAACTTTGGGACCAGAAGGACACTGGTTTGATTCCCTACTCAGCAGGAATATGTGGTAGAGGGAGAGTGAGCAGCACCTTCTCTTACTCCACATTAATGGCTGAAGTGCCTTTGAGCAAGGCACCTAAACCCCAACTGCTCTTCGGGTGCCCCAATGTGTGTGGCAGCCAACTGCTCAAATGTGTCTGCTCACTTTTGATGGATTCAATGCAGAGGAAATAATTTATCTTTTGGGATAAATGCAGTATATCAAAACAATAATAATAATAATAATAATTAAAAAAAAATCAAACCCCAAGTGCACCTAACTGGGTTATCAAAGGCCGGCCATGTCTCTCACTGTCTATGGTGTGAGGCATGTAAAAGAACGATTGCTGACTTTCGACAAGAGTAGGCTGCAAAGCCGTTGGCGTGTTTCCGCCCTGCGATGGCCTTACTAGTTGTGCAGGGTGTACTCTGCCCTCGCCCGGAGTTGACTGGAATGGGCACCAACCTCCCCGCGACCCTAGTTAGGATTAAGCGGTTACAGAAGATGATGATGATGGTGATAAAAAAAAAAAAAAAAAAAATCAAAAGACCACAGCATTCAGGTCCCTGTTGACCTTCATCAGATAAAAGCAAATTAGCCTTAAATGAGGATCAGTGAGGCCAGGGGTAAGGTGCTAGATTCCAATGTTGGGGTTCAAGCCCAACTGTCAACGGTTGTCACTGCCCCCCCCCCCCCCCCCCCCCCAAGTGGGTTGCTGCTTCCCGTCAGCATGTTTCTGCCATGCAACGGCCTGAGAAGCTGTCCAGGGTCTACCCCATCCTGACCCAGGGTCATTTAAGATGAGTGCCAGCCTCCCGGCACTCAAATTACGATTATGTGGCTTAGAAAATGAATGAATGAATGAATGAATGAATGAATTTTACACTTTCCCTTCAAAAGAATATCTGCTTAACTCCAATACTCAACCCAGGTTCCAACTCACTCACTCATTCGCCGAAACGCTCACTCCCATTAGGGTTGTTTAGAAGCTTTAGCCAATCCTAGCTGATGCTGGGTCAAGGCAGGGTACACACTGAACAGTTTGCCAGACCATTGCAGGGCAACACACATAAGGATTCATGTTCACAGTTATATCTAGGGACAATTTGACACAGTCAGTTGGCTTAATATGTCCGCAGTGCAGCTAACTGGGTTATCAAAGGCCGGCCATGTCTCTCACTGTCTATGGTGTGAGGTTCATGTAAAAGAACCATTGCTGACTTTCAACAAGAGTAGCTGCATAGCCGTCAGCATGTGATTCTGCCCTGCAATGGCCTGATGAGCTGTCCAGGACATAGTCTGCCCTCATCTTGAGTCGGCTGGGACGGGCGCTAGCCTATCCGAGACCCTAATTAGTATTAAGCGGTTACAGAAAATGAATGAATGGATGAATACAAGTCTTTGTACTGAAGAAGTAAACTGAAGTATATGGAGGATACCAACACAAGCCTGAAGAGAACATAGAGAACTCCACACAGAGACACCTTAACCCACGACTCGAACCCAGGACTCGAACCCAGGACTCAAACCCGACATGATATAAACAGAATGCATAGTTTATATAACACTATATATCGGTTGATTTATTGTTTTATGAATTTATCTTTTAGGATATTTACAGAAAAAGGATGTAAAATCCTTTGACCCTTGATTTAGTGAATAAGGGAGGGGGCACCGGTCTGGTGTTTGGCGATTGTCCATAGGCTTCTGAGAATGGTTTGGAAGTGAGTACTTACAGTTTCCTTACGGAAAAAATATGAGGAAATGATAGGCGCGCGCGCATACACACACACACACACACACACACATATATATATATATATATATATAGAGAGAGAGAGAGAGAGAGGATTTTCTGAGTAGATCCTTCCGTAGGAGAGTGCTCAATACTTTTTGGTAGAGCAAATAAACAAAAATAAAAGGACAGGACAAAGACTTTCTATTGAAACTCCATTTATCACTACAGATCTGTTTCGAGGGGTGGTGAAACCATCCTCTCTCTTCAGGTGATTATAGAAGAAATTCATATATATTATTCCTCTATAATCACCTGAAGAGAGAGGATGGTTTCACCACCCCTCGAAACAGATCTGTAGTGATAAATGGAGTTTCAATAGAAAGTCTTTGTCCTGTCCTTTTATTTTTGTATATATATATATATATATATATATATATATATATATATATATATATATATATATATATATCCCTCACTTTTCACGGTTAATGGGGACCGAGACCTCCTGTGACCGCCGATTTTCGCAAAGTAGGATGCCCCCCGATTGACGTATACGTACATGTATATGTGTATATAATATCAATAAATACCTTTTCAATTCTATAAATGCTTATAATAACAATTAAACATTCATAAATAATGCATAAGATGTAAAAAAAATATATAAATACACACACATACAGATGCGAACACACACTCAGATGTGCACTTCACATAAAAATATAAGTTTTGTTGAGGGGCTTTGGGTTGTTTTTTGTTTTGTTTAGTTTTGTTTTGTTTTTCAGTTTTGTTTGTTTGTTTGTTTGTTTTAATTTTTGTTTTTTGCATGTTTTGGGGCATTTTCCTGAACCTTTTCCAATTTTTTTTCCTCTTTTTTCCCTTTAATTTTTCAATGAACATTTTTGAAAAACCCGTGATGCACTGAAGCCGCAGAAACTGAAGCACGACGTAGCGACGGATCACTGTACATCTAACCACAGCATCCAATGTGACACTACTGTGTAAAATACCTGTAAAAATACATAGAAAATAAATTCTATATATTATTACAGTTTATATTATGTATATCAGGTTATATTATATTATATTTATTATAGACGGACAGATGCGGCTATTCCAGCTTCCGTTGAACCGTGGTCTGTGGAAATGGGGGTAAACTGAAGACAGGACAGCAAATTTAATTAAACATTTAAAACAAATTAAATGTGAAATGCAAATATTAACGAAATACAGACAGGTCTGGTTCAGTGCAAACAAAACCCAAAGAAAATATTATGCTAAGACTCCTAGCACACATTTGATTATTTTCCTTTCAGATGGAACTTAATTATTGTGGTCCCACGAGTGCTGTGTTCCTATGGTGTGTGTGTGTGTGTGTGTGTGTGTGTGTGTGTGTGGAGACCACACAGACTGCATAAACAGCCGTGTTATTAAACAGACTACAATTGAAATCTGGTCAAAAGGCTCATTTTGATGGACTGGGTGACCTAATTAGTGCTGATTTGCTGCACTCCACATATGTTTGTGACTGTTTCTAGCTTTGTTAACTAACGTAGCGCAGCCTGTTTACAACAGGATTACAGACTAGCCCTGGAATATCCATTATTTGCCCAGGAGAGAGTGTTAAAACCTAGGTGGATGACTTCTGTCAAGAGTGCCTTTCTGAGAAGAGGGAATGTGGCAGAGCACTTCTCCTCTCTCCAGTTTATTTTGGCGTACCGTCAGCCCTTATGAGCTGATAAATATTTAGAAGACTTCATCTTCTTTTATTTGGCCCAAACATGTGAAAGGCAGACAGCAGACAGCACAGATGGGGAAGTTATGACAGAACTGTATTTTTACAGTCTAACAATTTAACTATATGTTATTATGGATGTGTGCCTTCGCGCTAAAGTAATTAAGGTTTTTTCATACAAGCAAACATCCACACGCTGATGAGATAATGACAAGTTAATAACTTTAAATTAAAGGAAACATTATATCTAGTCATACTTGGAGACTTTCAGGAACATCTCACTATGGGGTTTCCAGGAATTAATTTCAGTTTAATTGCTGAATGTGGGGATGCTGCATTCAACGACTTTGTCGTTTAGTAACCGAGGGCGTGACCTACTGTCAATCAACCTTGCTATAATAATAAAGTTAACAGATGTAGGAAATTAAATATCTTCATGAAACTATCCTTCAATATCCGGAAAAAAAAAAAAAAAAATCTTTACAATAACACACAAGGAATAAGGGCAAAGTTGACTTTATGGATTTTTTTTTTTTTTCTCTCTTCCTGCAGTAAACTTCCCGCACTCCTTCAGCTATCACCTGTCATGCATGACAATAAACCATTCTTATTCGCTCTTACTCATTTGCTGAACCGCCGAATCCAACAAGTGTGGCGCAGAGGCTGGAGCCCATCCCAGCCAGCAACTAGCAAAAGCTGGGTACACCTTGAACCACTCTTGGGGCCGGTGGTGTAGTGGTTATGGTGCTGGGCTCAAGATCAGGAGGTTATGAGTTCAAATCCCAGTTAGACACCCCCCCCCCCACTGTGCTAAGACTCCTGGGCAAGGTCTTAACCACAAGTGTGCCTCTGTTCACCCAGCAGTATAAATGGGTAGCAGTAAAAATATACTGGGAAGGTAACCTGCGATGGACTAGCGTCCCATCCAGGAGGAGTTGAACTCCTGGTCGCTTCACTCTATAGAAACCAGGGATAAGCACCGGCCTGATGAGCCACTAGGCTCGGGTGGAAAAAGCCTTTGAACCACTCTCTCGGCGATGGTACGGACACAACACATACACACAAAAACTTCGCACTTATAGCAATACCAAGGGACAACCAGCGAGCGATCCTAATGGCTTTTCTTTCACACCACATTAATTTATATTCCGAACCTCTCAATCCTGCACCGACTGCTTGTCAGACACGGTGGGCTGCAACATTGGTGCACCACAACCCGGACCATCGTCTCCCATTTTCTCTTCAACCAACTTCTACACGACGTAGTTCATCTACTGCACACAGACCGTCCATCTTCAGAAGTTCTATGAAGGCTCTGCTGTAGATGGATGTAGCAGAGAAGGTGATGACACGGAATATCAGGCTAGGGTGGATTCCTTAGTCGCGTGTTGCAAGAAGAATCATCTGCAGTTTAATGTGACAAAGACCAAGGAACCGAATGTGAATTTTAGGAGACACCAAACACCAAAAGCGACACCTGTTTCCATTCAGGGAGACAATGTGGAAATGGTGGGGGATTAAAAATACCTTGGAGTTCAGACAGTAAACTGGACCGGGTTTAAAAACACTACCGCACTTTATAAGAAGGGCCGGAGCCGTCTCTATTTTATGAGGAAGTTAAGGTTGTTTAACATCTGTCGGACACTACTCGGGATGTTTTTACGAGTCTGTTGTGGCCGGCGCTATCCTCTGTGCTGTTGCATGCTCAGGCAGCAGGCGGAGGCTCACAAATGCTAACAGACAGAACAAGACTGATCCACAAGGCCGATAATGTTGTGGGGATGGAACTGGACTCTCTGACGGTGGTGTCGAGGACGCGAATGCTCAGTTCAGTTCATTTTATGTAACCGCTTAATCCTAATTAGGGTCACGGGGATGCTAGCGCCAGCCCAGCTGACGAGAGCAGAGTACACCCTGGACGGCTCGCCAGGCCATTGCCAAGCAATGGTTCTTTTACATGAACCTCTTACCATAGACAGTGAGAGACATCACCGGCCTTTGAGAATCTGGTTAGCTGCACTGGGCCGGACAGTGACAACCTTGTGGAGAGTGGGACTCGAACCTCCAACCTTTGGATCAGCGATCCAGCGCACTATACTACCAGTATACCACCAGTGCCCTAGGAGGCGAATGCTGCCAAAATAAAGACGATATTGAACAATACCTCCCGCCCACTTCACAATCTGCTGATCAGACAGGAGCAGTTCAGTGAGAGACTGAAATCATTCCGACCTGTGAACATTAAACTGGACAAACTCGTCCCTATAGCAACAACATCCACCGTTATACATTTACATTCTACTGTTTATCATATTGATGATACTGTACATATCCCTCACTGACTCTATTCAGTATCTATCTGTTTCTTCAGGGGCAGTGATGGCCTGGTGGAAAGGTGTTGGATCACTGATCCCAATGTTGGGGGTTCAAGCCCCACTCTCAACAGGTTGTCACTGCCCCCCCAAGTGCACTAACTGGGTTATCTAAGGTCGGCCATGTCTCTCACTGTCTATGGTGAGAGGTTCATGTAAAAGAACCAAGCCATCAGTGTGGTTCTGCCTTGAGATGCCTGCTGAGGTGTCTGGAGTGTAATCTGCCCTTGCCTAGAGTTGGCTGAGATGGGTGTCAGCCTCCCTGTGAGCCTAATTAGGATTAAGTGGTTCAGAGAATGAATGAGGTTTTTTTTTTTTTTCTTTTTTTCCCCTTTATCTAGAATTTATCTTTAATTTAGCCTTTGTATGAAAAAATGTCTGCACACACTTTCCTCCAAGATCAACAAAGTACTCTGATTCTGATGACCAGGGACTTGAAGGGCCTGGGTAAAAGCAGAGTACATAATGAGCCGCTCACCAGTCCTTTGCAGGGCTAAAACACACACACACACACATACACACACACACACACACACACACACACACACACACACACACACACACACACACACACACAAATTGGAACAGCCACTCATTCAAATGTGCACGTCTATGGGAGGAACCTGGGGTACCCAGAGGAAGCCCACATCAGCATGGGGAGAACATGCAAACTCCAACCAGAAATGCCTGAGCATGGGATTGGAACCCAGGTCCGTTTTTTTTAATTTTTTTTCTGTGAGGTGGATATGTTACCACCTACGCCACTGTACTAACCTGAAGCCAAATACAGTGGTACTTCACCTTACATTCACTTTACCTTCACCTTATTAATCCATTCCAGAGCCTTTTTCTTAACCTGGATTTTTCGTAAATTGAACCGCATTTTACATGTAAAACATGTGATTCGTTCCAAGGCACCCAATACTACCTCCAAACCCTTTTAAAAATTATAAAAGCATACCTTTTAAGGCCTCCTTCTGCTTCAATATCGTACCGATGGTTGACGGGTTTGGCCATATTCCTTTGTGATATCACTCACCCGCCTGCCACGAGCTCACTTCTTCTTTTCACTAGCACCGGAAATCACACGTGTGTGTGTGTGTGTGTGTGTGTGTGTGTGTGTGTGTGTGTACATGTGTATGTGTGTGTGTGCGTGTGTGTGTGTGTGTGTGTGTGTGTGTGTGTGTGTGTGGGCACGTGTGTTGACCATGTCTTCTTAGCAGAGTTATAATCTTAGAAATGTTTATGGAAGGTTAAAAGCCTGAGTCAAAAAATAAAAGCAATGAGCACACTCGAAAAACATATGAAACAACAGTAACTCTGTTCTTTACACGAAAAGCATTATGGGAGATGAGCTCCATAATAGCCAATGACTGGGAACTGCGTCATCCCTCCTAGCTAATGAGAGGCCAGCAGGGTGGGATGTTGGGAGATAGCCAATGGGAGGGAGCTGCATCATCCCTCCTAGCCAATGGAAGGCCAGCGGGGCAGGATGTTGGAAGGTAGCCAATGGGAGAGCAGCCCGTGCATTGTTCGAATGTTTGAATGGCACATTTTAATGTTTTAATGTCGCGTTTGAATGTTTGAATGTCACGTTTGGCGTGTTTCGTAAGGAGAACTTGTTTCGTATACAGAGACAAAAAATTTTGGAAAATATAATAGACATGTGTCTAAATGCACAGTTAGCATTCCGAGCTTTCACTAAATCTTTTATTGGGTTCCAGCCTGAGAAACCTTTCTGTGAGGAAACAGGAACACACTCTACTAGAATCACAATATAGCTAAAGTTTTATTTGGGAAAGAGGCAGTGCTTTGGAAGGCGTCAATCTTTTCATCTTAAGGTCAAGTTGACTTTCCTTGTCACCTCGTTCCCTCTGCATGAGGCCTGCCATCCGTGGCATCTATTGGTGTGACAGAAAGAATCGGTCAATCCAAAACAGACATCCTTGATCCTGGTCAGTGGCTCGGAAAGCTTGCATCTTGGCATCTTCAAGACGCCGGCAGCCTTACGCTGGTGTATGGTTCCAAGTGACAGATAGCGTTTGGACAGTGGCATCTCTAATGATAAATGACAATGAAGGATCTGATGACCAGTGATGTCATCATTCTCGTCAAAGTCATTTAACCATGCAATCAATCCAATCTGACTGGAGCCACGACAACAGCATGAGGTTGCTGATTGAAGTCAAAGATAGTCCGAGTCTGCTGCTGTCCGTACATCCTTCCCCCTCCTCCTCCTCCTCCTCCTCCTCCTCCTCTTTCTCCTCCTCCTTTCTCTTTTCTTATTTCCTGTTTCTGCCATTCAGCTGTTTCATCCCTCCATCCACAAGGAGAGACTGTTAATTGTTTCTTCATGAGATGATTTGCTGTTTCTCTTCCCCTACCATATGAAAGAAAACAGCTGTATCAACATGCTTTAAATCTCCCCCCATCTCATTTTCACTACTTTGGCTCTGCACAGTGACTTCTCAATTTACTTTTTTTTTTTTTTTTTGAACAGAAGAGGAGGGATATGAATGAGTCAATTGCGTTTATCTTAAAAATGGTAATCACGTCATGTCAAACTCAGTCAAGCCAGAAAAATCAGGAAATAAATTGAAGTAATAAAATAAATAAATAAATAAATACACCAGGGCAGTGGTGGCCTAGTGGTATAGGGTGCTGGATCACTGATCCTAAGGTTGGGGGTTCAAGTCCCAATCTCCACAAGGTTGTCACTGCCACTAAAGTGCAGCTAACTTGGTTATCAAAGGCCTGCCATGTCTCTCACTCTCTATGGTGTGAAGTTCATGTAAAAGAACCATTGCTGACTTTCAAAAAGAGTAGCTGCAAAGCCATTAGCCTGTTTCTGCTCTGCCATGGCCTGGCAAGCTGTCCAGGGTGTACTCTGCCCTCGACCCGGAGTTGGCTGGGATGGGTGCCAGCCTCCCCGTGACCCTAATTAGGATTAAGTGGTTACAGAAAATGAATGATGATGAAATAAATACACCATAGTGGAATGAAGGAGACCTGTTAGACTTAATAAAGCAGATCAATCAGACATCCTATGAGCCTACTGCAGCCATCCATTGGTGGTCTACATATGTTAAACCTTCTGGCTGTTTCCTTTGTGACTGAAATAAGTTTGTCCCCAGTATGTGTTCGATCTAAGTTGGAAGAATTTTTAACACAAAGTTAAAGGTGTACTGAGAAGATATTTTCTCACCACAAGCCACCAGGAACAGCCTCAAGGCACCATAGCAAAAGTTCTGGAATTAGAAGGACAAACACCTTCTTCCACCAACTGGTGTCTTGATAATGGTGTTGGAGAGCTTTGTCCAGCATGCCCCGAGACCAATTACCCTGACCACTAAAAGACCACTGAAAAGCAGTACGTCATGGGCCAATAATGGACCAAAGATGACTCAACATGCTGGTGTGTTCAAGCTTGTTAAAAATCTAGGCAATTTGGTGGATGCATTGGTTAAAGCGGTTACTAAAGGATAAATGCCTTTTACAACTTCTCTTTCTTTGTTCTCCAACCTCCATATAGAGTCTCAGTCCCAATGCACACTTCTAGTCGAATGGCTTCAAAGAGCACAGCATTCACTGACATCATTTTATGCTCTTCAGCTAATTCAGTGAGCCCTCTTCAACCCGTGAAAAAAGAAAAAAACCTCCAATTAGGATGAATTGATTTACAGTATGTACCTTACAGGGCAAGTTGAATCCAAACTAAACCAGCGAAAATGCCCCTTTGTATGTTTTTTCTTGCCTTATAATGAACCAGTGCTTACGGCCTTTCACTACTGACAAGGACATGTTTACAATCTGGACACTGACACAATACAATACAATAATTAATTAATTTGTTTAAGCCGATTAATCCTAACTATGGTCACGTGGAGACTGGCGCCCGTTTCAACCGACGATGCACCCAGTCTTTCTTGCTATGAGGTAGCCATGCTAACCACTACAATAATAGTTGTTGTTTTTTTTTTGGTTGGTTTTTTTTTCCGTGTTTATATTCTAAAATTGCCTTTGAAAGCCATACAAAGAATAATTTTTATTCGTTTGCTCTGAATAATTTAAACAATGGCGACATGTTGGCATAGTGATTAGCACCGGCACATCATAGCAATGAGGTCCAGTATTCAGGTCATGGGCTCGGGGTATTTCTTCGTGGAGTTTTTGCCGGTTTTTCCTGTACTTTTGTTGGTTTCCTCCAGGTCCTCTGGTTTCCACCGACAATCCAAGGACATGCACAATAGTCAAATTGGTTGTTTCAAATTCCCCATAGGTGTGAGTGTGTGCATGAATGGTTGCACTGTGTGTTGAGCCAGCTGATATTTTCATGAGTGTACCCAGCCTTCACCCATAGTGCAGTGGTGGTCTGGTGGTAAAATGTGCTGGATCGCTGATCCTCAGGTTGGGGTTCGAGTCCCACACTCCATGAGGTTGTCACTGCCCCTCGCAGTGGAGCTAGCTAGGTTATCAAAGGCCGGCCTTGTCTCTCACTGTCTATGGTGTGAGGTTCATGTAAAAGAACCATTGCTGACTTTCGTCAAGAGTAGCTGCAAAGCTGTCAGTGTGTTTCTGTCCCTTGCTAAAAGGTTGTATCAGGAATGGCATTCCTTGTAAAAACCTATGCCAAATCAAACATGCGATGATTCGCTATGGCGACCCCTCAGAAAAAGGGAACAGCCGAAAGGAAAAGAAGAGACCCAGCCTTCACCCAGTGTCACAAGAGAGAATTCTCCAGCCTCTAAGTGACAGAGAATGAAGTGGTTCAGCAAATGAGTGTGTGTGAGAGAGAGAGAGAGAACATTTGGATGTTGCCAATGAACACATCCTGTTCAAACTACAGGCAGTTGAGCAAGGTTTACCAACAACATGCTCCCTTTAACTTAAATCTCTTTCATTGATTAGTTCAGTTCAGTTCATTTTCTGTAACCGCTTAATCCTAATTAGGGTCGCGGGGAGGCTGGCGCCAATCCCAGCCAACTTCGGGCGAGGGCAGAGTACACCCTGGACAGCTCGCCAGGCCATCACAGGGCGGAAACACGCCGACGGCTTTGCAGCTACTCTTGTCGAAAGTCAGCAATGGTTATTTTACATGAGCCTCACACCATAGACGGTGAGAGACATGGCCGGACTTTGATAACCCAGTTAGCTGCACTGGGGAGGACAGTAACAACCTTGTGGAGAGTGGAAATCGAACCCCCAACCTTTGGATCAGCGATCCAGCGCCCTATACCACTAGACCACCACTGCCCCGTCCATTGACTAGTTGTCATCCATTTATCATTAAGATGCAACATTTTAAGTTGATCACATCTGGGTGGTACAATGCGAAATAGTTCAATTGTAACATTGCTCCCCCAGTGGCGCTAACTGGGTTATCAAAGGCCAGCCATGTCTCTCACTGTCTATGGTAAGAGGTTCATGTAAAAGAACCTCTGCTGACTTTTGCCAAGAGTAGCTGCATAGCCGTCAGTGTGTTTCCGCCCTGTGATGGCCTGGCGAGCTGTCCAGGGTGTACTCTGCCCTCACACAGCGTCGGCTGAGATGGGTGCCAGCCTCCCCTTGTCCCTAACTAGGATTAAACAGTTCAGAAAGTGAATGAATGAATGATGAATGAATGAATTAATGTATGTAACACTATGTTGGTTCACTGTATTCTTCTTTTCCTTCAGGGGTCGCCACAGCGAATCATCTTCCTCCATTTCACCTTATCCTCTGAATCTTCTCTTACACCAACTACCTTCATGTCCTCCTTCACCACATCCATAAATATTCTCTTTGGTCTTCCTCCAGGCCTTCTACCTGGTAGTTCCAACCTCAGCATCCTCTACCAATATACTCACTATCCCTCCTCTGTACATGTCCAAACCATGTCAATCAAAAAAAAAAAAAAAAAAAAAAAAAAAAAAAACGAAATTACCATGTATGTGATAAATTGAGATTACTGAATATCTATCAAGCACATGAAGAAAAGGACATGCTAAAAACAAATTACCTATTTATATGCTGATATAATAATAACAACAACAACCAAATTTAATGGAGTAAGTGGGCACCACAGTGGTGCAGTAGTTAGGATGTCCTCCCCACAGCAAGAAAATCCCGGGTACGAGTTCCTGGCTCAGGGGATTTCTGTGTGGTATTTGCATACATTTGCATAAAATTTACTTGGATGGGTTTCTGATAGGTTGCTCTGGTTTCCACCCACAATTCAAAAACATACAGTATACTAATTGGCTGTTCCAAATTTTCCCTCAGTGTGAGTGTGAGTGTGAATGGTTGTATGTGACAAACTGTCTAGTGTGTCCCACCCCCTTGTCCAGGGTCAGCTGAGATAGGCCTAATTAGGGATAAACTGTTTTGAAAATGATTGATGAATGTCATAAGTACTCTAAAGACACTGTCGGTTTCGTAAAGCTTGTGAAGCATCGGCATTTATTTATTTATTTATTTATTTATTTATTTATTTTTACTTTTCTTAACATGTCACTCATCTGAAAATATATACAGTACCTATGTACACCAAGAGCACTGCATAAGCCATTTAATATATCCATGAATAATATTCCTGCAATTAGCATAGCCATGCAGGATAATATAGATTAATTCAGCTGGTTCAAGCACATACCATTCATCACCATTCATTATAATCCATCCATAATCAGTCCCGCTTTTTAATTTGAAGTCCCGCTGAAGCCAATGCTCCCGATAAAAAGGTGTCAAAGCTCGCTAAGGAAGGATAGACTTCAGAGTTAAAAGCCGTCATGATAATGGGTCCCATGTGGGGTGCAGAGAGATACTTGACTTACAATTGGAGGGTCATCACTCAAAACTGTATTAAATTCATCCATCAGCACACTGGTGTCATTCTGCTTGACAGATTTTATAGAACAGAGGCCTGGAAGTGCTAAAGGATGAGTGTGTGTGTGTGTGTGTGTGTGTGTGTGTGTGTGTGTGGGGGGTCAGGGGCTGGGAAAAAAAACAGCAAAGTTATGGTGGCTGGACTCACGTTTGTACCACCGAGTTGAACTAACACTGGGTCCATCTTTCAAGGAGTCGGGAGAAATGCAGCTGGCATGAGCAGCCGGCTGTTTAATGGAGGCCATTATTTTGGGTAAACCGCTGTCTCTGCTTTGCCTCTGTTTGGATTACTGGCATTTTGAGGGAAGATTCTCAGGGCTGGAAATGTTAACAAATGTAATTACTCTTTTCCTCTGTGGAAGACTGTGAGATTAAGTTGGT
>CM045728.1:13507349-13557349 GCA_024760905.1 Plotosus lineatus
CCAACCATTCCAACCTGCCTGCACACGCTTCTTCACCTCTTTTCCACACTCTCTATTGCTCTGGATTGTTGAGCCTAAGTACTTAAAATCCTCCACCTTCTTTATCTCTGCTCTCTGTAAGCTCACCATTCCTCTTGGGTCCTTGTCGTTCACACACATGTATTATGTTTTACTGATGCTGACCTTCATTACTTTCCTTTCCAGGGCATACCTCCACCTCTCTAGATTTTCCCGCACTTGTTCTTTGCTCTCACTACAGATCACATTGTCATCTGCAAACATCATAATCCATGGAAATTCTGGTCTAACCTCATCTGTCAGCCTGTCCATCACCATCGCAAACAAGAAGGGGCTCAGAGCTGACCCTTGATGCAGTCCCACCTCCACCTTGAACTCTTCTGTCACACCGACAGCACACCTCACCACTGTCTTGCATCTCTCATACATATCCTGCACCACTCTAACATACTTCTCTGCCACTCCAGACTTCCTCTTGCAATACCACAGTTCCTCCTCGGCACCCTGTTATATGTCACATTTCCAGATCCACAAAGGCACAATGCAGATCTCTCTGACCTTCTCTGTACTTCTCTATTAACATCCTCAAAGCAAACACTGCATCTGTGGTGCTCTTTCCTGGTATGAAACCAAACTGTTGTTCACAAATGCTGACTTCTGCCCTTAGACTTGCTTCCACTATTCTTTCCCATAACTTCATCGTATGGCTCATCAACTTTATCCCTCTGTAGTTGCCATAACTCTGCATGTCTCCCTTGTTCTTAAAAATGGGCACAAGCACACTTCTCCTCCATTCCTCCGGCATCTACTCACTCTCTAAGACCTTGTTGAACGCTCTTGTTAGAAAATCTACTGCTACCTCTCCTAGACACTTTCATACCTCCACCGGTATGTCATCAGGCCAACTGCCTTTCCACTCTTCATCCTCTTCAATGTCCTCCTCACTTCTCCCTTACGAATCTTTGCTACTTCCTGCTCCTCAATGGTCACCTTTTCTATTCTTTTTTCTTTCTCATGTTCCTCATTCATCAGCTCTTCAAAGTACTCTTTCCATCTTCCCAGCACACTTCTGTCATCAGTCAATCACGACGTATACATACATGTATATGTGTATATAATATCAACAAATCCATATTCAATGCTATACATGCTTATAACAACAATTAAATATTCAAAAACAATGCATAAGATGTAAATAAAATTGAAGTACACACACACATACAGGTGCATGTGCACGCACTCCTAAGGTTGGGGGTTCAAGTCCCACTCTCAACAAGGTTGTCACTGTCCCCCCACTGCAGCTGACTGGGTTATCAAAAGCCAGCCATGTCTCTCACTGTCGATGGTGAGAGGTTCATGTAAAAGAACCATTGCTAACTTTCGTAAAGAGTAGCTGCAAAGCCGTCAGCATGTTTCTGTCCCTTGCGAAAGGGTTCTGTCCGGAAGGGCATCGTTTGTTATTTCGTCATTTTTTTAGATGTAAACACCTATACCAGATCAAATGTGTGAATCATTTGCTGTGGCGACCCCTGAAAAAGAGAAAAGGGTGAAAGGAGAATCAGATTTATATACAGTGATCCCTCTATCCTTTGTAATTCAGTTTCTGCAGCTTCAGTGCATCACAGGTTTTCTTGAAAATATTCATCAAAAAAATAAATAAATAAATAAGGAAAATAAGGAAAATAGGGAAGAGTTATGGAAAATGCCACAAAACAAGGCCAATTATGCAATAAATAAATAAATAAAACAATCCAACAAAACTACTGACATTTTTTGTCAGTGAGGTGCACATCTGGGTGTGTGTATTTATATTTTATTTACATGTTATGCTTATTTTTGAATGTTTAATTGGTATTATAAACATTTACAGCATTGAATATGTATTAATTGATATTATATAAACATATACATGTACGTATACATCAGTCAGGAGGGTCGATCCTACTTCGCGGAATTCAGTGGTCGCAGGGGATCATGGTCCCAACTAACCAATTAGCCAATGGAATGCCATACACACACACACACACACACACACACACACACACACACACACACACACACACACACACACACACACAGATGCACAAACACACACACACACACACACAAACTTACATGAAAGTTAGTATTTCCTTTTGCCATGTCTTTCTGGCGAGCTGTGAATAAAGTGATAAGTGTATCTCAGTAATGAATCATTTGGATTTTTTTAGCTGTAAACTGAAAAGCTGTGAATGTGCACCCCTGCATGCTCATCTGAATCTGGCCGTGTCATGCGCCCTGCCTGTAGATGTGTAAAGTCCTGATGGCAACACTTGTCTTGCTAATGAAAGGCAGACGAAACATTTACACTGCTTGATCGCGTCTGCTTGCAGGAGTGCCAGTCTTAAATGGATATAAAGAGCCCAGCCAAGACTTAAAATGGAGAACTGGGAGGACATGACACATTTCAGACAAGTGCTAATGAATGTAAACACGGAGGCGATAAAAGCTGATGGCTATGGCTCTGAAGAGAATGCTAAGCCGATTTTCAAGCAGCTCCTGTCTGACACATTAGCCTTATCGAATTCATCATGGGAGACTCAGCATGAAAACAAGACAATGGACATGAAGCGAAGGAAAGAATGAAAGAAACAGGACATGAAGGACAGTATTCTCATCACCCGGAGGTAAAGACACCCAGCCTTGATCCTCTCAGCTCACTAATGAAACCAGTTAATTCAGGCTGTGATTTATTCTCTACTGATACCCTGTATTGATAAACAGTGCTGGGTCTGTAATGATTGGACCAGCAGGGTGCTGAGCTGAGATGAATCCAACTGCAGATGGTGTCTTATTCATGATAGGGAAAATTGTTAATGAAGAATGCTACGCGTCTATTTTTTAAAAAAAATCTTTTTTTTATTTATTTATTTTTTTTTTATTTTCATGCGGTCCATTATATGGAAGTCATAGCAAAGTTCGTTCATTTTCTGTAACCACTTAATCCTAAATAGGATCCTGGGGAGGCTAGCACCCATCCCAGTTGACTCTGAGCAAGGGCAGAGTACACCCCAGACGGCTCGCCAGGCCATCGAAGGGCGGAAACACGCCTTCTTGTCGAAAGTCAGCAATGGTTCTTTTACATCAACCTCACACCATAGACAGTGAGAGACATGGCCGGCCTTTGACACTCCACCTAGCTGCACTGGGGGTGGGGTGGTGGTGGTGGTGGTGGTGGTGGGGGGGGTGTTGTGACAAGCTGTTGAGAGCGGGGCTTGAACCCCGAACCTTCGGATCAGTGATCCAGCACCCTTACTATCAGGCCTCGACTGCCCACATTTATTTATACATATTCAATTCTTGTTTGTTTAATAACTGTAATTTTCTCGTGAGCTCATTCCTGGGGACTTGTATAGTGTGCATGTGCAATCCACATGAGCTGTATTATTAAATGAATAGGGCGCCAGGGTGTTGTCGTGTTTAACATTTTCACCTCACAGTGAGAAGGCGCTGGGTTCCAGTCCCAGGCTCGGCGAGGAGAGTTGTGTGTGGGATTTGTTTACGTTATCCGTGTGCTTGTGTAGGTTTCCTCCGGGCATTGTAATTTCTTCCTGCAGTCCAAAGGCATGCACGTTACGCTAACTGACTGTTCCAGGTTGTTCCTGAGTGTGAGTGTGAATGGTTGTGTGTTCTTTGCTCTCTGATGCAATCGTTTGGCGAATGAAGGAATGAATAAATTTCTGTCAGAGGGGATCTTATTGAAAACGCTGCATGTTCTGACCTGCCAGAAGGGTCTATTCAACGGCACATTTATTTCCAAGTGTCCCGACATGACAAATAAATACACACCTGCCAGCAGATGAGAAATATTCCATCATCATGCTACATAAGGAAAATATGCTGATTTTTTTTTTTTTTCCCCGCCCCATATTAAAACACCAGCTGTGACCCCTGGAAACACTTTCAAGGCCAGTGGTGTTTTGTGGACCACTATGAATGGAAACCATCTCCCAGTCAAACAAACCTCATGACATTTTATTTACATAATTAGAACCAAACTCTGTACTAAATGGGCCCTGAAGCTCAACCTTTTGGCCTCTGTAAACCCTCATTAGTCACACCACACAGCTGTAGGGTGTGAAGCCGTGAGCCCATCACGAAAATGCACCGTCTCACATGGGCGTAGGGTGGGTTGGGGTAGGAAGGAGAGCAGAAGTGAAGTTTATGCTTCCTCCAAGTAATACCCTGTCCAGATCCTTCCGGCCGGAGGTTATGGCTTCCCAGCAGCCCCCTTTACATCCGTCTCAGGGTTGGAAATCGTCAAAGAGTCGTTGTCCATAGCAACAGCTGATCTGACCACATTTCCTCAGGGGCAACCTGGACTTTTCCTCAGACCCCACCTCTCCTGAGTCCAGCTGGGAAAAGAAAATATACAGTACGCTGAAAGCAGTGTTTGATGAAAGGCCGCCGGACCTCTGAGACCCAGCAGCCTTTCCTGAACAACCTTCAAGTCCATTTCAGATTTATTTCTGACCCCTGCAAGACCACATATTAAAAACTAGTAAACTATTAACTGACTAAAACATCAGTGTTTCCCTTTTATTTTATGGTCAGGCACAGGAAATGAAGCTCTATATCGCTTAATTCAATGTAATCATCTAATAGATTGTTGTTTAAGTCAAATTGTCTCTTTGTTTGTTTTAATTTGTTTTGTTTGTTGTTTTGTTTGTTTCTTTTGTATGTTGTTGTTTGTTTGTTATTTACACTATGCTCGTCTATGACCGGGCGACCCGACTACCGCTATGAGAACGCAGTCCTTTCGGATGTTTAGAACTGAGCCCGCTCAACTCTTAGCTCAATGCTAGCCGCACCCCGGATAAAAATAAGCCCAGGTGGAGACGCAGCAGGTGGGGAGGGGCAGAATGACGACTCCGGCGCTTGGTTAGCAGTGGAAGGTTAGCAGTGGAAGGTTAGCCCTCCTGGTCATACTGTTTGCAAATATTCAATTGTCTCTGCGAAACAAAATGGACGAGCTTTTGTAGCACAGAGGGATCTACAGGTCTGCTCCATGCTGTGTTTCTGTAAAACATGGCTTGAGGAGAGTGCACCCGACGAAGCGACTACACCAGCCGGCTACACGGCCTTCAGAGGGGACCGGAGTGGAGCGGCTAGCAACAAGGCCCACGACAGAAGAACGGCGTATCTCGTTAAATAAACCTGGTGTACTGACTGTAGATTATCTCTGAACCTTGCTCTGAGAATGTGGAACATCTGGCTTAGATGGGCATAGTGCATAGTGCATAATAGGCATAGTGCAATATAAATATAACATAATTATAATATAATATAATGTAATATAATTTAGTGTAATTTAATTTATTGCTGTTATTATCGACTGATTATTTATTTATCGTATCATCATCATCATCATCATCATCATCATCATCATCATCATCATCATTATTATTATTATTATTATTATTATTATTATTATTATTATTATTATTATATTGTTTACTCGGTCTGTGTTAGGTCTTTTTTAAATATGGAATTTTTATGTATTTATTTTATAGCAGTTTGTGTTTTTTCTTGATTTGAGCCTTCCTTCCTGTTTTATAACTTGACTCTTTGAACAACTGCACAATAATTCCTATGCGTGTAAAAGCACAAATGGCGATTAAAAATCTTGAACCTTGAATCGAATATGTTTCATATCTTCAATCTTCTAGTCTCTCTCGCACCTGAAAGTTTAACACTAAAAATCAAAAGATGTGCACAGGCATACTTTTCTATTTTCTATTTTTTTCTCCAATTACATCGAAAAGGAGGGACATGATTGCTTATTTCCTGCCATGCCAATCAGCCAGAGATGATTGAGTTTGCCCCTCGGTGACCTGTCAGATACACTTGACTATTCCCTGCACAAAGACAGCTTGAGTCTCAAGAGAAGTCATTTCTCATACACTCTTGATAAACACAACATACAAAGCCGGCATGATGCAGGACCACCTACAGAGAAGCTGGCAAACACGCCCTGACGGAGTTTTTCATTTCTGTTTGGAGAAGTTTATCCAAAAATAAGCAGTGCATATGATATCAATCATTCATAATGGCAGAGCGCCAACACATAAATGAATTGCTCAAAGAGAGAGACAGACGGTAGCGCTGCTGCACGCCCAATTCACAGACGAAAAAAGACAGAAATCTGATTAACAACTTTATAAATAATTAATAAATAAATATAATTAATAAATATATTAAATAAATAATTGATAAATAATTGAACTGCTTCATAAAATGAGAGCTATAATGTAAAAAAAGGGAAAATCCATCATTCTGTTGTAATGGTGTACAAGGAATATTCATCAATACTAATATAACAATAATTAAACTTTATTAATTCATTTTCTGATCCTCTTAAAAATACTTAGGGTCCCCGGGAGGCTTCCGCCCAGCTCAGCCAACTTTGGAAGAGGATGGAGTAGACCCTGGACAGCTTGCACGGCCATTGCAGAATCAACACACACACAAAATTCATCCTCACACTCACACCTAAGGGTGATTTAGAGCAGCAAACTAATCTACTGGGCATGATTTTGGAATGTGGGAGGAAACTGGAGTACCCAGAGAGAACCCCACACAGGCACAGGGAGACCATGCAAACTCCACACAGAAACACCCGAGCTGGGCATCAAACTCAGCTCTTCTTGCTGTGAGGCGGACGTGTAACCCACTACACCCCTGTGCTGCCTCACTTTATTCATAATTATGCAAATGACGTTGCATAAAATAGGCAAATTAAAAATGTAGTAGCATAAATAAGTTATTTCTTTTTCATACAGCTTTAAACACTAATTTATTATTGGTTAATTACAGCATTCTGTGTCCTATTATTAATTCCAGCAATAAGATGTTTGACGGTTTATTCAGTGTTGTTGTTTCTTTTGTTGTTGCTGTTGTTGTTGTTTATTTTTTGATTTTGTATTTTTTTGTTTTTTTTCATTAATTTTTTTTTTTAAAGCCACTTAATCCTTAGTGTTGGGGTCCAGGTGGTGTTCATCTCAGCAGACTCTGGTTAAAGGTGGGGTACATTTCATGGCCAACACACTAGAGCCCTGCGCAGGGCGGGTTTCAGCCCACAGCCCGCCTGCCCCCGCCGACACAAATTTAAAGTCAGACTTTTTAGTTTGAGGGGCGGGGCGGGTCAATTTGAAACTTATGTGGGGCGGGGCGGGTTGAGAATGACCCAAGTTTTACAGGGCGGGCTGTGGGCTATGTCACAGATTCATGCGGGCTGATGCGGGGCTAAAGAGCACTTAAACAAATTATGCTGCTATATACAGACACTCCCCGATAGAACTCTCCGCTCTGCTGGTGATTCACATCAGTGCAGGCTGAGTTCTAAACGAGTTCAATGGCGCCCTTGCTCACTTGAAAGACCGGAAGTCCGTATAACCCACAGCAAGTACACTACTTCGGTTTTGAGTGCCTCACATATTGTAAGCGTTGATTGGCTGTTTTAAGTTTCATGTAAAGTGAGTCGGCTGAGCTTCATGTTATGTGACTCTGGTAAAAACACATATTTGGCCAAAATGTCCCACCTGGGAAAATCTGCTGACCAAAACGTCCAGGCCAAAACGTCCACGTAACTGCATTATCATTGGAATTGTGCAATGTTAGTTGTTGATTTTAATGTAACGTTTTATGGTTTGAGGGAATTAAAGGATAAATATTAATATGTAGTTATGTTGAGCGAGCTGTGCGGCGAGTGCGGGTTCAGAATCAGAAACTCACTGCAGGGCGGGGCGGGCTGTGGGCTGAAGTATTTTGTGCGAGGCGGGCTGCGGGCCAGGTCAAAATTTCACTTGCGGGGTGGGGCGGGCTGACCTACAAGGGTAAATGTGTGGGGCAGGCTGCGGGCCACAATTCTAATTTGTGGGGCGGGCACGGGCTTGTGATCTTGGCCCGCGCAGGGCTCTACAACACACACACCTGTTAGAACTCACACCTAGGCACAATTTGGAACCACCAGTCAGCCTACTCTGCCTGTTTTTGGACTGTGAAGGGAAACCGGAGAACCTGGAGGAAACCCACACAAGCACAAAGAGAACACAAACTCCACCCACATACACAACTGTGGGAAATTTAAAGCTAATTCCATCACACAAAGCTATTTTCTCAAGGTATTTCTGCTGTGCAGCATCTTTCAGCGTGGCCATTGACTCTGAGAAGAAACGAACGTAGCTTACCGTGACAACCATTGGTTTGTGCGCTGTTGCTGATTCAGTCGTTAGGAAGCCTGGAAGTTTCAAATTCGTTATTGCCATCCTTGATTTTTGGCTCTAGAAGTTGACAAAACTGCATAGCATACTGGGAGAATGGGAGGAGCGTTGGGTGGATCAGCCTGCCCATCTAGACTATGTCCCTCTCTATGGCCCCATAGTCTGGTATGAGATAACTCTTCTTGCTCATTCTTAATGAACTCTTAGCAGCTAAACACACAACTGTCCACATTTTCTAAAACATTACATACGGTATGAGAAGAATTTTTATCATGTAATTCCAGATTAACTTATAGTGAGTGAGCAAACAGTGCAAGAATGAATATCATCAATTATTTATAAGGAAACAAGCTAACCACTCGGGGCTAGCCACAATGTTTTAAAATTTATTCATTAATTTCCTGAACCATTAATTCATAATTATGGTTGCAGGGAAGCTGGTTCCCATCTCAGCCGACTCTGGGTGAGGGCAGAGTACACCCAGGACATCTCACCAGGACATCGCAGGAAAGAAACATGCTGACGTCTATGGAGCTGCTCTTGACGAAAGTCAGCAATGGTTCTTTTACATGAACCTCACACCATGGACAATGAGCGACATGACCTGCCTTTGATAATCCAGTTAGCTGCTCGGGGAAGGGGGGGGGGGGGTGTGTCCAGTAACAACCTGATGACAGTGGGGCTTGAACCCCCAACCTTGGCATCAGTAATCCAGCACATTACCACTAGGCCACTATTGTCCCAGACTGTATACAACTGACTCTGCAAACTTATTTATTTATTTATTTTTATCCTAAAATGCTTACATGAGCATTGACATTGATAAAATGAACGTTATCGGCTGGTTAGTGCAGATTAACAGGTGGCAATGTGAATATAGCAGCTAAGCTAATGTTATGTTGCTCTAATGCCAGCATCGGTTCTCTATTAATCTACCTTTAAGTTGAAAGAATTAAAGTTAGACACATGGTTCGGCCCTGTTACTGTGAGTTATTATTATTATGCATTTCTTTATATTGTTTACAATGAATTTTAAAACATATATTTACATGATTTCTGTCTCTCTTTCAAAATAAATGTGAGGCGCTCCACCGAATGTAGGCGCTTGTCACAAGTGATGTATGGTGCTTGTGAGACAAAGCGCAACATCCGGACTTCCGATCTTTCAAGTGAGCAAGTGTGCGTTGAATACTTGTTTAGTACTCAACCTTCACTTGCTCACTTGAAAGATCGGAAGTCCGGATAAGCCACGCTTTGTCTCACAAGCACCGTACGTCACTTGCGACAAGCGCCTACATTCCATGGAGCGCCATATAAATAATAATAATAAAAAAAACAAACAAATAAATAATAATAATAATAATAATAATAATAATAATAATAATAATAAAAACTTGTTTGTGTTGGAAATGACAGTTACATTCAGACAATGCTACAGAAGTGAGTATAAGTTAGTTTTCTATTCCTATTTAATACAAAAATACAAAATATTCTTATTTTTTAACTGAATTGCAGGAGTATTGTTATTTTTAGATAATGTTCATCTAAATATTGCTTCTTTTCCTCCTTCATTTTTTACTATAGCCTTTACTATAATGCATTTCTCACTCTCTGACTGTATTTTAAATCCACTCAATGTCAGGATAATCAAGGACAGCTTTGTCCAGAGAGCCACAAAGACTGTGGGGAGAAACCTTGATGTTGATGATATTTCCATCCATTGGTTCGGCTGAGGTTCTACTTCTCTCATAATGGATGCTGGTAACTGGACTTTTTATCGCTTTACTTGAGGACTGCAACAACAGAATGTTTTTTTTGTTTTTGTTTTTTTTTTAACTAACAACGCTGCAGACTACTTTACCAGGCATTGGAATGTATCTGTGATTTTTAATTGCTTACTGGTTTGACTTTAATTTAAACTTGTTATTAAAATAAGACAGTTTTATGGTGTAGGTCTCATATGTATTTTTTCAGGAGTCACATGGTGCACTAATCATGCAACGAAGCATCGATAGACGTTTTGTATGAATTTATAAATAATGCGAGCTTTATACAGCAATAGAAAATTTATTTTCAGTACTGTTAGTCCTAATTAGGGTCGTGGGGAGGCTGATGCCCATCTCCACCAATCCTGGGAAAGGGCAGAGTACACCCTTGACAGCTCGCCGTGCCACCGCACAGAAACATGCTGACGGATGTCCAGTTACTCTTGTCGAAAGTCATCAATGGTTCTTTTACACCTCACACCATAGACAGTGAAAGACGTGGCCAGCCTATGATAACCCAGTTAGTTACACTGGGGGAACAGTGACAACCCTTTGGGTGGGGGGATTGAACCCACTACCTTGGGATCAGTGATCCGGCACCTTACCATCAGGCCATCACTGCCACTTTCTTCTTTGTTATGACAGCGTAAACATTGCTGAGGTCAGCGAGAGCTTGCTGTTATATCACAAACAAGTTTGGGCAAAATGTTTAGACGACTGCGTCAGTGAGCGTGGAAGCCGTGTCATGAAATCTTAATGGGGAGGATTAGTCTGTCTGACAGATAACACACCTCGCCAATGTTTGTATTGCAGCCTTCCCACCTATCCGCCCATGTTTCCTACACCACCCTACACAGGAAGCCTGTTCCACCGACTTAAATACAGACTGCATTTCCTGTCAGTCTTACCTGTACCATTTCTTTCCTCTTCTTCTTCTTATTCTTCTTCTTCTTCTTCTTCCTTTTTTTTTTCAGAAGCCCACCGGCTGTGCTTTTAATCTACCTGGCTTTTGCGGTGAACAATAAACAATGCCATACATGACTGAAATTTCACCTGCTATCATATCACCCTTGTTTGCATTGGTTGAAAAGAGGAATTAAATCTGTTTTTCAAACTTTATCTGGGATTAGGAAGGTTATTCATCTGAGCCAGAGAGAGAGGCCAGAAAAGAGAGAAAGAGAGGAGGACAAGGAGGAAGGGATGGAGGGAATGGGGAGGAGATAATCCACCTCTTCCTATCCAGAGAATCCCAATGTGGAGTTTGATTATGAGAAGGGCTTCAATAATGAGGTGAACTGTGGTTATTTCCTCCCTGCGGTTTACCACAAATATGCATGAATCCCATCGCTAAGCCTCCAGAGGGTTTTTTTTTTTTTTTTTTTTTTTTCTATTTCTATTTTACCAGACATCGTCCTTCACTACTCTGAAGGATACAACATGACACATAATTTGCAAAGACAGATTTCCTCCATGAACAAAAACAGCTCTGTGGTGGTAATGTGGTCTTTCTGTTTGGTCGTTGATGAATAAGTAGCACACTCTCTTGATAAAGCCTGTGAATGCAAAGGTAGCAATCATGACCATGGAGTGTTTGCATATAATAATAATAATAATAATAATAATAATAATAATAATAATAATAATAATAATAATAATAATAATAATAATAATAACAGGCAGTGGTGGTCTAGTGGTATAGGGTGCTGGATGGCTGATCCAAAGGTTGGGGGTTCAAGTCCCACTCTCCACAAGGTTGTCCCCCCACACACACACACACACACACACACACACACAGTGCAGCTAACTGGGTTATCAAAGGCTGGCTATGTCTCTCACTGTCTATGGTGTCAGGCTTGTAAAAGAACCATTGCTGACTTTCGACAAGAGTAGGCTGCAAAAGCCATCAGCGTGTTTCTGCCCCTTGATGGCCTGGCGAGCTGTCCAGGGTGTACTCTGCCCTCGCCCAAAGTTGGCTGGGATGAGCGCCAGCCTCCCCGTGACCCTAATTAGGATTAAGCATTTGCAGAAAATGAACTGAACTGATAATAATAATAATAATAATAATAATAATAATGGGCAGTGGTGGGCTGGTGCTAAAGTGATGGATCACTGATCCCAAGGTTGGGGATTCAAGCCACACTCACAACATGTTGTCACTGTCCCGCCAGTGCCACGAATTGGCTTATCAAAGGCTGGCCATGTCTCTCACTGTCGATGGCGTGAGGTGTAAAAGAAACATTGCTAACTTTCGGCAAGAGTAGCTGCATAGCCATCAGCGTGTTTCTGCCCTGGGATGGCCTGGCGAGCTGTCCAGAGTATACTCTGCTCCCTCCCGGAGTCGGCTGGAATAGATGTCGGCCTCCCCTCGACCCAAATTAGGATTAAGCGGTTACAGAGAATCTTCTTCTTTTCCTTTCGGCTGTTGCCTTCAGAGGTCACCACAGCAAATCATCCGCCTCCATCTCATCCTGTCCTCTGCATCTTCTTCTCTGACTCCAACGACCTTCATGTCTTCCTTCACCACATCCATAAATCTGTTCTTTGGTCTTCCTCTAGGCCTTCTGCCTGGTAGTTCCAACCTTAGCATCCTACTGCCAACATACTCACCATCCCTCCTCTGTACATGTCTAAACCATCTCAATCTAGCCTCTCTGACTTTGTCTCCAAAACATCTTAAATGGGCTGTCCCTCTGATATACTCATTTCTGACCACATCCATCCTTGTTACTCCCAGAGAGAAACTCAGCAGTTTCATCTCTGCTACCTCCAGCTCTGCCTCCTGCCTTTTCCTCAGCACCTCTGTCACTGGCCTTACCACTGTTTTGTACACTTTTCCTTTCATTCTTGCTGATACTCTCCTATCGCACATCACACCAGACACTTTTCTCCAACTATTCCAGCCTGCCTGAACACGCTTCTTCACCTCTTTTCCACACTCTCCATTGCTCTGGATTGTTGAGCCTAAGTACTTAAAATCCTCCACCTTCATTATCTCTGCTCCCTGTAACATCACTGATCCTCCTGGGTCCTTCTCATTCACACACATGTATTCTGATTTTCTGAGGCTAACCTTCATTCCTCTCCTTTCCAGGGCATACCTCCACCTCTCTAGATTTTCCTCCACTTGTTCTCTGCTCTCACTACAGATCACGATGTCATCCGCAAACATCATAGTCCATGGAGATTCTTGTCTAACCTCGTCTGTCAGCCTGTCCATCACCATCGCAAACAAGAAGGGGCTCAGAGCTGACCCTTGATGCAGTCCCACCTCTACCTTGAATTTGTCGGTCACACTGACAGCACACCTCACCACTGTCTTACATCTCGCATGCATGTCCTGCACCACTCTTACATACTTCTCTGCCACTCCAGACTTCCTCATGCAATACCACAGTTCTTCTCTTGGCACCCTGTCATATGCGTTTTCCAGATCCACAAAGGCACGATGTAGCTCCCTCTGACCTTCTCTGTACTTCTCTATTAACATTCTCAAAGCAACATTGCATCTGTGGTGCTCTTTCATGGCATGACACCAAACTGTTGTTCACAAATGCTGACCTCTGCCCTTAGTCTAGCTTCCACTATTCTCATAACTTTGCAGTTGGTCCTGATGATATACATGTGGAGGTATGGAAGTATCTAGGAGAGGTAGCAGTAGATTTTCTGACAAGAACATTCAACAAGGTCTTAGAGAGTGAGCAGATGGCTAACAGACAAGGTTAGACAAGAATCTCCATGGACTATGATGTTTGCGGATGACACTGTGATCTGTATCGAGAGCAGAGAACAAGTGGAGGAAAATGTACTGAAGTGGAGGTATGCCCTGGAAATGAGAGGAATGAAGGTTGGCCTCAGAAAATCAGAATACATGTGTGTGAATGAGAAGGACCCAGGAGGAACGGTGATGTTACAGGGAGCAGAGATAATGAAAGTGGAAGATTTTAAGTACTTAAGCTCAACAATCCAGAGCAATGGAGAGTGTGGATAAGAGGTGAAGAAGCGTGTGACATTTTATACAATGAGTACATCAGAGGGACAGCACATGTTAGATGTTTTGGAGACAAAGTCAGAGAGGTTAGATTGAGATGGTTTGGACATCTACAAAGGAAAGGTAGTGAGTATATTGGTAGTAGGATGCTGAGGTTGGAACTACCAGGCAGAAGGCCTAGAGGAAGACCAAAGATAAGATTTATGGATGTGGTGAAGGAGGACATGAAGGTCGTTGGAGTAAGAGTAGAAGGTATAAAGGATAGACTGAGATGGAGGCAGCCAACCCCTGAAGGGAATGGTCGGAAGGAAAAGAAAAAGAAGAAAATTTAAATACATTTTATGTTTGTTGTTTTTATTGATTTTTACTTCCATTCCCATTTTAATCCTTATACTGCAATATACACTCTCTCCATTCCCAGGTAAAAAAAAAATGTCTCACGTAGGGATCTTCATGGTGAAACTTCAAGGTCATTGAGGGAAGGGTACATTTAACTTTCCGACATTCAATTTTAAGGACCACCCCATAAAAATTAGACTAATTAGCTGTCCTCAATTGCCCCTAAATGTGAGTCTGACTGTGTGAATGATTGTGTGTGTGTGTGTGTGTGTGTGTGTGTGTGTGTGTGTGTGTGTGTGTGTGTGTGTGTGTGTGTGTGTGTGTGTGTGTGTGTGTGTGTGTGTGTGTGTGTGTGTGTGTGTGTGTGTGTGTTCAGGATGAACCTTGCCTTCATCCAGTGCCACTTGAGCTGGGCTCCAGCGTCCCCATAACAATATTAAGCAGTTTGGGAGATGAATGAATAAATTAATTAAAATAGCAGGGATGATGCACAGTGGAGTTGTTCGTGAGATTGTAAATCTAAAACCGTAATTTCTGTAAATATGTTTCGCTGACAGAAATCAGCCTAAAACTGTACAGTAGTGTTGTCTAGACTAGAGGAAACTCATGCAAGCACAGAGACAGAGGACAAAGCCTTGGGACTCAAACTCAGGACCTTCTTGTTATACGGCAGACAACAACATTGTGCCACCATCGCCAATGAAATCGCCAAATAACATTTTTTTTGCCCTGATTCAGAAAGAAATCGTTATCACGGTAACTAAATAAATTTATTTATTTATTTATTTATTTATTTATTTATTGTAATATTTGAGGTCAGCCCCGTCTTACAAGATGTCCAGATAATCAAGTTGCACATACGGAAGGATACCAGGCCCATTGGTGATGTTTGCGGAATGATAAAACCTGCAAATCAAATAAAAATTCTGTTGTACTGCAACATAGATGAATGAAGGCGTGCCAACCTGTCATGTTTCACTGAAGCCCTTTGCGGTATAATCCACCAATAACGTAAATTATGGATGCTATTAACTGTCAATCAAATGTTGGTGTGGAGACATTTCTGTGAAATATTGATCCCGGTTTCACTTGAAGAGATGTGAAAATTTAGATATGCACACACCACGTGAGCAGCAACGCCAAAGTCAAGGCAAACACCCCCCCCCCCCACCCCCATCTATAAGTGATGAGCTAAAAGGGTTTGGAAAGGTTTCAGAGCATTAAACTGCCGATATGTGTGCGGTGTAAGAATTGTAATACTGTACCCGGATAAAAAGCCTGGTTTATAGTGAGGACTATTAAGGAAGGTGTGTCCTTACAAAACTGGACCAGTTTTTTGTCCACTTTAGCCTAGCAGGTAGCTAGCAGTTAGCCATGGAGACAGCAAGACGGTTCTGGGCTTGACTACCGGGTTCAGCCAGGATATTTCTGTCCAGTGTTTGCATGTTTTCCTTGTGCTTGCATGGGTGTCTTCGGGGTAGTCAGGTTTCTTCCTACAGTTCGAGCACATGCACTCGAGGTTAATAAACTCTTCCACTTTAGCCCTGCATGTGAGTGTGAACATGAATCATTGACTGGATTGGCCCTGGGATGATTTGATGAGCTGTTCAGAGTGTACCCCATGTTGGCTGAGAAAAGCCCTAGCCTCACTGCGACCATAATATGAATAAGCGGTTCGGGAAATGAGACGGAATTAAGTTTTTGAAATACTATAACTAAAAGTAAAGTCTACATATAAGAGGTTCTGGAGACAAAGTCAGAGAGGCTAGAATGAGATGGTTTGGACATGTACAGAGGAGGGCTAATGAGTACATTGGTAGTAGGATGCTGAGGTTAAAACTACCAAGCAGAAGTTCCAGAGGAAGACCAAAGAGGAGATTTATGGATGTGGTGAAGGAGGACATGAAGGTCGTTGGTGTAAGAGTAGAAGATGCAGAGGATAGGGTGAGATGGAGGGAGATGATTCACTGTGGCGGCCTCTGAAGGGAACAGCCGAAAGGAAAATAAGAAGAAAAACTAAAAGTAAAGTCTACAGTGTAACAGTGAAGAACATCTTCCCTTTAACTTTCACTCTCAGGCCTTCAGGACTCACATGATCTTAGAGAGTGTGGCAGCTGAGCGTTGCGCGTTCCCTTGATGTGCCCCCTAAACCTGCTGTATCACACAAGTAGACACCCACGTCAAGTTACTAACACCACTAGTGGATCCCTCAGCCTACAACTCAAAATATTTTGGCCAGCAACCATCCTCTTGACATCCAACACCATCAGCTGCTGCTTGCTTCTCTGAGCTTTCATCAGTGAGACTCATAGCATCTTTGTCCCATTCAGTTGTCCACGCTAACCACTTGAGCAGCATTATCACCACACACACACACACACACACACACACACATATGAACTCCTTTTTATTTTGCTTACTGTAGCACGAAGACTATAGCTCCAGGGCTTGGATACCATTCGGTGCGTCAGGACATTTTTGCTCTGAAGCCGACGCGGACGTGCTAACCACTATGCCACCATGTTTCCCCTTTTACAACCTTGTCACTCAACATTTATTTAAATGTTATTCTTTGATCTCCACGAAAGACTATCCTGGTCTGGATCTTCTCTCAAAAACACTGCAAGCCCACTGAATGGAATGCCAGGCCAATGCAAGGAGATATTCACACCTAGCCATAATTAATCGCCAGTCCAGCTATGAACATGTCTTTGGCAGATGGCAGGAAATTGAAAACCAGGATGGAAACCCACATGGGAAAAACTCGAGAAACACCACTGCAAAACAGTAGCTCAAGTTTACGACCAAACCAGGGACCTTAGAGCTGTGAGGCGGAAACTCTTTCTGAATCTTTTATTAGCATTACGTACGTTATTATATTCTCTCCTACACAATATTATGAAGAGATTCCTCTCTCTACACTTCTGCTCTATTGGTGGTGACAGGTGGTGTAGGCTTGTTGCAGTCCGCCAAGCCTTGCTTGTGGGTTTGTGTCCACATTAAAGTGCAAGATTGTAGCAGATGTTGAAGCATTAGCAGCCAAGAAAACATTATTTTACAGTAGATTTTTGGTAATAAATCATACATACGTGGTGGTGGCCCGGTCGTAGGGTGCTGAATTACTGACCTCAAGGTCGAGGGTTCCAGCCCCATTTACAATGCGTTGTCACTGCCGTCCCTACAGTGCAGCTAACTGGGTTATAAAAGGCAGGCCATGTCACTCACTGTCTGTGGTGTGAGGCTGTAAAAGAAACATTGATGACTTTCGACAAGAGTGGGCTGCAAAGCAATCAGCGTTTTTCTGTCCTATGATGGTCTGGTGAGCAGTCCAAGGTGTACCCTAGCCTTGCACAGAGTCGGCTGAAATGGGCGCCAACCTTCCTGTGAACATTAATTAGGATTAAGCAGTTCAGAAAATGAATGAATAAATGAATGAATGAATGAATGAATGAAATCATAATAATAAAAACAGGTAGATATACGAGACATTATGTGTTTCTACCTTGCAAAGAATGTTTGTTAAGAATGAATGAAAAAAAATAATGTGAATTAAACATACAGCGATACCTCAATTTATGAAATTAATCCGTTTCCAGCGCATTTTTTTGTAAGTTGAACCGCGTTTTACATGTAAAATGGATGATTTGTTCCAAGGCTCCCAATACTACCCCATAAATCCTTTAAAAATTATAAAAGTACACCAATTTTGTATGCAAAATTTTTGTGTGTTAAAAGTAAAAGAAAATTATTTACCTTTTTTTAAAATCTCTCGAACCACCCTTGCAATGCTTTAAAGTCCGGGGGTTGCTGGTCTGAAGAACCCTCACCCCCACCCTCCTTCACAAGGTCCTTAAATATGGCATTTGCTTTTTCTGAAATAATCGCCTCTGTCACTGTATCTCCGCTTTTAATGCCTCCTTCTGCTTCAATATCATTCCGATTGTAGAGGGGTTTTCGGCCATACGCCTTTGCGATTTCACTCAACCACATCCCACTTTCATATTTTTTTATCATCTCCTGTTTCACTTTTATTGATAACGGAGCCCGCTTCTTCTTTTCAGTCTGACCAGGAATCACTTTCTTGGGGCTCATGATTAATAAGGAAAAATAACGCTGCAATGAAAACACTCAAAAAAACCTCACGAAACTCACGAACCAACAGCACAACTCTCCTTCATGCGTGTGTCGAACAATGGGTCAAAGGCACACTAAAAGCATTATGGGTACAGTCCTGTATTATGAAGATTCAGCTCCCTCCTAGCCAATGAGAGGTCAGCGGGGCGAGGTGTTGGGAGACAACCAATGGGAAAGCAACTAGAATGTTTGACTCGCGCGTTTGAATTTTTAAGATGGTGCTTTCGTAACGTGACCTTGTTTTGTATCCAGAGACAAAAATTTTAGGAAAATGCATTTCGTAACTTGAATTTTTCATTTGGTGACACTTTCGTAAAGTCTGCTGTACTGTACTGTACCACTGTACTTGGATAAATACAAATCTATTGGTTTGTGCATGTAATGTGCATGTGCAGCAATATATCTGCTCATATAAAAGCGTGGGTCGAAAAATCCATAGGCTATGACGTTCAACGCAATCCATCCCACCAAAGGAAGCGGTGATAGACTGCAGGGAAGACCATGTTAAAAAACAAAATGAACAAACAAAAAAACCACACATTTCATCAAATCCCACCATTGCATCATGGACAGCCTATGAACATTTCATTCCTTCCTCATACATTATATATCTCACATGCACTATTAACCTGGTGACATCAAAATGCTTGAAATGTCCAAGTGCAGTACAGCTCCTGGAATGTGTAAGACAGTTCAGAAGGTTTTTGTTGCTGCTTGTTTTTTCAGAAAGTGGCACATGAGCTATGGGGCTGGGTTTCGTCAGCTCGTCCATCTGTCCATCACACTTCAGTTTCCAGACATTTACAGTACTTGCTGTTTGTAGAAGCTGGGCTTTCAAATTTGCTATGCTTGTTATATATTAGCCGATGGTCTATTATTATTATTATTATTATTATTATTAGTAGTAGTAGTAGTAGTAGTAGTAGTAGTAGTAGTAGTAGTCGTATTATTATTATTATTATTATTATTATTATTATTATTATTATTATTATTAATATTATTATTATTATTATTACTCATACTGCAGCATCGTAGCTACTATAAATTTAAAAGAAAAAAAACGCATGCTTGTAGTGGTATATATATATATATATATATACAAATATTGGTTCAAGCCCCACCTCCACCAACCTGCCATTGTTGGGGCCCCAAGCAAGGTATTGAACCTTTAACTGCTTGATTGTACAAATTGTGGCTTAGAGTGTCTCGTAAGTGCCCGGTGGGTAACAGCTGTTTGTGAGTTTTGCTCTACCTGATTTTACACTTCGGTAGCATCTCTCTGATCACAGAAGTGTGGATAGACTGTGCTGTGAGGGTGTGCTGTCTTTTTTTTTTTTTTTTTTTTTTTTATCTTGCGAGCCCTCCTGATGACACTATAGTGTTGTACAATGTCCTGAAGTGTTACGAAGGCTGTTCCACAGATGAACTGGGCTGTCTTTAATCACCCGCTGGAGAGCCTTTCTGTCCTGGGCAGTGCAACTCCTGCATCACACTGTGATGGAACAGGTGATGACACGCTTCACTGAATATCAGCAAAAGTTGCAGAGAATTTTGGTTCACATGCTGAATTTCCTTGGCTTTTTTTTTTTTTTTTTTTGAATGCACAATCTCTGCTTACTTCTTTACTCTTTATGAGTACTACTGTATTTAAGATTTCCTGATAGGATCTTCAAAGCAGAACTCAGAACAGAAATGTTCACCAAGCCTAAAAAAAAAAAAAAAAAAAAAAAAAAAAATCAGAAAGTGTACAGCACCCCCTGTTGGGCCTCCTGTAATACCACACTTCCAAAAAACTGTCGTTCCATATTCATTCATCCGGCACACATTTCAGCTGGCTCCAGGCAAAGACATGGTAGATCCTGGGTGGCTCACCAGCACCCAAACACTCACACGCTCTCACACACACACACACACATTTAGAGGCAAGTAGGATCAGCCAATTAGCCAAAAGTACACATTTTTGGACTATGGGAGGAAACCAAAGGTACCCGTGCAAGCACAGGCAAAAAATGCAGGCTCTACACATACATGCTTCAAGCCCTGAAATTGAACCCAGGATCTCTGTCTTGTGAGGGGAACATGCTATCCACTGCACCATCATGCTAGCTTTTTGGAGCTCAGCTAGTAGTAAAATAACTCATGAGTTACGTAACTAACTAACTAATTCACTAAATAAATAAATACATAAATAAATAAAAATGGCAACCAGAGGGACATACACAATGTTTATCAGATTTAATAGAAGTTTGAGATTTGTTTAAAATTACTATCGCAAATATCCCAGTTCATCACTGCCTTGTGTGAGTGTGTGTGTGTGTGTGTGTGTGTGTGTGTGTGTGTGTGTGTGTGTGTGTGTGTGTGTGTGTGTGTGTGTGTGTGTGAGTGTAAAACTCAGACATAATTTCAATCACACGCTCAACTTCTGCAGTAAGATAATTATGTTCTACCTCCTGAAAATCTCTCTGTAATGATCAATGATTAATGGTTTTGTTTCACTTAAAAATAAATAAATAAATGAAAATCAGCTACGTGTGTCGTATTTTTTCTTTCATCTTGGATCGAGTAGACTGAGCTGAGACGCTACAGCAGCAGGAAGCCTCCTTCCTGTGTGACCATCATTTGCCTGCTACACTTTTTATTCTCATTAAAATCAGCTTTGCCTATTGTTCAGAACTTATGCACCGCACCCTATAAAACGGAGGATGGGGGAATCAATTGCACCTGTTTATTTGTGTAGCCAAGTCCTTAGAGTGGAAACCTAATTAAATTAACCTCAAAGGAAGGAGGAAGTTCCCATGGCGTGCGACACGGCGCCTCCGATGATTAGTGCAACGATTTATTAAAAAGTACAGAGCTGTTTTACCGTGAAGGATTGTTTACAGACTTCTCGGAGACAAGAGGAATTAATTATGGATTCTCCGTCTCAGAGACTTTGTCAGTCAGGAGGCAGGCGGAGTCCTAGGGGTTTATTGAAGCCATGTAAAACAGTGGAAAACTGGAAAACATCGCATTACTTTATTATCATGGAACTAATACGGAAGACCGAATTAAAGTGTGAGTCCTCTAAGTTTAAATTGCATGGGCTCGCTTAATCCTAATTAGGGTCACGGAGTGTGTGGCGCTCATCTCAGCCAACTCTGGGCATAGGCAGGGTGCAGCCGAGACAGCTCGTCAAGCCATTGCAGAGCTGAAACACACACACATCTGAAACAATTCAAACCCACATTTACACCTCGGGGTAATTTTGAATCACCAGTCATCAGTCCTTAAGATGGCCTGGCGGCGAGTTTTCCAGGGTGTACCCTGCCCTCACCCCGAGTCGGCTGAGATGGGCATCAGTCTCCCCACACCCTAATTATAATTAAACGGTTCAGAAAATGAATGAATGAATAAATGAGTGAAATTCAGTCATCAGTGCATGTTTTTGGACTGTCGGAAGAAACTGAAGTACCTGGAGGAAATCCACGCAGACACGGGAAAAACGCGCAAACTCCAGACAAAAGCACTCAAATGAACTCAAGCTTTTTTGTTGTGAGGTGGATGGGCTAACCAGTTCGTTGCTGTGCTACCCTTTACATTACCTTCTAGTGCAAAAAAAATAAATAAATAACAATAAATACTAAATAAATGTAAGGAGATGTGAGGAGACCGTCCTTTGGTGACCATGTACCAATACTTTTGAAATATTTGAGAGACACTCTTATCCAAGATGGTGGCACGGTGGAACGGTACTGATTTACTTGGGGGTTGAAACCCAAGATTGGAGGTTTAATCGTCAGCTTCACCCGTTTGCTACTGCTGTCCTGCCCCCCAACCCTCACCCCCACCTCACCCCCACCGCCACCCCAAGTGTAGCTGACTGGGTTATCAAATCTGGCCATGTTTTTCAATATCTGTGGTGAGATGTTCATGTAAAAGAACCATTGGTGACTTTCATCATGAAATTCTGTATAGCTATCAGCATGCTTCTGCTTTGCCATGACCTGGTGAGCTGTCCAGGGTGACCTCTGCCCTCACCCAGAATTGGATGAGATGGGGGCAGCTTCCCTCCAACACTAATTAGGATTAAGTGGTTCAGAAAATGAACAACTTATCAAGAGTGACAGCGGTGGCCTGGTGGTAACAGTGCTGGATCACTGATCCTAAGGTTGGGGGTTCAAGCCCCACTCTCAACTGGTTATCCCCCCCCCCCCCCCCCCAGTGCAGCTAACTGGGTTACCATGTCTCTCAGTGTCTATGGTGAGATGTTCATGTAAAAGAACCATTGCTGACTTTCAACAAGAGTAGCTGCATAGCCGTCAGCGTGTTTCTGTCTTCTCATGGCCTGGCAAGCTGTCTAGGGTGTACTCTGCCCTTGCCCAGAGTCATCTGGGATGGGCATCAGCCTCACAGTGACCCTAATTAGTATTAAGTGGTTCAGAAAATTAGTGCAAAAATAACTTGTTATCTTTTTTTTTTGTTTTAAATATGCACTTGAGGGTTAAGGGCCTTGCCTCAGGGTTAAGCAGTTTAAGGGCCCAACAGTTTAAACCTCCAACTTTCAGATATGTAATCCAGAGCTTTAACCACTGAGCCCTCACTGCCCAGCACAACCAATTACATTGGTTTGTAAAAAAAAAAAAAAAAAAAAAAACAATGGTGGACAAGCGGTTGTTCCAGACAGACAGACAATCCAAAAAAATTAAAACAAACAAACAAACAAACAAACAAACAAACAAACAAACAAACAAACAAACAAACAAATAAACCTGCACTGAAGAAAACAGAACCTGAATGGCAGTGTGTGTGTGTGTGAGAAAGAGAGAGAGAGAGAGAGAGAGAGAGCGAGAGAGAGAGAGAGAGAGAGAGAGAGAGAGAGAGAGAGAGAGATGACTGACAGATCACACATCACTTAACTGGATGGTTTTGGGAGGTGAAAGGAAAACGTGGTATTTGGAGGAAAGTCACAATGATATGCAGACAATATCTTGGGTTTAGGATGTAAGCAGGGTTTCCCATTATATGAGGTGACACATCTACTTTCTAATCAGATAGAGAGAAAAAAAAACCAAAACAGTTATTCCGAAGACATGGACATATAAAATTATTTCTGACTCGACAATGCTGAGTGTTTCAGGAAAAGTTGGAAACATTTCTTGAAGCTAAAACACAAATCTGGTTTAAATAGATTTGGTCTTGTCACTGAATTGTAGGAGATTCAATGTGTTTATAATTATGTCTATTCAGTGGAAGCCTTAGGCTTCACTCAGTGGGTTCATCCAGGGGTCAGAGTCTATCACCTCGAGGCGTCCAGGATGTGGCTGAGAAACAAGCTAGTGACAAATTCGTCCCTCAGGATATCCTTCCATATGTTGAGGTGGGTGGGGGTGGGGGTGGGGGTTGTTTGCATCATGGCTGTATCATGGCTGGAATTCTATGATACTCTTAGAAATAACTTGTATGTTTTGAAGGCACTGTAGGTTGAATGTCTGAGAGAAGATCTCATGCTACACGGGGTATTAAAATATGTTTAACACCCCATTAGCAATTTTTGTGGGCTGACACATTGTGGGTTGCATATCATATTATTGGCATGTAAAATCTGTGACCCATTCGTTTATTCATTTCCTAAGCTGCTTAATCCTAATCAGGGTCACAGGGAGGCTGGTGCCCGTCTCACTATTGGTGAAGGCAGGGTACAGCCTGAACAGCTCATCATAGGGCCAACGCACGCACAACAATCCTCACTCACTGTCACACCTAAGGGCAATTGGAACAGTCACTCAGCCTACTGTATATATATATATATATATATATATATATATATATATATATATATATATATATATATATATATATATATATATATATATATATATATATATATATATATATATATATATAGAGAGAGAGAGAGAGAGAGAGAGAGAGAGAGAGAGAGAGAGAGAGTCTCAGTCTTTTTGTACAAATGGAGAAAAAATTATAATTAATGATGTTGCAACCATTTTGATGGAAAATTTAAAAAAATGTATTGTAAATATATTAATTTAAATTAAAAAGAAAAAGGAAGGAATTAATTCTACAGGTGGAATAGTTGTTTTTATTTTCACCTCAAAGCAAGAAGGTACTGGATTTGAGGCTCGGACATTACATTTCTATGTGGAGTCTGAATGTGCTTCCTGTTCTTCTGCAAGTTTTCCAAAAACATACACAGTAGGTTAACCCTTTAATGCCCAGCAGGACCATATGGTCCTCTTTCAAAAAATGCTAATAACTACTAGACGCATTGTACTCAGTGCTGCTGCCATTCAGAACGTGTTCTATACTTGTTTTGGCAGCGCCTGATGCAACACAGCTTGATCCCACATGCCGCAGTCAGCTGTGAGACCACCTTGAGTGTCCGGGATTGTGTTGTTCACGAATTTGTTTGTGTTAATATTTGTTATTATTATATTATTATGTTATAGTATTAGTATTATTATAATTTTGTTGAAAGAAATATGCTCGGGGTGTTTTCTTAGGCCTTTTTGATTAGGAAAAACTAGTGATTATATATATTATACATATTTTTGAACCGCAAAAAAACAAATAATTTGGGCGTTAAAGGGTTAAGTAGTTGCTCCAAATTGCCTTGGTGTGGGTATAAGTGTGATGGGTTGTATGTGTGTTAGTCCTGCACTGGTCCGGTGAGCAGCTTATGGTGTACCACATCTTTGCCCTGTGATCTCTTAGGTGATTGATATAGATGTAATAGGGTTAAGAGGTTCTGCTGGTGGGGGAATGAAGAGTGACTAATAAAGTACAAGCAATAATTAAATCTTCTTCTTTTACTTTCGGCTGCTCCCTTCAGGGGTCGCCACAGCAAATCATCCGCCTCCACCTCACCCTGTCCTCCGCATCTTCTTTTCTGACTCCAACGACCTTCATGTCCTCCTTCACCACATCCATAAATCTCTTCTTCGGTCTTCCTCGAGGCCTTCTGCCTGGTAGTTCCAACCTCAGCATCCTACTGCCAATATACTCACTATCCCTCCTCTGTACATGTCCAAACCATCTCAATCTGGCCTCTCTGACTTTGTCTCCAAAACATCTTACGTGGGCTGTCCCTCTGATATACTCATTTCTGATCCTATCCATCCTCGTTACTCCCAGGGAGAACCTCAACATTTTCATCTCCGCTACCTCCAGCTCTGCCTCCTGCCTTTTCCTCAGCGCCATTGTTTCTAAGCCATACAACATCGCTGGCCTCACCACCATCTTGTACACTTTTCCCTTCATTCTTGCTGACACTCTCCTATCGCACATCACACCGGATACTTTTCTCCAACCATTCCAGCCTGCCTGCACACGCTTCTTCACCTCTTTTCCACACTCTCCATTGCTCTGGATTGTTGAGCCTAAGTACTTAAAATCCTCCACCTTCGTTATCTCTGCTCCCTGTAACATCACCGTTCCTCCTGGGTCCTTCTCATTCACACACATGTATTCTGATTTTCTGAGGCTAACCTTCATTCCTCTCCTTTCCAGGGCATACCTCCACCTCTCTAGATTTTCCTGCACTTGTTCTCTGCTCTCACTACAGATCACGATGTCATCTGCAAACATCATAGTCCATGGAGATTCTTGTCTCACCTCGTCTGTCAGCCTGTCCATCACCATAGCAAACAAGAAGGGCTCAGAGCTGACCCTTGATGCAGTCCCACCTCCACCTTGAATTGTCGGTCACACCGACAGCACACCTCACCACTGTCTTACATCTCTCATACATGTCCTGCACCACTCTAACATACTTCTCTGCCACTCCAGACTTCCTCATGCAATACCACAGTTCTTCTCTTGGCACCCTGTCATATGCTTTTTCCAGATCCACAAAGGCACAAAGTAGCTCCCTCTGACCTTCTCTGTACTTCTCTATTAACATCCTCAAGGCAAACATTGCATCTGTGGTGCTCTTTCTTGGCATGAAACCAAACTGTTGTTCACAAATGCTCACCTCTGCCCTTAGTCTAGCTTCCACTATTCTTTCCCATAACTTCATCGTATGGCTCATCAACTTTATCCCTCTGTAGTTGCTGCAACTCTGCACGTCTCCCTTGTTCTTAAAAATGGGCACCAGCACACTTCTCCTCCACTCCTCCGGCATCTGCTCACTCTCTAGTACCTTGTTGAATGTTCTTGTCAGAAAATATACTGCTACCTCTCCTAGACACTTCCATACCTCCACAGGTATATGATCAGGACCAACTGCCTTTCCATTCTTCATCCTCTTCAATGCCCTTCTCACTTCACCCTTACTGATCTTTGCTACATCCTGCTCCTCAATGGTTACCTCTTCTACTCTTTTTTCTCTCTCATTTTCCTCATTCATCAGCTCTTCAAAGTACTCTTTCCATCTTCCCAGCACACTTCTGTCATTAGTCAATACAGTTCCCTCTCTGTCCTTTATCAATCTAACTTGCTGCACGTCCTTCCCATCTCTATTTCTCTGCTGTGCCAACCTGTATAGATCATTTTCTCCCTCTTTACTATCCAACCTATCATACAAGTCATCATACGCCCTCTGTTTGGCCTTAGCCACTGCTACTTTCGCCTTACGCTGTGTCTCCCTGTACTCCTGTTTACTCTCTTCGGTCCTCTCAATGTCCCACTTCTTTTTGGCTAACCTTTTCCTTTGTACACACTCCTGCACTTCCTCATTCCACCACCAAGTCTCCTTATCTACTTTCCTTCCAGAGGACACACCAAGTACTCTCCTACCTGTGTCCCTGATCACATTTGCTGTGGTTGTCCAGTCATTTGGAAGCACTTCCTGGCCACCCAAAGCCTGTTTCAACTCCTCCTTGAAGACAACACGACACTCTTCCTTTTCAGCTTCCACCACTTTGTCTTCTGCTCTGCCTTTGCCTTTTTCACCTTTCTCACCATCAGAGTCATCCTGCACACCACCATCCTATGCTGTTTGGCAACACTCTCACCCACGATGACTTTGCAGTCACTGACTTCCTTCAAATTACATCGCCTACACAAGATGTAGTCTACCTGTGTGCGCCTACCTCCGCTTTCATAAGTCACCCTATGCTCCTGTTTCTTCTCAAAGAAAGTATTCACCACAGCCATTTCCATCCTTTTTGCAAAATCTATCAACATCTGTCCTTCTGCGTTCCTGTCCTGGATACCAAACCTGCCCATCACTTCCTCGTCCCTCTGTTGCCTGCCCCAACATGTCCATTGAAGTCTGCACCTATGACCACTCTTTCACCTCTGGTGGTACTCTGCATCACTTCATCTAAGTCACTCCAGAATCTCTCCTTCTCTTCTAGCTCACATCCTGCCTGTGGGGCATAAGCACTAACAACATTGAGCATTACACCTTCAATTTCTAACTTGAGACTCATCACTCTGTCTGACACTCTTTTCACTTTTAGAACATTCCTGACAAACTCCTCCTTCAAGATGACTCCGACTCCATTTCTCTTCCCATCCACACCGTGATAAAATAGCTTAAACCCTGCTCCTAAGCTTTTAGCTTTGCTACCTTTCCACCTGGTCTCCTGAACACACAGTATGTCCACCTTCCTCCTCTGCATCATGTCAACCAGCTCTCTACCTTTTCTGTGCATAGTTCCAACATTCAAAGTCCCCACTCTCAGTCCGAGACTCATGCCTTTCCTCTTCTCTCTCTGCCTACGGACACGCCTCCCACCTCTCCTTCTTCGACGTCTTCGACCAACAGTAGTCCAATTTCCATCAGCACCCTGTTGATTGACAGCACTGATGGCGGTCGTTGTTAACCCGGGCCTCGACCGATCCGGTATGGAGGTAATACTTTTGATTTGCATAATCAATAATTGGCATTGGTTTTACGTCGGATGCCCTTCCTGACACAACCCTCTGCATTTCTCCGGGCTTGGGACCGGCATGAGGGGGAGAGACACTAATTTCCATTCCTTAGTTTTCCGAGCTGATTAATCCTATTTTGGGGTGCAGAGAGGCTGGCATCCATTTCAGATCAAAGGCGGGGTTACACCTGAACAGCACGCCAGACCATTGCAGAGACACCACCCATACAACCATTCAGGCTCACACTCACATATAGGGGTGACTTAGAACCACCAATCAGCCTGCTGTGCCTGTTTTAGACTGTGGGAGGAAACTAGAGTACCCAGAAGAAACCAATTCAAGCATGGGGAGCACATACATGCAAACCTAGCACCTGCTTGCTGTGAAGCAGACATGCCAACCACTGCACTAGGATTAATTTTCTTGTTATAGAAACTGTATTGTCCGGCATTAATTTAAATAATTGTTGCGTAGTGGATACACGTTTCTGTGGATGTTTGCATGTTCTCCTCTACCTGCGTAGGTTTCTTCTGGGTACTGCAGTTTCCTCCTGCAGTTCAAATACATCCACAGTAGGCTGTTTCAAATTGCCCTTAGATATAAACTCCTGCATTTTTTGGCGCGGTGCCTGAGGTGTATCATGCCTTTATTTAGATTTGGTTGGGATAGGCTCTAGGCTTTCTTCCACCCTAACAGGATTAAGCAGGTCACCAGAGGAACGAATAAATGAATAAATTAATAGATTTTTTTTTTGTCTGTATATTTTAACATGAGTACTTTATATAAAAGTATTTGCAATTGTATTAAGTAATTATTCATTATTAATAATTAATTCATCATTAGTTTCAGTTTGGTGCTGAATTGCTTTGTGGGCCTTCGGTGATGGTGCTACTGAACGAGATGGAGGCCACATTGGCTGAGAATAAACATTAATCGAGTATCACAGGAGCCAAGAGATAGAATTAAACAAATTGCTGCATTCCAGGATCTCCTGAAAGACGTCTGATGAATGTACCCTCAGTCATGTTTCTTCACCTCTGGCTGGAACCGTTAAACTCCGGCAGAAATGTTCCACATGCCATAACGAGTGGGTCCTTTCATTCCCGCCAGCGGGGCCTTGATTTATTTTCTCTGAAATAGGTAGGAATGTGAAAATAAACACCGGTGCTAGACTGTCAATGCCATGGCTGGATAAACACGACCTGCCTGGCAATTAGAGACAAGTTTCCTACTTCCTGTCCCTGTGTTTCTGGAGTCCAACAAAACCTCCAAAGAATTATTTTTTTTATTTTTTTTTTTTTTTTATGGTTTATTCTGTTTAGAAATCATTCACATCCTGGCTGTGTATCCCTCCCATGGTCTTTTTCAAATTTAATTTGTCTCCTAGTAATGATAAAACCAAGGAAGCTGTCAGTTCCACTTGAGGGCCGTTTTTTAAATGGTGTTTTTTGTGGTTTGAATGGAGTGCTTATTAGAAAAAAAAAAAAAAAAAAAAAAAAAACTTCAGGAAAAGAACTACTTTTACTAAGGCCCATGTTCCAGGGGAAATTTGTGACATGCCACAGTAGCACTTTAGACAGGATCTGGAAAGCAGGATGTGATTGGTGGCTCCGTGCAGCCTTAGAAATCAATCTAAGCTCACATCTGGTAGAAAGGCTTAAATTGCCTTATAATAATACCATACGCGATCGGCGCAGTCCGTAGTCTCCTGTATATGTCATTAGCGGTTATCCTGGTGTAATGAAAGTTTAGTGAAAATGACCATACACCTTATCAACTGTGGCGTTTTTGAACCAGCACTGATTCCTAATGAGAGTTAAAGACTTCTGACCATGAGATGAGTGAGCAGTCAGAACTCACAGGTCATTGATTTTCTTCATAAAATTTCGAAGGCCCAGTTTTGACTCTGGGGTAACACATTATTAAATTATAGCTGAGTGCAAAGGGTTTGTGTGAGAAAACAGGACACATTATTTGACTTTTTTCTTTCGTTCCTTCTTTCATTTTCTAAGCCTTGTAAGCCTAACTAGGGTCACAAGGAGGCTGGCACCCATCTCAGTTGACTCTTGACAAAGGTGGGGTACAGCCCGAACAGCTTACCAGACCATTGCAGGGCCAGCACATAATCAACCATTGACACTCACATGCAGGGGCAATTTGGAACAGAAAATTAGCCTACTGTGCATGTTTTGGATTGTGGGCGGAAACAATAAATACACAGAGAAACGCCAGCCAAGTCAAGCGGGGGTGGGGGGGCATGCTCCATACAGAAATGCCCCAAACTCAGGAAACAAACCCATGCCTTCTTGCTATGAGGCCGACATGCTTACCACTATGCTACTGCCATTATTATTATTATTATTATTATTAGTAGTAGTAGTAGTAGTAGTGACATATTGAACTTTCAGGTGGACCCAGAAATGCAGGAGGCAGTCTGAGATGACACAGAGCCGATTATTACTCAAAGGGGAGGCCCTCTGGCAGGAGGCAAACACGATAACTATTGGTGATGAAGAGAAACACAAACGTTCAGCACTGGGAACTAAGGCGCGGGGAACTGGTCGAGCGCAGAGCTGGAACCAGGAGCCAGAGAGAACCCAGAGAACCAGAGACGTGATGCGAGACAATCTTCTGGCACCAAGGTGAACGTGCTGCTATTCTTTATAGCGTGGTAGATTTGGGAGTGGGATCATGTGTGCGTGCTGCAATTAACCCACGTAGGTCATCCAGAGCCTGCAGTGGTGGGGAGAAACAGAGTTAGAAGAACCGTCGCATTCAAAGTCCCCCAAAACACAGACCATAACAATTACAATGGTACCTCACTTACGATAGTCCCAGCAAATGAAAAATCCAGGTTACGAAAAACATTTTCCAAATTTTTTTGTCTCTGTATACGAAACAAGTTCTCCTCACGAAACGCGCCAAAACACGCCATTCAAACATTCAAACGCTCCATTCAAACAGTCAAACAATGCACGAGCTGCTCTCCCATCAATGATGCTCAAACATCCCGCCCCGCTGGCCTCCCATTGGCTAGGAGGGATGACACAGCTACCTCCCATTGCCTATCTCCCGACATCCTGCCCCGCTGGCCTCCCATTGGCTAGGAGGGATGATGCAGCTCCCTCCCATTGGCTATTATAGAGCAGAATCTCCCATAATGCTTTTTGTGTAAAGGACAGAGTTACTGTTGCTTCATTCTTTATTTCTTGATTCAAATTTTTAACCTTCCATAAACATTTGTAAGATTGTAACTCTGCTAAGAAGACATGGTACACACACACACACACACACACACACACACACACACACACACACACTTACATGTGATTTCCGGTGTGAGTGTGAAGAAACAAAGAGTGAGAAGAAGCGGGCTCATGGCATGCGGTTCAGTGATATCGCGAAGGAATATCGCCAAACCCGTCCACCATCGGTACGATATTGAAGCAGATGGCGGTCTTAAAAGGTATGCTTTTATAATTTTTAAAGAGTTTAGGAGGTAATATTGGGAGCCTTGGAACGAATCACACGTTTTACGTGTAAAATGTGGCTCAATTTACGAAAAAACAAGGTTCAGAAAAAGGCCCTGGAACAGATTAATTCTGTAAGGTGAGGTACCACTGTATTCTTCTTCTTCTTCTTCTTCTTCTTCTTCTTCTTCTTATTATTATTATTATTATTATTATTAATATATAATAATAATAATAATAATAATAATAATAATAATAATAATAATAATAATAAATTAATTAATTATTTTACTCATTCCGTTTCTAAACCACTCAATCCTAATTTGGGTCGCAGGGAGGCTGGCAGCTTCAGTACTTAAGCCACAAATGTGAATTCCATGACTAAATGTTCCTGTGAACAATTTATGAGTACGTTCTTTAAAACCCAGCTTGATAATTGAGCTCCATAGTGTGATTTTTCTAAAAAAAAAACAAAAAGAAAAAGAAAGAATAAAAGAAAAATTGATACATTACAAATGAGCATTCACATGCTGCTCAGAAGTTATTCAAAACAGTTTGAAGAGCACAGTGTGCATTTAAAGAGAATAGAACATAATATTGTATCATATTCATGAAGTAAGACACGCTACTTCTATTAACATTATTAAGATGGCAGCACATTGGCATAGAGAACTGCAGGTCTGCTTCACAGCAAGAAGGTCTTGGGTTTGAGTCCCGGCTTGGGCATTTCTGTACAGAGTTTGCATGGCCTGTCCGTGCTTGTGTGGGCTTCCCTGGAAACTCTGGTTTCCATCCACTGATTGTTTGTTTTAAATTGCTGCTTGGTTTGAGAGTGTGTGATGGTTGTGGTGTGATTGGCCCTATGATGGTCTGGGGAGTTGTTCAGGATGTACCCCGCCTTCACCCAATGTCTTCCAAGATAGCCCCCATCCTCTCCGTTCCCTCTAGTTCTGTTGTACTCAACGTTAAAATATTTAACTTCTTTTATTTCCATACAGGCCCTGTAATGGACTGCCTGTCTAAGGTGTACCATGTTTTTTGCCCTGAATCATCTCAGAAAGGCTCCAGCCTCCCTACAAGCCTCATAAAATGAAGCAGTTTTATCAACTGAATCAATAGATGGATGCATTCGTTTTTTTTTTTTAATATAGCATTAGTGAGTGGAGGTGGTAAGAACATTCGCCTCAGAGCAAGAAGGCCAGGGTTTGATTCCCATGCCAGGATGTTTCTGTGTGGAGTTTGCATGTCCTCAGTGGGCTTTCACCGGGCACTCTGGTTTCCTCCTACAGTCCAGAAACATGCACAGTAGGCTAATTGTTTATTACAAATTGCTGTTATGTGTGAGTGTGAATGGTTGTATGCATGTTGGCACCACAACTGTCTGGTGAGCTGTTCAGGGTGTACCCTGCCTATGCCTAGAGTTGGCTGAGATGGGCACTAGCCTTCATTCATTCATTTTATGTAACCAATTAATCCTAATTAGGGTCTCAGGGAGGCCGGAGCCCATCCCAGCGGTCTCTGGGCGAGGGCAGAGTACACCCTGGATAGCTCGCCAGGTCATCGCAGGGTGGAAAAGGCTTTGCAGCTCCTCTTCTCAAAAGTCAGCAATGGTTATTTTACATGAACCTCACACCATAGACAGGGAGAGGCATGGCCGGCCTTTTGATAACCCAGTTAGCTGCACTTGGGGGGACAGTGACAATCTGTTCAGAGTGGGGCTTGAACTCTTAAATTTAGGATCAGTGATCCAGAACCTTTTACCACCAGGTCACCATTGCTGGCACCAGCGTTATTAGGATTAAGTCCCTTACAAAATGAATGATGAAGAAATTAATTAGTTAGTTGCAGTTAACGATAAACAGTAGATTACATGTAATTGTAGCTACGTACCGTTTCCTAGATTGAAGTAAAATGTAGAGGAGAATGTAGAAACAATGTAAATATAAATATAAATAATTCTGATAAGTCACTGGATCGCTGTTGGGTCCAACTGCTTTTAACGTCATCACCTTTCTTGTTTTTTTTTTTTTTTTTTTTTTTTTTTAAACTCGATTCAACTGACCTTAAAGGTTAGCGACATCATCACCTACCATCAATACCTATACAGAGATTGGTAACACATTATCCAAATTTATTTGTCCGAATTGGGTCCAGCTGTCCTTTGTCACCAGAACCAATGTAGTTGAGGAAAAAAAAATGTTTATAATTGACCGTATCAGCTTAACACTTATAACAATTCCCTCATTCAGATGCTCCGCCCCATAAATTTATGGATGCGTATTACTAAAGCAACACTACTAATAAATAACTAATAAATATGGTGCCCAGGCTTTGAATATAAGATACGGAGAAAGTTGGGCAAGCACAAACATTCCTGTTGCTGATTGGTTGGGATAATCTTGTTTGGGTTGCATTGTCCAACTTTCTCTGTATCTTGTATTCAGCGCCTGGGCACCATATTTATTAGTTATTTATTTTTTATTCATTTATTTTTACTGCACATATCCCAAAGACAACTACAATACCATGTTGAATTTTACAAATAGTTTGCTGGGTTAAATCAATAGCTTTATCACTGAAGCAAAGCCTTACTGCGGATCAATCCTCCAGCCTTTCTGAATCATCACCAAACATTTCTGATCTGATGGATGTTGTCGATAATGACTCCAATCCCCATCCACAGGGTCCATGTGGTAACTCAATGGGTTGATAATGATATAAGTCATACAGTCTTGTGTATTCTCTGTGGCCAAATACTTCACCAAGACAACCTGTCGTGTTTCATCTGTTGATTAGCTGTACGAAATTGCTAAGGATGTTGGACTCATTAGTTGTAAGACATGAGATTTGTTCTTCGTGTTGTTGTTGCTTGTACACTGATGGAGAAAGAATTTCAAGTCTAATTTTAGAGGGCATGACAGTATGAATTACAGTCGGACATCTTGCTATGGGACAGAGCAACCCAGTGGAAATGACCTCCTGGCATTGAGAGCTGGAACAGGCATTTTAACCTGGAGACTACTGCCAGCTGGCCGTTTACCTGATGTGGTTTTAACATTGCATTAAATAGGTCACATTATACAAAAGCTATCATTTTGATGCAATAAAAAGTTATTGGGGATTTGTGGTATTTTTTTTCAGATTGAACATAAAGTTTAAGGATTGAAAACATATCTTCAGAAAAGTAAAGTAAAATGAATTTGAATATGTGCCTTTAAGAAAATATTACTGTACTGAATGCTTTGAGGAGGACCGATAGGAGGTTGGAAGATGGCAGGTGCTTTTCCAGTGTCATATGATCTGAAACGAAATAAAAACTAAAATAGCTGAAATTAAATCTTGTTGGGACAGACCATTTGAGTAATATGAAATAGTTTTATATATATATATATATATATATATATATATATATATATATATATATATATATATATATATATATATATATATATATATATATATATGGGTGTGTGTGCTAGTCCTTCTCAAAAAATTAGCATATTGTGATAAAGTTCATTATTTTCTGTAATGTACTGATAAAAATTAAACTTTCATATACTTTAGATTCATTGCACATCAACTGAAATATTTCAGGTCTTTTATTGTTTTAATACTGATGATTTTGGTATACAGCTCATGAAAACCCAAAATTCCTATCTCAAAAAATTAGCATATCATGTTCAGGTAGTCTAAACGAGCTATTAACCTAATCATCTGAATCAACCAATTAACTCTAAACACCTGCAAAAGATTCCTGAGGCTTTTAAAAACTCCCAGCCTGGTTCATTACTCAAAACCACAATCATGGGTAAGACTGCCGACCTGACTGCTGTCCAGAAGGCCATCATTGACACCCTCAAGCAAGAGGGTAAGACACAGAAAGAAATCTCTGAGCGAATAGGCTGTTCCCAGAGTGCTGTATCAAGCCACCTCAGTGGGACGTCTGTGGGAAGGAAAATGTGTGGCAGAAAACGCTGCACAACCAGAAGAGGTAACCGGAGCCTGAGGAAGATTGTGGAGAAGGGCCGATTCCAGACCTTGGGGGACCTGTGGAAGCAGTGGACTGGGCTACAGGTGCCGCATTCCCCAGGTCAAGCCACTTTTGAACCAGAAACAGCGGCAGAAGCGCCTGACCTGCGCTACAGAGAATAAGGCTCAGTGGTCCAAAGTACTTTTTTCGGATGAAAGCAAATTTTGCATGTCATTCGGAAATCAAGGTGCCAGAGTCTGGAGGAAGACTGGGGAGAAGGAAATGCCAAAATGCCTGAAGTCCAGTGTCAAGTACCCACAGTCAGTGATGGTCTGGGGTGCCATGTCAGCTGCTGGTGTTGGTCCACTGTGTTTTATCAAGGACAGGGTCCATGCAGCTATCTATCAGGAGATTTTGGAGCACTTCATGCTTCCATCTGCTGGAAAGCTTTATGGAGATGAAGATTTCATTTTTCAGCACGACCTGGCACCTGTTCACAGTGCCAAAACCACTGCTAAATGGTTTACTGACCATGGTATTACTGTGCTCAATTGGCCTGCCAACTCTCCTGACCTGAAGCCCATAGAGAATCTGTGGGATATTGTGAAGAGAAAGTTGAGAGACACCAGACCCAACACTGTGGATGAGCTTAAGGCCGCTATCGAAGCATCCTGGGCCTCCGTAACACCTCAGCAGTGCCACAGGCTGATTGCCTCCATGCCACGAAGCAGTCATTTCTGCAAAAGGATTCTTGTCCAAGTATTGAGTGCATAACTGAACATAATTATTTGAAGGTTGACTTTTTTTGTATTAAAAACACCTTTTTTTTATTGGTCGGAGGAAATATGCTAGTTTTTTGAGATAGGAATTTTGGGTTTTCATGAGCTGTATGCCAAAATCATCAGTATTCAAACAATAAAAGTCCTGAAGTATTTCAGTTGGTGTGCAATGAAGCTAAAATATATGAAAGTTTAATTTTTATCAGTACATTACAGAAAATAATGAACTTTATCATAATATGCTAATTTTTTGAGAAGGAATAGTATATATATATATATATATATATATATATATGTGTGTGTGTGTGTGTGTGTGTATGTATATATATATATATATATATATATATATATATATATATATATATATATATATATATATATATATATATATATATATATATATATATATATATATATCTATATATATATATATGCTTCAATTTCTACGGCTTCAGTGCATCGCGGGTTTTTTCAAAAATATTCATTGAAAAATTAAAAATATGGAAATTAAGCAAATTAGGGGGAAACTTAATAAAATGCCACAAAACAAAGCAAATTATGAAAAAAAAAAAATCCTAAACAAACAAAATCAAAATAACCCAAAACCCCCCAACAAAACTACTGTTCTTATATTTTTATATGAGGTGCACATATGTGTCTGTGTGTGTGTGTGTGTGTGTGTGTGCATGTTTCTGTATGGAAGTGTATATTTTATTATATTGTATTTACATATTATGCATTATTTTTGAATGTTTAATTGTTATTGTAAGCTCTTTTAGCATTGAATATGTATTTATTGATATTATATAAACAGCGGCAGTTGTTGTCTAGTGGTATAAGGCACTGGCTCACTGATCCTAAGGTTGGGGGTTCGAATCCCACTTTCCACAAGGTTGTCATCCCCCACCCCAGTGCAGCTAACTGGGTTATCAAAGGCAGGCCATGTCTCTCAATGTCTGTGGTGAGAGGTATGTAAAAGAACCATTGCTGATTTTTGTAAAGAGTAGCACAAAGCCGTCAGCGTGTTTCCGTCCCTTGCTAAAGTGTCAGGAAGGGCATCTGATGTAAAAACCTATGCCAAATTAAATGTGCGAATCATTTGCTGTGGTGACCCCTGATAAAGGAAAAAGGAAAGCCAAAAGGAACTCTCTATCTCCCATATGACAGTCTAGGGATCGATCCTACTTTGTGGAAATTGGAGGTTGCGGGGGGGGGCTGGGTCCATTAAGGTCCCTATTGACCATGGGAAGCGAGGGATCCCTGTATATTCATTAATTTTCTGAACTGCATAATCCTAATTAGGGTTGTGGGGAGGCTGGCGCCAATCCCAGTCATCTCCGGACGAGGGCAAAGTACACCCTAGATGGCTCGCCAGGTAGACTGACGGCTATGCAGCTACTCTTGTCGAAAGTCATCAATGGTTCTTTTATATGAACCTCTCACCATAGACAGTGATGGACATGGTTATATTTTGATAACACAGTTAGCTGCACTGGGGGACAGCGACAACCCATTGAGATTGGGGCTTGAACCCTTGCCATTGGGATCAGTGATCCAGCACCTTATACAATTGGGTTGGTAATGGTGTTGGAAGAAGCCCAATCAAATGAAGCATTATCCAAAGAGTATGGCATTGTTTTGCATCAGGGAGCCATAGTCTATCTTATAGAACCCCTGTACCCTCCACATTGAGAGCAGCCAGTTGAAGTGGCTCGGACATCTGGTTCGAACGTCTCCTGAACGCTTCCCCTGTGTGGTGTTTTCGGGCATGTCTGTTTCTTTTGCTTATTTTAACATTTTTCCTTTATTGATCAAACTCATGGGTGGAGTTATTGCAAGCATATTCACCTCACAGCATCATCAAGGAAGCCTGGGTTCGATTCCCAGCTTGGGCCGTTTCTATGTGCTGTTTGCATGTTCTCCTCATGCTTGTGTAGGTTGCCAGTGGGTTACTCCAGTTTTCTTCCCACAGTCCAAATACATGCACAGTTGGCTAATTGGCTGTTCCAACTCGTCCCTAGGTGTGTGTGAATATTGGCCCTGTGTCCTGGCAAGCTGTCCAGAGTGAACTCTGCCCTCGTCTGGAGTCGGCTGAGAGGGGCGCCAGCCTCCCGACGACCCTAATTAGGATAAAGTTGTTCATAAAATGAATGAATGATCCATCTCAGATATGGATTTTTCTTTGCAAATCTGTCTAAAAGGCCAGAAGCCATGAGTCACCTGTTCACTGTTATAATTGAGACAGGTGTCATCCTGGTAGTATTTAATGAAGCTGCAACAAGGTCTTCAACTTCTGTTTCTATCCTGATTGGAGCTAGTTGGTGCTGTCTTCTGAAGAGAGTAGACAACGCTGTATGAGATCTATAGTTTCTTTGAAGCTTTTAAACCTACAAATGCTGCTTCTCCAGATATTCAATAACCCGAAGAAAGCCAATTTTATTTCTTATTTTATCAGGACAGTTTTCAGCTGTGCTGACATAACAGTACAAAACCGGAATAAATATATTTAGGGCCACACCGTAATGGGGTTATTTGCACATCCATCTCACAGCGAGAAGGTTCTGAGGTCAACTCCCGGGATTGGGAATTACTGTGTGAAGTTTGCATGTTTTTACAGTTTGAAGGTCATGTCAGGTCGGTGGTGTAGTGGTTAGGGTGCTGGGCTCATCATCGGGAGGTTATGTGTTCAAATCCCTGTTAAACCCCCACTGTGCTAAGACCCTGGACAAGTTCTTAACCACAAGTGTGCCTCTGTTCACCCAGCAGTATAAATGGTAAAGTCTGTTGGGCTTTATACACCCGAGCCTAGTGTCTTATCAGGCCGGTGCTTATCTCCGGTTTCCGTAGCGTGAAGCGACCAGAAGTTCCTCCTGGATGGGACACTAGTCCATCGCAGGTTACCTTCCCAGTATATTTTATTGGTACCCATTTATACTGCTGGGTGAACAGAGGCACAGTTGTGGTTAAGACCTTGCCCAGGGGTCTTAGCACAGTGGTGGTCCAACTAGGATTTGAACACACAACCTCCAGATCATGAGCGCAGCACCCTAACCACTATGCCACCGGCCCCACAGCAATATAAATGGGTACCAGCTAAATATACTGGGAAGGTAACCCGCGATGGACTTTTATTCAAATCGGGAAGATTTGGACTCCTGGTTGCTTCATGCTACAGAAACCGGGGCATAAGCACCGGCCCGATGAGCCACTAGGCTCCGGTATAAAAAGCCCAGCAGACTCTTTACATGGCCATTGCAAATTGCCCATGATAGTGTGTGTGTGTGTGTGTGTGTGTGTGTGTGTGTGTGTGTGTGTGTGTGTGTGTGTGTGTGTGTGCATGTGCGTGTGTGTGTTTCCTCTTCGATGGTTTGGAGAGCTGTTCAGGGTGTACCCTGCTTTTGTACAACCAGTGGTTGCTAACAGCGATGTATACCATCATGTACTGCTTGTGTGTCGATGGTCCAAAAGATTAGTTGACATTGGCCTGTCATGAGACAACATTGTATACGTAATGGCACTGAGAATCATCTGAAAGCATTTTAAAACATCACCAGTGGGCTCCCCTTATAGTCCTCTGCATTTATTTCCCTTGATATCGCAAGTTCAACTCTCGTTTAAGACCAAAGCCTTCCATGACCAGGAGTGCATAGGAGCTAATCAGCAGATCTGTCACATTAGGAAGGAATGACATATGCTCACTTTCCTGTCACACACATGGGCATCATGTGAGCTCATCGGTACGAAGGGACAGATAGAGCTTTCCCTCCAAGTGTGTTACGCCGCCTCCAAATGCATATGTGTCACAGTTTGAAAAAAGGGGCGGGTTGATGGCATTGCATGTCATGGAGGGGGGCATGCATGCTTTCGCCCGTCCCTGGATGGTGGTGGTCGAGTGATAGGGAAGGCAATACTTGATGAGTGGGAATCGCATTCGACTAAATTTGGGAGAGAATGGGGGGGGCATTCTATTTCATTCCTGGTGAGAGTATCTTTAGTTTGGGACTAATTTCAAGACACCAGGCAACCGTTTCACTGACTTTTTTTTTTTAATACAGACACACATTGCTTCACACACCTTCTTTGGGTTAATTATTTATTTATTAATTGTCCAGCCCACATGCATGCTGGGATTTTTCTTCCATTCATCCTGATTTGTATACCAGCCTCTGCTTCATCTACTTCTGTATGCATAATCTAATCACTGTCCATAAAGGTCCATCAGCGCTCAGATCACTGCTTGGCTTTCTGTGCTACTGGCACCGAGCGCTGTATAAACTCACATGTTTAGCCTGCTGAAAACAAATATTTGAGTTCAGAGGTCTGCATGGGGGCGTGCTGACTCAGAGAGATCTCAGCCCCAGCACAGCGTATCAGGAGGCGTTACGAGCTGTAACAAATCTTCTCGAGCATCTGTTCCTCTGCTCCGCCATGGGCTCGTAAGACTTACACACGCAGTCATATTTCATCAGCAGCTGTCAGTCTTCTACACCTCTCCGGCATGCTGTGTGTGTGTGTGTGTGTGTGTGTGTGTGTGTGTGTGTGTGTGTGTGTGTGTGTGTGTGTGTGTGTGTGTGAAAACTAAAAATGGACAGCAAAGTTATGAAATAATCTGATATTTGTAACCTAGTGCATAATCGGCCATGAGGCCCAGTGAGACAGAAAGAGAGAGAGCCAAGGCTGGAAAAAGAATGATATCTGACAGGTGATGGACACTCGGGATGGAGGATTGAATTACACAGTGATCGATGCAGCCATAAATCCCAGAGCTGCGGGTTGGCCATGCAGAACGTCCAGCTTTTTTCAGAGTGTCAGTGATGTGGTGTGAAAGCAACATCGGACTCTATGAACAGCCTATCAATCACGATTTAGTACAGCCCTGAAACTGCGCACACACACACACACACACACACACACACACACACACACACACACACACACACACACTCACCTCATGCCAGACTCAGGTATCTACCACACACTCTTCAAACATTCTTATACCAAAAAAAATCATTACCATTGTCATCGTCATAGTGATTAACACTGAAGGAATTTAAATGTCGGCCTTGCTATAAATATGGCAAAGACACAGACTAGGTCCTGATTGCTGCTTAAAATTAATATTCAACTGACACAGGCCATGTTTTTTGATTTCATAATAATAATTTAAAAATATTTGTTTAAATATGTATTGCTTTGTTTAATTTTAAATCCCACACAATATTTGTAATCTGTAATCTCTCTCTCTCTCTCTCTTTATATATATATATATATATATATATATATAGCGGCACGGTGGCGTAGTGGTTAGCACGTCTGCCTCACAGCAAGAAGGCCTGGGTTCGATTCCTGGCCTGGGTGTTTCTGTGTGGAGTTTGCATGTTCTCCCCGTGCTTGTGCGGGTTTGCTCCGGTTTCCTCCCGCAGTCCAAAGACGTGCACTGTAGGTTGATTGGCTGTTCTAAATTGACCGTAGATTCTCTCCTGCAACGGCACCAGAAACGGCACTTGCCTTTCCATTGGATCCTTCCGGTGGCGCCGAGACGGGGGACTTGCTGCTTGGGTAACAGCCTGTCCCTCATTACTCCCTACCTGGGCTATGCGCACTGGGGAGTATCACCAGCCAGGATACCAGCCAGAGCGCAGCCAGGGTCCTTCAGGACTGACGGAGGCCTACCTACCATACCATATATATATATATATATATATATATATATGTCTGTATGTACAGGGATCCTTCACCGAACTGATGTATATGTATGTACATGTATATGTGTATATAATATCAATAAATACTATTCAACACAATAAGTGCTGATAATAATAATAAATATACACACATATAGATGTGCGCTCGTACATACAGATGCACACGGATGGGTCTGGGTTGTTTTTTGTTTTTTTTGCATAATTGACCTTGTTTTGCAGCATTTTCCTTAATTTCCGTTCTTTAAAAATTTTCAATGAATCTTTTTGAAATATCTGTGATGCACTGAAGCTGCAGAAACTGAAGCGTGAAGTAGCGAGGAATCGTTGTATATACACTGCCCTCCATAATTATTGCCACGTTAAGTTGTTAAGTTGTGTAAAAACCTTCAAATAAATTCAGTTTTTATTGCAGAAGCTCCTCTCACACTGAAAATGCAACATTCAACTCAAATGAATTTTAAGGGGGGGGGGGGGGGGGGGCCCTGACTAAGAAATATGTAATTTTTATAAAATCACCTGTTCCACAATTATGGGCACTCTAAACAATTCCTAGTAAATAAATGTTGTTGACATATTTCTGTCATTTCTACAATGGTTTACAGATTTGATCAGAGTCTCTAGGAACATTTTATTAGTAACTCATCCCTTCCTGTTTCCCTGGGGTATAAATATGATGTGACACAGAGGCTGTTCTCCACTCTTCAACATGGGAAAGACAAAGGAACACACCATTCAGATGAGGCCAGCGATGCTGTATGGGTTAGAGACAGTGGCGCTGAGGAAAAGACAGGAGTCAGAGTTGGAGGTAGCAGAGATGAAAATGTTGAGGTTCTCTTTGGGAGTAACGAGGATGGATAGGATCAGAAACGAGAACATCAGAGGGACAGCACATGTTAGATGTTTTGGAGACAAAGTCAGAGAGGCTAGATTGAGATGGTTTGGACATGTACAGAGGAGGGAGAGTGAGTATATTGGTAGTAGGATGCTGAGGTTGGAACTACCAGGCAGAAGGCCCAGAGGAAGACCAAAGAGAAGATTTATGGATGTGGTGAAGGCGGACATGAAGGTCGTTGGAGTAAGAGTAGAAGATGCAGAGGATAGGGAGAGATGGAGGCAGATCATTTGCTGTGGTGACCCCTTAAGGGAACAGCCAAAAGAAAAAGAAGAAGAAGAAGAAGAAGTGTGGTGACCTTCACAAGAAAATGTGAAGAAGTGGCTATAAGAAAATCGCCCCTCGCCGGCACCTACCTGCTCATATCTACTGTCAGAGGAATCATTATGAAGTTTTAAACAACCAGAACAGTGGTAAACCATCCTGGACCAGGACGCAAGGTTATTTAGCCACCACACACAGTAAGGAGGATGGTAAGAAAAATAAAAAGTTCTCCAAAGCTCACTGTTAAAGAATCGCAACAAATGGGACGATCTTGGGATCACAACGTTTCCAAAGCAGCCATCAGGTGCCATCTACATACCAACAAGTTGTTTGGGAGGCAAGCAGAGAACAATCTTTTCTCAGTCCAATCATGAAAGTTCACTAAGCGGTACTGGAACTTCAACTAGGACCGTGTGCTTTGGTCAGATGACACCAAGATAGAGCTTTTTGGCAACAAACACTCTAAGTGGGTCTGGTGGAACACAAAAGATGAGTATCCAGATAAGCTCCTCATGCCCACTGTGAAGTCTGGAGAGGATTGGTGATGCTGTGGGCCTGTTTCTCTTCCAGAGGCCCTTGGTAGGCTGCATGGAATCATGAACGCTTTGAAATACCAGGACATTTTAAAGCAAAATCTTGTGGTCTCTGCCCGAAAGCTGAAGAGGGGTCATCACTGGGTCGTTCATGAAGATAATGACCCAAAGCATGTGTCCAGATCTACACAGCTATTATTCATCAGACACAGAATCGGACTCCCCTCATGGCCATCTCAGTCCACAGACCTCAACCCCATTGTAAACCTAGAGCTGAAGAGAAGAGGGCAGAGGAGAGGACCAGCTCGCTGGATGATTTAGAGAGATTGTACAGAGAGGAACAGTCCAGGATCTATATTTCCGTATTATCCCATCTTCTGAGACATTATTAGAGAAGATTAGGTGTTGTGCTGTTCTGTTGGTTAAAGGTGGTTGTACACAGTATTAGCATCATGGTTGATAATAATTGTGGCACACATGATTTGATGTATGGCATTGGTGGCATGGATCCTAAGACCATAAGATCACTGATCCTAAGGTTGTGGGGTTCAAGCCCCACTATCAATGGGTTGTCCCCCCCCATGGTGGCTAACTGGGTTATCAAAGGCTGACCATGTCTCTCACTGTCTGTGGTGAGAGGTTCATGTAAAAGAACCATTGCTGACTTCTGACAAGAGTAGACTGTATAGCCGTCAGTGTGTTTCTGCCCTGCGATGGACTGGCAAGGGTGTACTCTGCCCTCATCTGTCGTCGGCTGGGAAGGGCGCCAGCCTCCAGGAATTTTTCCCCACTGAATGAATACATTTGAATTACAGGTTGGATTTTCCTCTTTTTCCCCCCAGTATGGTCTGATATTAAAAGTTACAGAACACATTTTAACCAGGAGTGCCAATAATTATGGACGGCGCTATGCATATGTGTGTTTTTTTTGCTTTCTGTTTTTTTTTTTTTTTTTTTTTTTTTTTTTAGTCCTGAGGTAATAAAATGGGGACTCGGATAAAAAAGAGTGCTTCAGAAAGCATATGGAACCATTTTCACATATGCATTGGCACTCCAGAGTCCTGACCTTAACTCTTTGGAAGTTTTCAGGATGTGCTGGAGAAGGCTCTGCAGCGGTTCAGTTTTTCCCTCATCAAATCAGGACTTTGGTGAGAAATGAACCTGACACTGGATGGAATGTTATGCTGCTTAAGTTTGGAGAAACAATGGCAGGATAACTGTGCTATAAGCAAGGAGACGGTAAACAACAACATGTGTGTGTGTGTGTGTGTGTGTGTGTGTGTGTGTGTGTGTGTGTGTGTGTGTGTGTGTGTGTGTATACTGTAATAAATATCAAGTTTTCCCAGTTAAAAATAAATCCAGAAATTAAATAAAATGCAGCTGCTTGTTAGTGAAGGATCCAGCTGGAGGGGTGTTGATGTTGTAGATAGATGCTGTGCTTGAGGAACCTGAGCAGGCCATCTTAATACCTGCTGGTATTTACTATAGGCAGGTGCTCTCACTCAGAATCAGCACTTCTCTATAAATAGCGTGGGACTTAGTGGCTGTCGCTTCAGCTCACAGTCCCGGAAAGTACTGTACACAACATATTAACCGCAGCAAGCTAGAAATTGAAAACAGACAGAAAACTATCCTGTATCAAGTGAAAAATCTCCAAAACAGGACAAATTGATTATTATTAGGTTACCAAAACACTTTTTTTTTTTTTTTTTTTGTTTTTTTTACTTTTAAGAGTATTGAATGGGAAATGGATTGATTTTATGGCTAATAGTTTTGATAACAGTATTGTACAAAGGTTTTGTGTTATAGAACAAATATTTTCCGTATAAACCGAATTGTTTATATAAAGCACTCGAAACAATAAAAAATGAAATATTTAATGTGATGACCCTTTGTTCTTTCAGAACCAATCACAGTTCTATTGGTGATTTTGATTGTCAAAAATATTCTTTAAAAAAATGTCAAAATCTTCTTAATTTATTAAAACCCTGCAGCTTTCGTTGTGTTTTCATCTCTTATGTAATATGCAGGGTTTTTCTAACAGTCAGACAACTTTTATGTTTTAATTATTTTATTTATTTATTTTTTTTTATTTATTTATTTTTTTTAATTTTTTTTTTTTTATTTTTTTTTTGCTGAAAAAGTAATGTATGGAAAGCTAAAAAATGCAAAGCAAAAATTGTCAGTGATAGACAACGTGCCATCCGATATGAGCGATATGGCTACCAAAAGAAGAAAAAAAAAAAATAGGATTAGAATTGGAGAGCAAAAAAGAAACTGACTTGAAGCTGGAGCAGTGGTGGAAGTTTTATGCAAAATATACAACCATGAGCGAAATGTTCAGGGCTGGATTGAGATGGTTTTGGACATGTTCAGAGAAGTGATAGTGAGTATATTGGTAGTAGGATGCTGAGGCTGGAACTGCCAGGCAGAAGGCCTAGAGGAAGACCAAAGAGGAGATTTATGGATGTGGTGAAGGAGGACATGACGGTAGTTGGTGTAAGAGAAGAAAATGCAGAGGACAGGGTGAGATGGGAACAGCCGAAAAGAAAAGAAGAAGAGCTAAATTTCCTTTGGTAAAGGGGATAATGTTACTCAATCACAGAAGCACTGGCCAATCACATGTTTTATTCACTTCATGCATGCAAAAAGAGCATCTTGGTTTGGAGCAGAGTACACCCTGGACAGCTCGCCAGACAGAAGCATGCTAATGGCTGTGCAGCAGCTCTTGAGTTCAGCAATGGTTCTTTTACATGAACCTCTCACCACAGACATTGAGAGACATGGCCAGCCTTTGATAACAAACTTGGCTGCACTGGTGGGACAATGACAACTTGTTGAGGGTGGGGCTTAAGCCCCCATCTTGGGATCAGTAATCCAGCACCTTATCACCAGACCACCACTCCCCCCTCAGAACAACATTCAGAGAATCAATACATACAGAGTAAGCTGAACTCAGGATCACAACCATTCATTCAGTCATTTTCTGTAATCCTAATTAGGGTCACAGGGAGGCTGGCGCTCACCAGGCCATCAGGGGGCAGAAACAGACTGACATCTATTCTTGAGAAAAGTCAGCAATGGCTCTTTTGCATGAACATCTCACCATAGACAGTGAGAGACATGGCCGGCCTTTGATAACCCAGTTAGCTGCACTGGGGGGACAGTGACAACCCATTGATAGTGGGGTTCGAACCCCAAACCTTGGGATCAGTCATCCAGCACCTTTACCACCAGGCCACCACTGCCTCTGAACATTTCACAACTATGCAAATTACCCAGTGAGATGTGACGTGCAAGTAAGATCTATTGAAACAGATTGAAATCATCAGATCCATGAAGAGAACAACACGTGTCATTTCTTCTGCCACATTTTTTTCCTCTAAAAGATTCACAGTATTGTTGACTTTATAAATTATTATATTGTGAATACAGTCTTAAATTGTGATGCTTTTCAATTTGGATGAACATTAAATTAACATCTGGCTCTGGCACTGTTGCATCCACAGTCTATTGTTAACATTGAATACAGGTTATAATTAAGCAAAAATAAATAAATAAAATAATGATATAGTACGTCTTGCAGGTACTTCCACAACGGCAAGGATTCATCCTTTACAACTGAACTTAAAGGTGTGATTGTATGCTGCTGTGGTTATTCTGCAAATAAAAACAGAGCTTTAAATATTGACAGAATAATTATTTGTATTTCGGAACAGAGGGTGGCGGTTAGTCAGGACCAGCTTTGTTATGTACATACAAAATCCTCAATAGGATGATGTGTGTTTGGAAATAATGCAGTCTGACTCAAAGCTTTGATGGTGTCCCTGGATAGCATAAGAAGGTTACACAATCTTGTAGCGGAGCCCATGGTTGTCCCATGTCCTGTCCAAGCCTCATGCCCATCACAATAAACTCTATAAGGCTGCCACATTGTTGAGTTGATATGGATTGGCTCTTCTATATTCATGACTTATATGAGATGGACAGTAAGTATAATTCTTCTTCTTCTTTCACTTTCGGCTGTTCCCTTCAGGGGTCGCCACAGCAAATCATCCGCCTCCATCTCACCCTATCCTCTGCATCTTCTTTTCTGACTCCAACGACCTTCATGTCTTCCTTCACCACATCCATAAATCTCTTCTTTGGTCTTCCTCGAGGCCTTCTGCCTGGTAGTTCCAACCTCAGCACCCTACCGCCAATATATTCACTATCCCTCCTCTGTACATGTCCAAACCATCTCAATCTAGCCTCTCTGACTTTGTCTCCAAAACCTCTAACATGGGCTGTCCCTCTGATATACTCATTTCTGATCCTATCCATATGGACAGTAAGTATAATATATATATATATATATACACACACACACACACACACACACACACAGCCCCTAGTGCAGCTAACTGGGTTATCAAAGGTGGGCCATGTCTGTCACTGTCTATGGTGAGAGGCATGTAAAAGAACCATTGCTGACTTTCGTAAAGAGTAGCTGCAAAGCCGTCAGCGTGTTTCTGTCCCTTGCTAAAAAGGTTAAAAGCCGAAAGGAAGACAGACAGACATATACACACACAGATATATACAGTGATCCCTTGATACTTCGTGCTTCAGTTTCTGCGGCTGCAGTGCATTATGGGTTTTTAAAAAATATTCATCAAAAAATTTTAAAAATAAGGAAATGAATGAAAAATAGGAGAAAGTTAAAGAAAATGCCACAAAACAAGGCCAATTATGCAAAAAAAAAAATAAATTGTGATAAAGTTCATTATTTTCTGTAATGTACTGATAAAAATTAAACTTTCGTATATTTGAGATTCATTGCACACCAACTGAAACATTTCAGGACTTTTATTGTTTTAATACTGATGATTTTGGCATACAGCCCATGAAAACCAAAAATCCCTATGTCAAAAAAATTAGCATATTTCATCCGACCAATTAAAAAAAGTGTATTTAACACAAAAAAAAAGTCAACCTTCAAATAATTATGTTCAGTTATGCACTCAATACTTGGTCGGGAATCCTTTTACAGAAATGACTGCTTCAATGCGGCGTGGCATGGAGCCAATCAGCCTGTGGCACTGCTGAGGTGTTACGGAGGCCCAGGATGCTTCGATAGCGGCCTTAAGCTCATCCACAGTGTTGGGTCTGGTGTCTCTCAACTTTCTCTTCACAATATCCCACAGATTCTCTATGGGCTTCAGGTCAGGAGAGTTGGCAGGCCAATTGAGCACAGTAATACCATGGTCAGTAAACCATTTAGCAGTGGGTTTGGCACTGTGAGCAGGTGCCAGGTCGTGCTGAAAAATGAAATCTTCATCTCCATAAAGCTTTTCAGCAGATGGAAGCATGAAGTGCTCCAAAATCTCCTGATAGATAGCTGCACTGACCCTGCCCTTGATAAAACACAGTGGACCAACACCAGCAGCTGACATGGCACCCCAGACCATCACTGACTGTGGGGACTTGACACTGGACTTCAGACATTTTGGCATTTCCTTCTCCCCAGTCTTCCTCCAGACTCTGGCACCTTGATTTCCGAATGACATGCAAAATTTGCTTTCATCCGAAAAAAACTACTTTGGACCACTGAGCAACAGTCCAGTGCTGCTTCTCTGTCGCCCAGGTCAGGCGCTTCTGCCGCTGTTTCTGGTTCAAAAGTGGCTTGACCTGGGGAATGCGGCACCTGTAGCCCAGTCCACCGCTTCCACAGGTCCCCCAAGGTCTGGAGTCGGCCCTTCTCCACAATCTTCCTCAGGGTCCGGTCACCTCTTCTGGTTGTGCAGCGTTTTCTGCCAAATTTTTTCCTTCCCACAGACGTCCCACTGAGGTGGCTTGATACAGCACTCTGGGAACAGCCTATTCGCTCAGAGATTTCTTTCTGTGTCTTACCCTCTTGCTTGAGGGTGTCAATGATGGCCTTCTGGACAGCAGTCAGGTCGGCAGTCTTACCCATGATTGTGGTTTTGAGTAATGAACCAGGCTGGGAGTTTTTAAAAGCCTCAGGAATCTTTTGCAGGTGTTTAGAGTTAATTGGTTGATTCAGATGATTAGGTTAATAGCTC
>CM045728.1:13559849-13574849 GCA_024760905.1 Plotosus lineatus
CCATCAGCTACTGTTTACAGCTTAGAGTAACAGCAGCAGATGTTATTTATCAGCACAGATCCGGTGGCCATGAGATCATCTCTGTATATGTAGGGTCTAAATAAACATCCGTGGGTTTCAAAATGTCATTAAGTAAATATTAATTATTCAAGGTTGTCTATTTGGGGAGTCCATTCATTCTCTTCTTATAGACATGCTTACCTTGGCTATTGCTAAGAAATATATTAATTGTGTTAAACAGATGTTACAAGGAAGAAAAATAAGCACGATGATTGCAAACACGGCATACGTGTCATTTGAAGAAGCCCTTGGGGAAGAACAGAATATTCCCTCTCACACACATTTGACAAACTGCTTAATCCCACATGCCAGTATGGAAGCTGGAGGCCAACACTGTGCAAAGGCGGGGCACATCCTAAACAGCCCGGCAGAGCCAACATTCAAACAATTACACTCACATTTCTGTTCATTTTCTGAAACTGCTTAATCTTAATAATCCCAATTGGGGTCGTGGGGTGGCTGGCGCCCATCCCGGCCGACTCCGGCCGAGGGAAGAGTACATCCTGGACAGCTCGCCAGGCCATCGCAAGGCAAAAACATGCTGACGGCTTTGCAGCTATTCTTGTCGAAAGTCAGCAATGGCTCTTTTACATGCCTCACACCGTAGGCAGTGATTTATACTCACATGCACACTCAAAATCACACCTGCGGCAATTTGGAACAGCCCATCCGCCTAACGTGATTTTTTTTTTTTCTTTTTTTTTTTTTTTGTTTTTATGAATTTGCTGAGAGAGCAAATCAGAATACCCAGAGGAAACACATGCTAGCACACTGAGAACATGTAAACGCCACACAGAAATGCCTGAGCCCAGGACTTGAGCCCAGGACTTGAACCCAGGATAAGGGTGGGCATTTTTTTTTTTTTTTTTTTTGGCTCGGGGGCCACAATGTCTTTGAAAATTTGACAAATAGGCCAGGTCAGCAAGATGCGATTAAATAAATAAATAAATAAAAATAAATGTAATAAATAAAAATAATTTTTCAGCAGTACATAACAGGGTCAGTGGTGGTCTAGTGGGATAAGGCGCCGGATCGCTGATCCAAAGGTTGGGGGTTCGAGTCCCACTCTCCACAAGGTTGTCACTGTCCCCAACCCCCCCCCCCCCAGTGCAGCTAACTGGGTTATCAAAGGCCGGCCATGTCTCTCACTGTCTATGGTGTGAGGCATGTAAAAGAACCATTGCTGACTTTCATAAAAAGAGTAGGCTGCAAGGCCGTCAGCGTGTTTCCGCCCTGCGATGGCCTGGCGAGCTGTCCAGGGTGTACTCTGCCCTCGCCCTGAGTTGGCTGGGATGGGCACCAGCCTCCCCGCGACCCTAATTAGGATGAAGCGGTTACAGAAAATGAACTGAACAGTACATAACAAACATATTGGGGCAGTGGTAGTCTAGTGGTATAGGGCGCTGGATCGCTGATCCAAAGGTTGGGGGTTCGAGTCCCACTCTGCACAAGGTTGCCCCTCCCCCCCCCCCCCCCCCCCCCGTGCAGCTAACTGGGTTATCAAAGGCCGGCCATGTCTCTCGCTGTCTATGGTGTGAGGCATGTAAAAGAACCATTGCTGACTTTCGACAAGAGTAGACTGCAAAGCCGTCAGCGTGTTTCCGCCCTGCGATGGCCTGACGAGCTGTCCAGGGTGTACTATACCCTCGCCCGAAGTTGGCTGGGATGGGCACCAGCCTCCCCATGACCCAAATTAGGATTAAGCGGGTACAGAAAATGAACTGAACTGACATAACAAACATAAACAGGAAAAAAAAACATTAAAATATTAACATACCTTTCAGTGGGAACAGTGTTGTTGATCACCCATTTTTGGCAGTGCATCGAGGTCTGGTGGTAATTCTGTTGTGGTTCTCAGAACAGATTTGAGGTGTTCATCACTCAGTTGGGATCTGAGGGATGCTTTGTTGGTGTTCATCACACTAAAAGTCTGTTCACACACATACGTCGAGCCAAGCAATACCAGCATCATCTGTGTCATCTTCTGGACGTTTGGAAATTTGGCTGCACTCAATGAAGCATAGAACTCATCAAGTTTAAGGGAGTTGAACTTCTCCTATAACATCATGTCACATTGGAGATCAATCAGCTCCAACTGCAACTCCTGTGGTACCGTTTCAGGCTCTTGTGAGATCTTGTGGATCTGACACCAGCTGAAGTGCCCTGTCAATTTTTCCAAAATCACAAAACCAATGGCAGATGCAGGTCATCCAGTGCTTTCTTGGATTTGTTCACATATTGTGGGGCTTCTTTTGACGTGGCCAGTGTGGGAGTAATGAGCGAATGACTTGTCTGACATTTGCTTTGAAAATAGAACTAGCCTGGTTTTGAAGGCTCTGACGTTTACTTGCGTTTCACTCACAAACTGTTTTTCCCTTGTAGCTTCACATTCAGCTCGTTCATGTGGGTCAGTTTGTTCGCAGTTAAAGCGAAATCACGGCCAATCAGTGTCTTTCAGCTCAGGAACATTCTCAGTGTTCTCCAGAAGCTCCAAAAATGAAATAAGCTCCTGTTTGAACTTTACACTTGCTGACATACTTTCCCCAAACTGAACCAGTGGACATGCGAATGTAAAGCAAGTCCCTCAGCATCAGATTATTCAGGAAAATGAATAAACTGATGATGGTGAAGTCCCGTTGCTCGAATAAACTTAACGAGTTTCACAACCGGCTTCATTACGTGGTCGAGCTGCACCACAGATGTACGCAGTGCTTCCTGCTGAATTATGCATATATCCCTGTGCTTGATTCTTGGATGGAAGTTGCTCAGATGAAGGTGTTTTGCTGAGCCTGCAGGCTCGTGATCAACCTATCAGCGGTAGCCTTAAGTTCTTGAGATGACAGGTTGATGGCATGATTACCATGCTTGGTGGGAAAGCTGATGTGTTCTTTTAAAACTGAAATGGTTTCTTGGCAAATAAGACATACAGCGTTTAACCGGAATTCCGTAAAAAAGTATTTAGGTGTCCATTCCATATGGACCACCCGGCACTCATTGTTGATTTTTCTTTTCTCTGACATTGCTGTTGATGGGCTCTGTGCAGTAGATGAGTGATAACAGGAAGTGGCTCGAGCTCCGCAAAGTCAACTGACTGCACCGAATATGCCACTGGTGTTGAAAAGCTGTCATTACAAGTCAGAGTCAAATGAATGCAATCGATGAATCATTCACATCAAACATGAATCCTGTACCAATCAATCTTCGGTGGGCCGGATTAAAAGGACCAACGGGCCGGATGTGGCCGACAGGCCGTAGTTTGCTCACCTCTGACCATATCTGTAGTTTTGTTCTTGTTAAATAATAAAAAAGTGGACCGTGACAACCCATTGAGAGTGCAGATTGAACCCTCAACCTTGGGATCAGTGCTCCATCACCTTATCACCAGGCCACCCCTGGCACTTTGTCATGTCTTGTAAAATTAAAACGTCCTCATCTTTAAATAAGGAAATCGACTCCTCAAGTAGGAATTACAGTCAGTTCTGGTTTCATTCATGTAGTCTGTCATTCCAGAGAGTTATTAGGTAGCACATGATTACTGTCTCCTGTACGACATACAGAAGCAATTTATATAAATAACCTTCCAAAACCCAACAGAACCTCTAACCCTGCACTCCAAGTAAATGTCTTATTATTTCCATGTGCAAATTTCATCTGCAGGTCAGCGGAAGCGACTGAAGGCTCGATTCTTTATGACCCGCGTCTATGTTTTCAACTCTGGAGCCTATAAATGTAGCTGAAGCATGCCGGATTGTTATTATTTTTCTTTTACACTTAATACTTGAAAAATAGAACTTTAGCTCTGCTGATTTTAAAGGAAAGTACAGAATGAAGATATATTACAAGATTTATTTTTATTTTTTAACACAGTGCATTTTTTCCCTAGCACTTCTAGAAGGGTTACTTTTTAGTCATTTTTAAATAGTATATACATTCAATTGAGGCCAGCAATGTTGTATGGTTTAGAAACAGTGGCGCTGAGGAAAAGGCAGGAGGCAGAGCTGGAGGTAGCGGAGATGAAAATGTTGAGGTTCTCTCTGGGAGTAACGAGGATGGATAGGATCAGGAATGAGTATATCAGAGGGACAGCCCACGTAAGATGTTTTGGAGGCAAAGTCAGAGAGGCTAGATTGAGATGGTTTGGACATGTACAGAGGAGGGATAGTGAGTATATTGGTAGTAGGATGCTGAGGTTGGAACTACCAGGCAGAAGGCCTCGAGGAAGACCAAAGAAGAGATTTATGGATGTGGTGAAGGAAGACATGAAGGTCGTTGGAGTCAGAAAAGAAGATGCAGAGGACAGGGTGAGGTGGAGGCAGATGATTTGCTGTGGCGACCCCTGAAGGGAGCAGCCGAAAGTAAAAGAAGAAGTAAAAGAAGAAGATATACATTCAATTTTAAACACACACACACACACACACACACACACACACACACACACACACACACACACACACATGTGGAATGAGTCTTTTTTATTACTATTTTAAGTACACAACTGAAAAGGGGAAAAAAAAGTTTATATGAATACTGGAATCCTGGTGGTAAAGGTGCTGGATCACTGTTCCTAAGGTTGGGGGTTCAAGCCCCACTTTCCATGGGTTGACACAGCCCCCCCTGTGCAGCTAACTGGGTTATCAAAGGCCAGCCATGTCTCTGACTGTCTATGGTGCGAGGTTCATGGAAAAGAGCCATTGCTGACTTTCAAAAAGAGGAGCCGCATAGCCGTCAGCGTGTTTGTGCCCTGCGGGGGCCTGTTAAGCTATTCGGGGTGTACTCTGCCCTCGCCCAGAGATGGTTGGAATGGGTGCCTGCCTCCTCACAACCAGGCTTTGCATTATATATATGTAACACAGGTAAACACATGGTTACTAATTTTATTGGAAAAAACCCTAGTTTCCAACACTCCCTGAAAGCACTAGTTTCCTAGTCCCCTTGAACGCATCATAGGCACGTGCCTGCATGCGACCAGCAGAGAGTGCAGCAGAGAGCGTGAAGGAGCAGGACGCATACAGAGCCCTCGAAAAGCGACACGAAGCCTTGTATGTGTTTTGTTCTCTCTCAATCAAACCGGGTGGAGAGAGTTTGTTTTCTTGGAAACTCCGACTGGTTTTTTAGTGGATCTGGATTTGATCTTGAAGCTGGTTTCGGACACGGATGGCGAGCCAAATCCAGTGAGAACTCTTGGTGGATCCAGAAGCAGTGTGGCCAACTGTTCTCTGGATGCGAGAGTAGATCTACAGACCCAACCACTTCAAATCACAGGATCCCAGATAAGAATAGATAAAAACACCTTTATCCCAAACGGATCACAATCCTGGAAAAGACTCCCGGGTTCACACGAATCAAACCTTAGAGACTTAAGCTTATTTTATTTTATTTTTAATTTGTAAAGAAAGTTCTACAATATTGTATGCACTGTTTCTTGTAGTATTGTTAATTGTAATAAATCTGCCGGCTGTTCAAATTCAAATCTCCACAATTCATTTTACTCCTCCAGAACCTAGTATAAAACCTAGGACAGCTATATCAAGCTGGTGTTACATCAAAGTGGCGAGCCAGCCAGGAGGAGTTTTGGCTACATTTTGCCTCTAAATTAATAATTTGGCATACAGTTTGGCAGTTTTATGACAGTTTTTGTACAACTTTTCCCACAAAAGAAATATGGATATCATTGAACGTGAAGGTATCAAAGTACCAAATGCTGTATTAATTAGTGGTTTTTCTGGTACTGAGACTGATGAAGAAGTTATTAAGTTTTTAGAAAAGTATGGTTCTATTACACGAACAGTGAAACTTACTACTTCTGACCCTGACTTTGAAAATACAGCCGTAGTTGAGTTTGAGTATGGCACTGCTATTGAGTCAATTCAGGCTGAACTACCCTGTCAAAGAGCAACATCTGACCCAAAGGTTGTTCACAAAATTCAGCTCTTATCCCCACTTTATAGTGATAAGTTAACAGCTGATCTGACCAAGTCTTTTCTCTTTGATTTAAAGGGAATTGCCAAAGCAAGCGGAATAGATTATGAGAAATTGTTGCTTGGTGAACTTAACAAACTTCAGGCCTCTGCTGCTGAAAGTGAAGGTATAGCTTCCACTGACGCTACTCCAGTAACTGAAAGTTTAACAGGTGATTCTGTTGTGACACAAACAAATAGGGAAACTCTCACAACTACCTCAAACTCTGATATTCCCAGTTCTCCAATCAACAGCAGACCAACTCCTATTTTAAATCCCGAACACTTGAGCACCCCTGAAGTCCAGAGGGTGATTGTCGAGCACATTGTCAGAAGTGCTGACATCGTCCCAAACTTATCTGAACTCTTCCAAGTTCAGGTCGTTCTCCGGAAAATTTCCGTGCCCTAATACGGAAGTAGATTATGACACTTGGCGCAGTCATGTTGAGTTTTATCTTGCCGACTCTTCTGTTTCTGAAAGACAGGTAGTAAGAAAAATTATTGAAAGTCTCTTACCACCAGCCGCCAATATTGTCAAACATTTGGGCCCCTTGTCCAGCCCAAAAGACTTTTTGAGCTTGCTCGATTCTGCATAATGGAATGTAGATGATACTGATGAGCTGTTTGAAATTTTTGAGCACAAACCAAAATGCCGGTGAAAAACCTTCAACATACTTGCACCGGCTCCAGACTACATTAAGCAAAGTTGCTAAAGGGGGAGGCGTTACAGTCAGTGATTTTGATCGACAGCTTTTAAAACAGTTCTGTAGGGGGTGCTGGGATGATAACCTAATTGCCAGCCTCCATCTAGAACAAAAGAAATCCAGCCCACCTACCTTTTCTGAACTTCTTTTGTTGCTGCGAACAGAGGAGGATAAACAAGCAGCTAAGTCCACTGGCATGAAGCAGCACTTAGGACTTTCAAAAGTAAAGGTACAGTCCAACCCTTTAAATGTTTATGCAGACACTGAGTTTCAAGCTGCTGCTGCAGACAATTCTAGTAAAACGTCTACCAAGAAACTGCAGAAACAAATTGCTCAACTGCAAGAACAGTTAACTTACTTAAAAGCGTCCATGGAAAAGACAGTTGAAAAGAAACCTCAGACAAAGTCCCCAAAGTTGCAAAGAAACAACAGCGGAAAGGGACACAAACACAGAACTCACCGGAAAAGTGAAAGCTTTGGCAAAGGTAACAAAAAGCCTCGCCCATGGTTCTGCTTTAACTGTGGCGAGGATGGCCATATAGTCCCCTCTTGTGACAGTGACCCAAACCCCAAAGCTGTTGAAGCTAAGCGCAAAGAGCTTAGGTCAAAACAAAAGGCTTGGGAGAACCAATGTAACACTGATTTAAACTAGTTCCTGTTTCAGTTGAGGGACAAACTGGAACTAGTAGCGACACAAGTCCCACTCAGAAACCCCAGCCAAAACAGAGTTGTACGCTAACGAGTAAACACCATTCTAGCTTTCCCAAGGGCTTAATAGGTAAGAAGTGCACAGCTAATGTAAACATAGCTGGCGTTAGCTGCAATTCTCTATTAGATTCAGGGTCGCAAGTTACGACTATTTCACACTCCTTTTACCAGAGACACCTGGTTGATTTTCCAATCCAGCCGATCAGTGACCTAGATGTTGAGGGTGCAAACGGTCAGGCGGTACCTTATCTAGGCTATGTAGAAGTTCCAGTTGGTTTTCCAAAAGAGTTTGTTGAGTCTGAGCCTCAAATTTCTACATTAGCTCTAATAGTACCTGATTTGCGCTCCAGCACAGACTTGCCAGTGTTAATTGGTACAAATGCCCTCGATGTTTTATATGAGGAACATTGTCGAGACACTCCCATTCTACCAGCTGTCTATGGCTATAGTCAGATTTTAAAAATCCTCGAGCACAGATACGAAACAAAGAGCACAGGGAAGCTTGGGCTAATGACACTGAGGGGCAACACACCTTATGTTATTCCAGCTCACGAGAAGGTCTGTCTTGAAAGCTGTGTCCACTTAAGTTCGCCACTCACAGACAAATGGGCAGTAGTAGAGCAGCCAATGTCCTCAGCCCTTCCAGGTGGAATCTTTGTTGACTGCTGTCTTATCACAGTGCCAAGTCAAAGTCCTTACAAGCACCCTGTTTGGATAAGAAATGAAACCGATCATGACATTATGCTTCCTGGCAACTGTGTCCTTGCTGAACTGCATGTTGCAGACCAAGTTTTGGAAACTCAAAACCTGTCCAATACCAACTCAGCAGGTTGTTGTCGCTTGTCTGCAGACTCCTCATCACCGAAGGACCAGTTGACTTTTGATTTTGAAAATTCACCTCTGCCTGAGGAGTGGAAAAGTCGCATCACACAGAGTCTGAGTGCTTACAGTGATGTCTTCGCATGCCACGATCTTGACTTTGGCCATGCCACTAGAGTTAAGCATAAAATCAAGCTTAAAGACGAAACACCCATAAAACAGAGATCGAGGCCTATTCACCCAAATGACTACGAAGCTGTTAGGAAACACCTCAAAATGCTTCTCGATGCCGGGTAATAAGACCATCAGAATCCCCTTTCGTCCCCATCGTTGTAGTTAAGAAAAAGACGGGTGAGGTACGTCTCTGTGTGGACTACCGTAAGGTTAACGACAAACGGTTAAAGACGCTACGCGTTACCAAATCTTGAAGAGACCTTCTCCGCTCTATCTGGGTCAAACTGGTTCTCTGTCATGGACTTAAAGTCGGGCTACTACCAGATAGAGATGGATGAGGAAGATAAGGCCAAAACAGCGTTTGTATGCCCCCTAGGGTTTTATGAGTTCAATCGAATGCCTCAGGGAATCACAAATGCTCCCAGCACCTTTCAGAGGTTAATGGAGAGGTGCATGGGAGATATTAATCTTAAGGAGGTGCTCGTCTTCCTAGACGATTTGATTGTTTTCTCAGACTCCCTAGAGCAGGGGTCACCAACCTTTTTGAAACTGAGAGCTACTTCTTGGGTAGCAATTAATGCGAAGGGATCCCAGGAAGATACACACTTCTGAAATAACTAATTTGCTCAATTTACCTATAATTTTATGTTATTACTAATAATTAATGATATTCATATTGTCTGTCTGTCTTCCTTTCGGCTTTTTCCCTTTTACTCGTGAGTCGCCACAGCGAATCATTTGATTCGCACGTTTGATTTGGCAGAGGTTTTTACGTCGGATGCCCTTCCTGTCACAACCCTTTTAGCAAGGGACAGAAACACGCTGACGACTTTGCAGCCTACTCTTTACGAAAGTCAGCAATGGTTCTTTTACAGGACTCTCACCATAGACAGTCACAGACATGGCCCGCCTTTGATAACCCAGTTAGCTGCACTGGGGGGGACAGTGACAACCTTGTGGAGAGTGGGACTCGAACCCCCAACCTTTGGATCAGCGATCCAGCACCCTATACCACTAGACCACCACTGCCCATTTGCCCACTACATTAATGATATTCATATATGTGACGATATTGATTTGATTTTAAAAATTGCAAATAAATTAGATGCAGCTCAATGGAGAGTGGCACTATGGAGCCACGGGCCTGTTCTAAAAATAGCATTGAACAGGCCCACGGGCACCTCATGTTGAACTTGCGGGCAACCTGGTGCCCGCGGGCACCATGTTGGTGACCCCTGCCCTAGAGCAACACGAACAGAGGCTAAAGCATGTTTTGGACCGTCTTCGTGAATATGGCTTAAAGTTGTCCCCCCAGAAATGTCGCTTTTTTCAGACATCGGTTAAATATTTAGGCCATATTGTTTCAAGAAATGGCGTAGAAACAGATCCTGAAAAAGTAGCAGCCATTAAGACCTGGCCAGTGCCACAAAACTTGAAGCAACTCAAGTCGTTTTTAGGGTTCACCGGCTACTATCGCCGATTTGTTAAAGATTATTCAAAGATGGTTCGGCCCTTAAACGACCTTACATGTGGCTACCCACCTTATAGAAGAGTCCAGAAACGAACCGACACTTCTAAGTATTTCAACCCTCGAGAACCTTTTGCCGAGAGGTGGACATCTGTCTGTCAGTCAGCCTTTGAATGCATTAAGGAGAAATTAACATCCTCTCCTGTATTGGGCTTTGCAGATCCAAAGCTCCAATATGTTCTGCATACCGACGCCAGCTCTACAGGCCTAGGTGCCGCTCTTTATCAAGAGCAAGGTGGTAAAATGCGCGTCATAGCCTATGCCAGTAGGGGCTGACACCAAGCGAAACCAGATATCCAGCTCATAAGCTAGAATTTCTAGCTCTGAAATGGTCCATTGTAGAAAAGTTTCATGATTACCTTTATGGTAATGAATTCACAGTTGTAACGGATAATAATCCGCTTACATACATTCTGACCACTGCAAAGCTTGATGCAGCTAGCTATCGCTGGTTAGCAGCGCTATCCACCTTCAATTTCCAAATCAAATACAGAGCTGGAAAGGCTAACCAGGACGCAGATGGCCTATCACGAAGGCCCCACCAAACACTAGCTGCGGATTATGTGACATTAGAAGAGGAGAACCGAATACAACAACTCACCTCACGACTTCTCGGATCCCCTCCTCGATGTAGTGATTTATGTCCTGATACTATTGCAGCAGTATGTCACAAGCATTTTCTCAATGAGAAAACCAAAGATTCACCTCATGTCATTCTTGTTGAGTCCTTGGCTATGAATGCTGACGCAATTCCTGATGTATACAGTGATGCTGAAACATCTGGTCAAGTAACTGTTCCCTTGTTTTCTGCTCATGAGCTTAAAGAACAACAAAGATCTGACCCAAGCATCAATCGTGTCATTCAGTTACTTGAAGCTGGAGCAGATGTTCCACATAACAACAGAGAAACATTTGAAATAAAACTGATGCTCCGAGAATGGAAACGTCTTGAAATGAGGATGACCTTTGTTCAGGAGACGACAATGTGACCCAGATACAACTTACCAGCTTGTACTCCCTGTCTCACTTAGACCCACTGTTCTAAAGTTACTCCACGATGACATGGGTCATATGGGGTGGGAGAGGACTCATGAACTAGTGAGAGCAAGATTTTATTGGCCTAAGATGGGTCATGACATTGAGACCAAAATAAAGAACTGTGGTCGTTGGGTTCAAGAAAGTCCTTGCCTGAAAAGGCCGCGCCTTTAGTTAATATTAAAACCACGCGACCAATGGAATTGGTCTGCATGGACTTTCTTTCGATTGAGCCCGATAGTAAGAGTACCAAGGACGTTTTAGTCATCACAGATCATTTTACAAAATATGCGGTAGCCTTGCCCACTCGTGATCAAAAGGCAACCACTGTGGCTAAAAATCTCTGGGAAAACTTTTGGTTCACTACAGGTTCCCGAACGCCTCCATAGTGACCAGGGAGGGATTTTGAGTCACATGTGATTAAGGAACTGTGTGCTATTACGGGCATCAAAAAAGTGAGAACCAGTCCTTATACCCGAGGGGTAACCCCCGTAGAGCGATTCAATCGCACCCTCCTTAGTATGTTAGGTACTCTGAAGGATGACCAAAAAGTTCATTGGCGTGATTTTGTCAAGCCTCTCACACACGCCTACAACTGTTCAAAGAGTGAGGTTACTGGGTTTAGTCCTTATGAGTTGATGTTTGGCCGTAAGCCTAAGCTACCAGTTGACCTTGCCTTTGGGTTGCCCGTTACAGGGAACTCACCTGCATCCCATTCTCAGTATGTGCGCAGTCTAAAGGCTAAACTCGAAGAAAGTTACCAAATTGCCCTTGAAAACTCCAAAAGTTGCAGAGCGCAATAAGAGCAGATTTGATAAGAAAGTCAGAGAATCCACTCTTGAAGCAGGAGATAGAGTTTTAGTCAAAAATGTCCGTTTGCGCAATAAACATAAACTTGCCGACAAATGGGAACGCATGGTGTACCGTGTTGTCAAGAAAATGGAAAATGTTCCTGTGTATGTGGTTTGACCAGAGAGAGGTGATGGTCCAAGTAGAACTCTTCACCGAGACCTTTTACTTGCGTGTGGTGACCTCTCAGACATTGAGGATGAAGTTGAGACAAGACCAAAACCTCCACGTAGACGCAAAACTCGACAAAGTCCTTCCGAACCACAGGACACAGATCTGTCAGAACCAGAGGAGGAGTATGAACCCATGCCAGGACAACCTTCAATCGAAACAGAGACATTCATTAAGATTTATGACAATAATCAAGACCAATCAAATGTACGAAACCAGACAACAAACTCGGATATTTCAAATGAACCACTCTCACTCAATAAGGATACCTCCTTGCACCCAACAGTTTCAGTTGAGACAGACACAGACGAGATGGACAATGAACAGGAAAATCAGAATGAGGCCGAACTACTCAAAGAGGAATCACATTCAGATGTCATGGAAGGAGGAGATGATGAAAACCAAATACAAGGAGGACCAGATGTTAATATTGTGGACACAGAGCAAAATGGTGATGTGATTGACCAACAAACAGAACAGACAATTGAAACAACAAATGAAACTCCCAATGTGAGAAAATCTGAAAGATTAAAGCGAGCCCCAGGACGGTTTCATTACCCTCAATTGGGTCAACCGCTGATATCTTTTGCACAACGGTTCTTGGATAACTTTAACCAAGCCCTAGAGTCACTTAGTAGCTATGAAAACCATCAGATCTATGATGTTTAAACAAACATTTAAGTACATGACGGGACTCATGCTTATTCAAGGGGGGAGGGTGTAACACAGGTAAACACATGGTTACTAATTTTATTGGAAAAAACCCTAGTTTCCAACACTCCCTGAAAGCACTAGTTTCCTAGTCCCCTTGAACGCATCATAGGCACGTGCCTGCATGCGACCAGCAGAGAGTGCAGCAGAGAGCGTGAAGGAGCAGGACGCATACAGAGCCCTCGAAAAGCGACACGAAGCCTTGTATGTGTTTTGTTCTCTCTCAATCAAACCGGGTGGAGAGAGTTTGTTTTCTTGGAAACTCCGACTGGTTTTTTAGTGGATCTGGATTTGATCTTGAAGCTGGTTTCGGACACGGATGGCGAGCCAAATCCAGTGAGAACTCTTGGTGGATCCAGAAGCAGTGTGGCCAACTGTTCTCTGGATGCGAGAGTAGATCTACAGACCCAACCACTTCAAATCACAGGATCCCAGATAAGAATAGATAAAAACACCTTTATCCCAAACGGATCACAATCCTGGAAAAGACTCCCGGGTTCACACGAATCAAACCTTAGAGACTTAAGCTTATTTTATTTTATTTTTAATTTGTAAAGAAAGTTCTACAATATTGTATGCACTGTTTCTTGTAGTATTGTTAATTGTAATAAATCTGCCGGCTGTTCAAATTCAAATCTCCACAATTCATTTTACTCCTCCAGAACCTAGTATAAAACCTAGCACAGCTATATCAAGCTGGTGTTACATATATATTTATATATATATATATATATATATATATATATATATATATATATATATATATATATATATATATATATATATATATATATATATGAAGCATGCATGGGGAAAGTGAGTGATGTCAGTAATTTCTTTTATACCATGAAAAATGAAATTACTTTTGTACAAAAAGAGATTGACACCACTTGACTACTTAAATGAGTTTAATAAGAACGTTTTATCAAACGTGACATTACTCCATTTCCCCTTGTACTTTCAAATTTATTTTATTTTTTTCATTTCCCTCTTGTGATAAAAGGAATCTAACCTGAGTAAAGAGTTCAAAACCATATCATCGTACAATGGGAAGGATTTATTATATTTTTTTAACATTAAATGAGTGATGATGGCTTTTTAGAATTGGATCCATGACCTCAGGGGAAGACAAGGTGTTTTGATTATTGCTCGTCCAAAATAGCTCCAAAATCTCCCTTGTCTATTAATCTAAATTCACACAAACATACAACAAAACGAGAGTAACCTTTTTTATCATTTTTTTAAAAAATATAAAAATTTATATCATTGAAGACTACTCCTTGTGCAACAAATTTTCTTGTGCTCATTATGACAGTGTGACATCACTCAAAAATTTGTTTTCCTTATGCACCCTTCACAAACACACACACACACACACACACACACACACACACACACACACACACACACACACACACACACACACACACACACACATATAGATATACATACATATACAGTCGGACTTCTACTTAGTGGGGCAGTGATGGTCTAGTGCTATAGGGCGCTGGATTGCTGATCCAAAGGTTGGGGGTTGGGGGTTCGGGTCCCACTCTCCACTAGGTTGTCTCTGTCCCCCTCAGTGCAGCGAACTGGGTTATCAAAGGCAGGCCATGTCTCTCACTGTCTATGGTGAGCGGCATGTAAAAGAACCATTGCTGACTTTAGTAAAAAGTAGGCTGCAAAGTCATCAGTGTGTTTCTGTCCCTTGCTAAATGGGTTGTGACAGGAAGGGCATCCGACGTAAAAACCTCTGCCAAGTCAAATGAGCAAATCAGATGATTCGCTGTGGTGACTCCCGAGTAAAAGGGAAAAAAGAGAAGAAGAAGAAGAAAACAGTCGGACTTCTACTTACGAAATCAATCCATTCCAGTGCCTTTTTCGTAACCTGGAGTTTTTTGTAAGTAGAGGCGCATTTTATATGTAAAACGCATGATTCGTTCCAAGGCTCCCAAGACTATCCCATAAACCCTTTAAAAATTATAAAACGACACTAATTTTGTATGAAATATGTGTTAAAAGTAAATGAAAATTATTTACCTTTTTTTAAATCTCTCGAACCACCCATGCGACGCTTTAAAGTCCGGGGGTTGCTGGTCTGAAGAACCCTCATCCCCACCCCCACCCTCCTTCACGAGGTCCTTAAATATGGTGGTTGCTTTTTCCGAAATAATCACCTCCGTCACTGTATCTCCGCTTTTAAGGTCTCCTTCTGCTTCAATACTGTTCCGATTGTAGAGGGGTTTCCGGCCATACTCCTTTGCGATTTCGCTCAACCACATCC
>CM045728.1:13582349-13609849 GCA_024760905.1 Plotosus lineatus
CCTTCGCCGGGTGGCAGGGTTCTCCCTTAGAGATAAGATAAGAGAAGCTGCGCCATCCGGGGAGACCTCGGAGTAGATCCGCTGCTCCTCCGCATTGAGAGGGGCCAGTTGAGGTGGCTCGGGCATCTGGTCAGAATGCCCCCTGGACGCCACCCTGGTGTGGTGTTTCGGGCATGTCCAACCGGGAAGAGACCCCAGGGTCGACCGAGAACACGCTGGAGGGACTGTCTCTCGGCTTGTCAGGGACCGCCTCGGTGTCCCCCCAGGAGAGTTGGAGGAAGTAGCTCAGAAGCGGAAGATGATGATGATGATGATGATGATGATGATGATATTTTAGATTGATTGCACACCAACTGAAATATTTCAGGTCTTTTTTTGTTATAATACTGATGATTTTGGCATACAGCTCAGGAAAACCCTAAATTCCTATCTCAAAAAATTAGCATATCATGAAAAGGTACTCTAAACGAGCTATTAACCTAATCATCAGAATCAACCAATTAACTCTAAACACCTGCAAAAGATTCCTGAGGCTTTTAAAAACTCCCAGCCTGGTTCATTACTCAAAACCGCAATCATGGGTAAGACTGCCGACCTGACTGCTGTCCAGAAGGCCATTATTGACACCCTCAAGCAAGAGGGTAAGACACAGAAAGAAATCTCTGAGTGAATAGGCTGTTCCCAAAGTGCTGTATCAAGCCACCTCAGTAGGACGTCTGTGGGAAGGAAAAAGTGTGGCAGAAAACGATGCACAACCTGAAGAGATGACCGGACCCTGAGGAAGATTGTGGAGAAGGGCCAATTCCAGACCTTGTGGGACCCGTGGAAGCAGTGGACTGGGCTAGAGGCACCGCATTCCCCAGGTCAAGCCACTTTTGAAGCAGAAACAGCGGCAGAAGCGCCTGACCTGGGCTACAGAGAAGCAGCACTGGACTGTTGCTCAGTGGTCCAAAGTACTTTTTTTTCGGATAAAAACAAATTTTGCATGTCATTCGGAAATCAAGGTGCCAGAGTCTGGAGGAAGACGGGGAGAAGGAAATGCCAAAATGCCTGTAGTCCAGTGTCAACTACCCACAGTCAGTGATGGTCTGGGGTGCCATGTCAGCTGCTGGTGTTGGTCCACTGTGTTTTATCAAGGGCAGGGTCAATGCAGCTAGCTTTCAGGAGATTTTGGAGCACTTCATGCTTCCATCTGCTGAAAAGCTTTATGGAGATGAAGATTTCATTTTTCAGCACGACCTGGCACCTGCTCACAGTGCCAAAACCACTGCTAAATGGTTTACTGACCATGGTATTACTGTGCTCAATTGGCCTGCCAACTCTACTGACCTGAACCCCATAGAGAATCTGTGGGATATTGTGAAGAAAAAGTTGAGAGACACCAGACCCAACACTGTGGCTGAGCTTAAGGCTGCTATCGAAGCATCCTGGGCCTCCGTAACACCTCAGCAGTGCCACAGGCTGATTGCCTCCATGCCAGGCCGCATTGAAGCAGTCATTCCAGCAAAAGTATTCCCAACCAAGTATTGAGTGCATAACTGAACATAATTATTTGAAGGTTGACTTTTTTTGTATTAAAAACACTTTTTTTTATTGGTCGGACGAAATATGCTCATATTTTGAGATAGGACTTTTTGGTTTTCATGAGCTGTATGCCAAAATCATCAGTATTCAAACAATAAAAGACCTGAAATATTTCAGTTGGTGTGCAATGAATCTAAAATATATGAAAGTTTAATTTTTATCAGTACATTACAGAAAATAATGAACTTTATCACAATATGCTAATTTTTTGAGAAGGACTAGCATGTGTTAAAAGTAAAAGAAAATTATTAATTAAACCATTATTGAACATTTTTTATTAACACACACACACACACGCACACACACACACCTCTCTCTCTCTGTCTGTCTCTCTCTCTGTCTCTCTCTCTCTCACTCACACACACACACACACACACACACATGGACGGGATGTTTTATTTAATGCGGAATTACAGTACCTTTTGAAAGATCAGAGGTCCTCACTGTATTTCCGTTCAGGTCTCCTTCTGGTTCTGCATCAACCCTCCTAGCCAATTGGAGGCCAGCGGGGCAGGATGTTGAGAGACAGCCAATGAGAGGGCAACTTGCACATCGTGTGAAATTTTGATTGTCATGTTTGAATTTTGAATTTCTTTTCGTAAAAGGGGGTTGTTTTCGTATCGTGGGGACGAAAACTTAGGAAAATGCTTTTCGTAACCCGGGATTTTCGTACCCAGGGGATTTCATAAGTCGGGGGCCGACTGTATATAGATTTGAGCACGACCTAAAAGATGAACTTCCATAAGATTTTCCTTACTTGACAAGTTTCTGAGGGGAACGCCATATGCGTTCCCGACATATATGAAGATCCGTTCATTTAAATCAATTGTTTATATCAGGGAAACATGAGAGAGAGAATGTGAATCTTCTTCTTTTCCTTTCGGCGTTTCCCTTCAGGGGTCGCCACAGCGAATCATCTGCCTCCATCTCACCCTATCCTTTGCATCGTCTTCTCTGACACCAACGACCTTCATATCCTCCTTCACCACATCCATGAATCGTCTCTTTGGTCTTCCTCTAGGCCTTCTGCCTGGTAGTTCTAGCCTCAGCATCCTATTACCAATATACTCACTATCCCTCCTCTGTACATGTCCAAACCATCTCAATCTAGCCTCTCTGACTTTGTCTCCAAAACGTCTTACATGTGCTGTCCCTCTGATGTGCTCATTCCTAATCCTATCCACCCTCGTTACTCCCAAAGAGAATCTCAACATTTTTATCTCCGCTACCTCCAGCTCTGCCTCCTGTCTTTTCCCCAGGGCCACTGTTTCTAAACCATACATCGTTGGCCTCAACACCGTCTTGTACACTTTTCCTTTCATTCTTGCCGATAACCTCCTGTCACACATCACACCGGACACTTTTCTCCAACCATTCCAACCTGCCTGCACACGCTTCTTGACCTCTTTTCCACACTGTCCATTGCTCTGGATTGTTGAGCCTAAGTACTTAAAATCCTCCACCTTTCTTCTCTCTGCTCCCTGTAATCTCACCGTTCCTCTTGGGTCCTTGTCATTCATGCACCTGTATTCTGTCTTACTGAGGCTAATCTTCATTCCCCTCCTTTCCAGGGCATACCTCCACCTCTCTAGATTTTCCTGCACTTGTTCTCTGCTCTCACTATAGATCACAATGTCATCTGCAAACATCATAGTCCATGGGGAATATTCTCTAACCTCGTCTGTCAGCCTGTCCATCACCATAGCAAACAAGAAGGGGCTGAGAGCTGACACTTGATGCAGTCCCACCTCCACCTTGAACTCTTCTGTCACACCAACAGCACACCTCACCACTGTCTTACATCTCTCATACATGTCCTGCACCACTCTAACATACTTCTCTGCCACTCCAGACTCCCTCATGCAATACCACAGTTCTCTCGGCACCCTGTCATATGCTTTCTCCAGATCCACAAAGGCACAATGCAGCTCCGTCTGACCTTCTCTGTACTTCTCCATTAACATCCTCAAGGCAAACACTGCATCTGTGGTGCTCTTTCTTGGCATGAAACCAAACTGTTGTTCACAAATGCTGACCTCTGCCCTTAGTCTAGCTTCCACTATTCTTTCCCATAACTTCATCGTATGGCTCATCAACTTTATCCCTCTGTAGTTGCCACAACTCTGTACGTCTCCCTTGTTCTTAAAAATGGGCACCAGCACACTTCTCCTCCATTCCTCTGGCATCCTCTCACTCTCTAAGACCTTGTTAAATGTTCTTGTCAGAAAATCTATTGCTTCCTCTCCTAGACACTTCCATACCTCCACCGGTATGTCATCAGGACCAACTGCCTTTCCATTCTTCATCCTCTTCAATGCCCTCCTCACTTCACCCTTATTAATCATGGCTACTTCCTGGTCCTCAACAGTCACCTCTTCTACTATTTTTTCTCTCTCATTTTCCTCATTCATCAGCTCTTCAAAGTACTCTTTCCATCTTCCCAGCACACTTCTGTCATCAGTCAATACATTTCTCTCTCTGTCCTTTATCAAGCTAACTTGCTGCACGTCCTTCCCATCTCTATTTCTCTGCTGTGCCAACCTGTATAAATCATTTTCTCCCTCTTTACTTTCCAACCGAGCATACAAGTCATCATATGCGCTCTGTTTGGCCTTTGACACTGCTACCTTTGCCTTCTGCTGTGTCTCCCTGTACTCCTGTTTACTCTCTTCGGTTTTCTCAATGTCCCACTTCATCTTAGCTAACCTCTTCCTTTGTACACACTCCTGCACTTCCTCATTCCACCACCAAGTCTCCTTATCTACTGTCCTTCCAGAGGACACGCCAAGTACTCTCATACCTGTCTCCCTGATCACATTAGCTGTAGTTGTCCAATCATCTGGAAGCACTTCCTGACCACCAAAAACCTGTTTCAACTCCTCCTTGAAGACAACCCGACACTCTTCCTTTTTCAGCTTCCACCACTTTGTCTTCTGCTCTGCCTTTGTATTCTTCACCTTCCTCACCATCAGCATCATCCTGCACACCACCATCCTATGCTGTTTGGCAACACTCTCACCCGCTCCTACTTTGCAGTCACTGACTTCCTTTAAATTACATCGCCTGCACAAGATGTAGTCTACCTGTGTGCTCCTACCTCCACTTTTATAAGTCACCCTATGCTCCTCTCTCTTCTGGAAGAAAGTATTCACCACAGCCATTTCCATCCTTTTTGCAAAATCGATCAACATCTGTCCTTCTGCGTTCCTGTCCTGGATACCAAACCTACCCATCACTTCCTCGTCCCCTCTGTTTCCTGCACCAACATGTCCATTGAAGTCTGCCCCAATGACCACTCTTTCACCTCTGGGGGTATTCTGCATCACTTCATCTAACTCCCTCCAGAATCTCTCCTTCTGTTCTCGCTCACATCCTGTCTGTGGGGCATAAGCAACTTGACCATCACACCTTCAATTTCTAACTTGAGACTCATCACTCTGTCTGACACTCTTTTCACTTCTAGAACATTCCTGACAAACTCCTCCTTCAACATGACTCCGACTCCATTTCTCTATCCATCCACACCATGATAAAACAGCTTAAACCCTGCTCCTAAGCCCACCTGGTCTCCTGAACACACAGTATGTCCACCTTCCTCCTCTGCATCATGTCAGCCAGCTCTCTACGTTTTCCTGCCATAGTTCCAACATTCAAAGTCCCTACTTTCAGTCCTAGACTCATGCCTTTCCTCTTCTCTCTCTGGCAATGGGCACGCCTCCCGCCTCTCCTTCTTCGACGTCTTCGACCAACAGTGGTCCAATTTCCATCAGCACCCTGTTGGTTGACAGCACTGATGGCGGTCGTTGTTAACCCGGGCCTCGACCGATCTGGTATGTCATTCTTTCTTGTGATTCACATAGCTTATTTGGCATTTGTTTTACGCCGGATGCCCTTCCTGATGCAACCCTCTGCATTTATCCGGGCTTGGGACCGGCGTGAGGGAGAGACACTGGTTTGTGCCCCCCCTCACGGCTGAATTAGAGAGAGAATGTGAATGATTTTTATTTATGTAAAGGGGTCACAGGCCCATTTTACAGATGCACAAGTGAAAGAATACAGTTGAAGTGTCATAAAATATACAATGTTCAGTCCTTTATATTTGACAAAAAATTACATCTCTGTTTCAAACCAAGAAATACATATTTAGCTCAGGCATTAATATGGTTCACATTTGTAGTTGACATCAATTAAACAAATTTATCTTCATTTGGGTTTTTCACAAAATAACTTGGTAATATATCGCCTCTCAAACTATTATAAAATGGACAAATCAAGCAAAAATGATATTCAGATTCCACATTAGGTATTGTACAAAAAGGACATCACCTTTCGTGACGCAGCAGTTTCATCTTTCTTCCTTCTTCAATAAGCAGGTTATGATTAAAGCAGCAAAAACGGCATAGAACTATTCTATAGATTGGTTCTCGTATAACTGACAAATATTCCTCAAATTTCACTTCTTTCTTCACACTTCTCAATAAATCCAACTTCGGTACATTATTAAAGCTCTCAAAGCAATTTTGATAATCTATATGGATACACCTTTTTTTTAAATTCCAAAAGGAAAGATTTTACACAATCAACATCCTGATTCAACCAAACGTATCCAAATCCATAACTAAAAAGCAGATTTTTAACATTAAGTGCCCAACAACATTTGCCCTTTTCTGCAAGCGAGTATTGGAAACTATATGCTTTACACAAAATATTATTAACATCTTGGTGTAAAATTCTAACCCAAAATTTTATAATTTTCACATAAAAATTGACTCTAATTGAGAAGCGACCCAATTCACTGCTTGTAGCAATACATGGTGATGAGGGAGCCAAACACATTTTTCGTCTCCACATGCAAAGTTCAGCATCCAGGAACTGTAGGTATAGAAAACATTTCAATAACATAATAATATAAACACAGTGATCCCTCGCTACTTTGTGCTTCAGTTTCTGTGGCTTCAATGCATCGTGGATTTTTCAAAAATATTCATCGAAAAATAAGAAATTAAGGGAAAATAGGGGGAAAAGTTAAGGAAAATGCTGTAAAACAAGGCCAACTATGGGAAAAGAAAGCCCAAACAAACAAAAACAAAAAATAAACAACCAAACCAAACTACTTACATTTTTATGTGAGGTGCACATCTGTATTGACATCTTATTCATTATTTTTAATGTTTAAGTGTTATTATAAGCATTTATAGCATTGAATATGTATTTATTGATATTATATACACATTTACATGTACGTATACGTCAATCGGTGGGGGGTCGATCCCACTTTGTGGAATTCGGTGGTCGTTGTCTCGGTCCCAATTAACCGTGGAAAGTGACGGATCCCTGTAGTTGTTTATTTATTTAATGTCATAAATGATGACATCATTTTAGGTCACAATACTATTATATGCCTCTTGTTCATTTATTTTACTTTTTTTCAAGAAACATTTTCTTTTGTTTTGGTTTTTGTTTTGTTTTTTTTGGTTTTTGTTGTTTTTTTGTTTTTTCCCTTTTCTGAGATGGATTTTTTAAAGAACAACACAAGGTTCTCATGTGCACACTTACACCGGAGGAACAGACTATGGTGTGACAGACGGATGTACACTATAGGTTTTTACGCTCTAAAATAAAAACCAAAAACTTACTGGTGAGATGATTTTTACATATCAACGAAGCACCACACAACACATTAATAATAATACGGTATAAAATGGTAGCAGCAGTAATTAAATTAGCGTATGCTGAAATAGCTCTTGTGCAAGTTAATACTTATTTCTGCTGATATTGGGCAAAGGAAGGTTACACAATGAACAGCCACTGGACCATTATGGAGTCAACGCATACAACTATGCACACCAAGGGCCAATTTTGAACAGCCAGTTAGCCTAATGTTAGCATGTCCGCCTCATAGCAAGAAGGTCCTGGGTTCGATTCCCAGCCAGGGTGTTTCTGCAGGAAGTTTGCATGTTCTCCCTGTGCTTACGTGGGTTTCCTCCAGGTACACAGGTTTCCTTCTACAGTTGTAAAACATGCACAGTTGGTTAATTGGCTGTTTGAAATCGCCTGTAGGTGTGCGCGTGAGTATAAAAACGGTTGTGTGAATGTTGGTCTTGCAATGGTCTGACGAGCTGTCCAGGGTGTACCTCACCCTCACTCAAAGTCAGCGGAGATGGGTGTCAGCCTCCCTGTAACCTTAATTAGGATTAAGCGGTTCAGAAAATGAATTAATGTATGAGTTAGCCTAATTTGCATATTCTTGGACTGTGAGAGGAAGCCAGAGAACCTTGAGGAAACCCACATAAGCATGCAATGTCCACAGAGAACATGCAATCTCCACACAGAAATACCTGAGCCCGGGAACCTAGGACTTTCTTGATGTAATGCAGATGTGCTAATCATGCCACTGCTCCACCCACTGTTATATTAAAGGGTACCTGTACCCAAAATTGACAGCATTAAAAAAAATATCCACTATACCTTATTATTAACTTTTAAACATCGCGTGATGTCGGTAGGTTATGTATAAGTCCACATTTCCTTTTCTTCTTCTGGCTTTTTTTTCACTGGGGTCAAAGGTCATTGTGATGTAACATCATTGACAGTCGTATAGCCAATTGCAGAATGTCAGTATATTTTCCTCAAGCAATTCATGTTCTTTACAACAATCGCACTCCTGATCGGTTTTTTTGACGCACGAATTTTCCACAAGCGCGCCAAATATTTGCTGGTTGTTTGCTACTATTTTCCCGTGTAAGAGCTTCTGCCGACTCTCCAATATCGTCCTCCGAGTTGTCACTTTCCTGGTCCAATTTCATTCAATCTGGATAGTCTTTCTTCAGTGGTTCAGATAAATAACCTTCTAATCCTTCCACGAAATTGTCTCCATCCATGGTTTAAAAAAAAAAACCCGTGAGCTTGTGTTGTTGTGTCAGGTATATAGCTTTACGTTTACATTGCAATCTCGCGGTTCCGGTGGAAGCTTTGTCAACGATGTGACGTCACAGGAAATGCGACGCTGCAAAACTCCTGTGCTCTGAAACTTGACGTTAGTGAAGCCCTTAAATCGCTTAAAGCTGGTTTGTTACAGAATATAATAAACAGCTTATAGGTGTTTTGTCACTAGCTATACACAATACATCAAATTAGGTATATGAGCGCTTTCACTACAGGTACCCTTTAAGGTCATTCTTTTATAATTCCTTGTTTTCTGGATTTCTATTATCTAAACCTAAGATTGGAGATATTGGTGGTGGTGGTGGTGAGGGGGTAATTTTAAGAGCTATTTTTCTTTAAGAACACAGCAGTACAAAAATAAAAGAAAAGGTAAAATTAAAATGCCCTTTCTTGTATTCTTGAAAAAGACTAAACTAGTGGGTTGATTGAAAGATTTAATAATTTGAATACAGTAGTCTGTCCTGAGCTGATGGTGTTCATGTAGTTCTTTTAACCTTTAAACAGGTCAGTGACTCATACTATCACATCATTAACCATCCATTCAAAAAGGAGGTTGCCCTAAAAATACTTCCACACACACACACACACACACACACACACCGCTCCTTTCACCTTTCCTCTGAGCGTGGGATTAAAATTGACTGGACCCCAGGGAGCTTTTGATGCTGCTGCCATCAGCTCAGGTGGATAATAAATGTCAGCATCGAAAGAAAAATTTTAAGCCTCTACTTTCAAAAATGAAAACAAAAGCAAGCAAAAAAAAAAACAAACAAACAAACTGTCCAGTTTAATTGCACGCGTCATGATAGTATTACTTCCGACAGTTTCACATGCCAAACGTGTAGATTTGTACAGGTGAAACTTTTTGATTGTGATGCAAGTATACATGTGCAGGTCTACAGAATGTAGCTATAGTAGCTGTCGCAAAAGGACAACGAAGCGACCGACTTGGCAAAAAAAAAAAAAAAAAATCCATCTTTAATATTCATCCCTCACCCATCATGTAAAGACTGGTGGGAAGCAGGAACTCAAAAAGATATGTTTTTTCCCTCTATTTGTTTTTTTTTTTTTTTTTAATCACAAATGAGGACAGTGGAAGGTGCTGGATTGCCAATTCTAAAGTTGGGGGTTCAAGCCCCACTGTCAACTGTTGTCACTGCTGTTCCCCCCAGTGCAATCAACTGGGTTATTAAAGGCCGGCCATGTCTCTCACTGTCTGTGGTGAGAAGTTCATGTAAAAGAACCATTGCTGACCTTTGACAAGAGTAGGCTGCAACACTGTCAGCGTGTTTCTGCCCTGCGATGGCCTGACGAGCTGTCCAGGGTGTACTCTGCCCTTGCCCAGAGTTGACTGAGATGGGTGCCAGCCACCTGCAAGTCTAATTAGGATTAAGCAGTTCAGATAATGGATAAATGAATGATTTACATTTAGGGGCAATTTTAAACAGCCAATAAGCCAAATGAGCATCTTTTTGAACTACAGAAAAAAACCCACAGTACCCTGAGGAAACCCACACACGCATGAAGAGAGCATGTAAACTCTACATTTAAAAAAAGCTGAATCTTGGAACTCAAAACCAAGAACCTTCTTCTTGTGAGATAGCCACGTTAAATAGTACACCACCCAGGCATGAGATTGGCCATTGATGAAATAAACAGAACACGGGGGGGGGGGGGGGGGGGGGGTTTCACCTTACGAAATGCGCCAAACTCGCTATTCAAACATTCAAACAATGCACGAGTTGCTCTCCATTGACTATCTCCCAACATCTCACCCCGCTGGCCTCCCATCAGCTAGGAGGGATGACACAGCTCCCTCCCATTGGCTACCTCCCAACATCCCGCCCCGCTGGCCTCCCATTGGCTAGGAGGGATGATGCAGCTCCCTTGAGCAGTCTCATGGAGTTTTTCGAGTATGCTCATTGCAACTTTATTTTTTGGCTCAGGCTTTTAACCTTGCATAAGCATTTGTAAGATTATAACTCTCCTAAGAAGTCATGGTCAACACGAAGTAAGTACCTGAAAAGGTATGCTTTTATCATTTTTAAAGGATAGTATTGGGGGCCTTGGAATGAATCACGTGTTTTACACGTAAAATGTGGTTCTACATATGAAAGTTATGAAAAAGGCTCTGGAACGGATTCATTTCGTAAGGTGAGGCCCCACTGAATTTCTACAATAATTAAAGTAATAATAAAAGGAAACTAGAAATATCTAACATATATCATAATTATCTCTCCAAAAGATGAGTAATTTCAAAACTTTTGGAGAGAGTTTGAAAGGTTAAAGTACTTGAAAAGGAATGGCATTGCTGTATCACATATGGAGAAAAAGCAGATGTGCAGATTGTGTTAGATGTTCCTGCAGTGTTTTTAAAGCTATACAATAGATTGTATGTATTTATCACAAAAATTCAATCATCTTACCTTCTAAATTTTCAAGACCAAGGGACCACTTTTAAAATTTATGTCATTGAAAAAAACTGTTTATTTACGCTAACTTCTATGTTCAATATTTACACTATGTACAAATCTCATTCTTGTTGTTTTACTTCTTAAGCTTAATCTTCTTTGTGAGCGACAGGAGCTCAGCTGTTCTTTCCTTCTTTTTAGCTCTCTGCTGTGCTTTCTCTTTCTGTTCCTTCTGATGGTCGAACCTTGCTTGTTTTTGCTTTCTAAAATCGTCTAGATAAAATACAATTACTTATTATACACATGTAAGTCGCTTTTGTATCTGAATGAATAAGTTAAGAAAAAAAATGAAATGATTCTACAGTATATCCGACTTTGTTTACAATATGGTGGCGCCCGTGAACCGATAGGAATGAGGCAAACACACTTTTAAAATTGCGCATAAGTTGCTCTCGTGAGTAAAATTATAATTGCAATTGCATAGTACAGACACTTCTGGACTTACGTTTTTAATTGTTTCCATACGGCCGAACGTAAGTTGAAAGTGAAAGTAAGTTGTTACAGTGACGTATTACGTATGACGTGTGATGTATGATGCTCATACTGTACTATACATCCATAAATACCATTACTGTATCTCATAAAACACCCCTAAATCAATTATTACAAACATAATATTGTAAAATAATACAAATATAGCAAATAATATCAATAATAATTTCAAATAAGTCACTTATTTATACCGAGTTACTTTACATGAATCTTAAAACAGCCAATCAACGCTTACAAGATTTGAAGCGCTCAATACCATAATTAGTGTACTTGCGAAAGTAGTGTACTTGCTGTGGGTTATACAGACTTCCGGTCTTTCAAGTGCACAAGGGTACCGTTGAACTCATTTATAACACAGCCTGCACTGATGTAAATCCCAGCAAAGTGGAGAGTTCTTTCTTTTGTGTAAGTAAGTAAGTAAACTTTATTCAAGAGATGCATACAAAGAACAAGTACAATTCCTAATGAATATTAATATAAAAATAAGTATACACTCTTGGGATTCTGCTAAAAGATAATAAATATCCGTAATTGTTCTGTAATTTGTGCATTCGGGTTTTTATTCATATTACAACTATCTTTGCTTATCTGAGTATGCATGGTAGATTGTGCCGATCTGAGCAGATAGTTAATTCATCTCTGTGTATGAGACTTGCACCCATGCTAGTAGGCTTACACTTCTGACCAACCAGATTTGCTTAGGGTTACAAAAGTCCGCAAAACAGTGTAAACACAAAGATCACAGAGACAATGTCTTAATATAAGGGTAACACGATATATATATATATATATATATATATATATATATATATATATATATATATATATATATATATATATATATATATATATATAATATAAGATAAGATAAGATACAGCTTTATTAATCTCACAATGGAGAAATTCACTGTTACAGGCTCTTGAGGTACTATCAGTAGGGGGTGCAAAAATAGATACAAGTACAAACATACACACATACATATATTATATAAGTAAATAAATAAATAGATACATAAATAGTATAAATTACTAAACAATAAAAGAAAAGAATGGAGAAAAGAATGGAGCAACTTTATAGACTGGCCTATATTAAAGTGTAAATGTATCTGAGTGCAGAGTAGATGGGTTGATATGGTTCACAGTCAGTGGGGTAGATGCGGTTGATTAAAGTGCACGGGGTTTTTATTGCACATAACCGGTATTTTCACAGACAGTTACAAAGTGGCGTTGTACAGTCTGACAGCGGTGGGAATGAACGACCTGCGGTAGCGCTCCTTCCTGCACTGAGGATGCCTCAGTCGTCCACTGAAGGAGCTACTCAGCTTCTCTACAGTCTGGTGCAGTGGGTGAGAGCTGTTGAACAGGATGGATGTGAGCTTTGCTACCATCCTCCTCTCACTCACCTCCTCCACAGAGTCCAGTGGGCAGCCGAGGACAGAGCTGGCCCTCCTGACCAGCTTGTTCAGTCTCTTCCTGTCCCGCTCTGTGCTGCCCGGGGCCCAGCAGATGGCAGCGTAGAGGATTGCAGAGGCTACCACAGAGTCATAAAATGTCCTGAGCAGAGGTCTGCGTATGCCGAAGGACCTGAGTCTCCTCAGAAGGTGGAGGCGACTCTGGCCCTTCTTGTACAGGGCGTTGGTGTTGTGGGACCAGTCCAGTTTATTGTTAAGGTGAACACCCAGGTACTTGAAACTGTCCACTGTCTCAATGTCCTGTCCCTGGATGTTCACTAGTAAATGTGTGTGTGTGTGTTTGAGTGCTTCTCCTGAAGTCGACCACCATCTCCTTCGTCTTCCTAGTGTTCAAGCACAGGTGGTTGCGCTCACACCAGTCCACGAAGTCATATATATATATATATATATATATATATATATATATATATATATATATATATATATATATATAAATATATATATATATATCTTCTTCTTTTCCTTTCGGCTGTTCCCTTCAGGGGTCACCACAGCAAATGATCTGCCTCCATCTCTCCCTATCCTCTGCATCTTCTACTCTTACTCCAACGACCTTCATGTCCGCCTTCACCATATATATATATATATATATATATATATGTGTGTGTGTGTGTGTATTTTATACATCACACTAGACACCTCTGGTTCTGAAATTCCAGTATGCATTATGGATGCCCAATGGAAAGAATGAAAGCCAGCAGAGGCAGTGTGGTGTTCTGGGAAGCGTTCTGCTGGGAAACCTTGGGTCCTGGCTTTCATGTAGATGTTACTTTGACATGTACCATATACCTAAACAGATCAAGTAAACTCCTCCATGGCAGTGGTATTCCCTAATGGCAGTAATCTCTTGAAGCAGGATAATGTTCACTGCCAAACTTTAAAAAAAAAAAAAAAAATGTTTTATTGATGGTTGGAGGAACATGACAAAAATTTCGAGACTTCAAATTCAGCTGCATCTTAATCTCTTACTCTGATCAAGCAGCTGTGAGATTCATTCATTCATTTTCTAGACTGCTTAATCCTAATTAGAATGAAGGGGAGGCTGGCACCCATCTCAGCCCACTTTGGGCGAGGGCAGAGTACATCCTGAACAGTTCGCAAGGTCATTGTAGGGCAGAAACACCCTGACGGCTTTGCAGCACTTCATGACAAAAGTCAGCAATGGTTCTTTTACATGAACCTCCCACCTTAGACAGTGAGAGACATGGCCAGCCTTTGATAACCCAGTTAGCTGCACTGGGGGGGGGGTTGTGATATGTGCTGGACAAACTAGTCCAAACTATGGAACTTACAGAAATTAAATGCTATGTCCCATTACCCACAAGTAACCAACCACTTATCCCCAGTCTTTCATTCTGTGTGCTCCAATGTAAGTTACGGTGTCGATTTAAATTGGGGATCGAGGGGTAGAGGTCATTGATCCTGTCATCTACCAACTGAAACCATTTTTAGTTATTTCTTTATCCGCTTAATCCTAATTATGGTCACGAGGAGGCTGGTGCCCATTTCAGCCGACTTCGGGTGAAGGCAGACTACACGCTGCACAGCTGGCCAGGCCATTGCAGGATGGAAACATGCTGACGTCTTTGCAGCTACACTTGGTGAAAGTCAACAATGGTTCTTATACATGAACCTCTCGCTATAGACAGTGAGAGACATGGCTGGCCTCTGATAACCCAGTTAGCTGCACTGGGGATTTGGGCAGTGACAACCCAGAGAGAGTGGGGCTTGAACCCCCGACCTTAGGATCAATGGTTCATTACCTTACCACCAGGCCACTACTGTCCCCATTTTTAGTTAGTGAATCAGAATAGAGCGGTAGAATATTTTGCAACCTAACGAAGGCCCTTAAAGCAAAAACAACACTTGTCATAGTTACTCTCATTCGAATATCAAGATTAATTTATTTCCGTGTGCAATGTTGTTGTTGTTGTAGGTTCTTCAAGGTCGAAGATGGCCATGACTTCATAGTAGATTGATGATCTGTAGTATGGGTGAAGTCATGACCTGCGCTCGACTTGGATTTAAGTGAGGGAGAGTTGCGCAGATCATCAGCCTCACTCTGTCTATCACTCTTGGTCTATCTGAGTCCGGTGGCATGACATAGTCGAGACGGCTGGGTATAGGTCAGGATGCAGTGGATGGCTAGCAGTGTTCTGTGTGTCTCACTGTGACGTGGTTGCTCTCCAGGACATTTTGCTGAGTCCACTTTCTTGTCTGCTGAACCGATTTGGTGGTTTCTTCCCCACAACCAGCCAGATCTAATCTTTGCCTGTGTAGGTAGACAGGTCCTACTCTTACCGACTGTCCTGTGGCATGCACACATGACAGTGGGGACTCATGATGGCTGGGATGCCTAACCCCATCACAAGTCCAGAAGACCTGCCCACTGACCTGCGTGGGCAATAATCTGGGGCGATAGCTCCTGTTTTGACTTTTTTGTTTGTTTGTTTAGTTATTTGAAAACCGAGTCTCAGACTGGTGATGTCATTGAGGCCAAGGTAACATGTGCAAGTATAGGATTTTGATAAATTCATGTTATTTACTGACAGATTTGTGTTGGAGGTGTGAAAAGGTTGAGATTAAAATCATTACCTGTGATGTGAGAAATCATATATACTCCAGAATTAATACATGGGCCTTGATGATGTCATCACTCTGAGACTCAGGTTTTAATCATCCACCCATAACCTTAAAATTGTAGCTATCAGTTTAAAATTTTGTATAGGTACAGATTTTAGGATCAAGGTTTTTATATTAACTTTCTCATTTAACCCTCAAAAGTTCACTGGTACAAGTGAGATAAATGTAAGTCGCTCTGGATAACGGCATCTGCAAAACATCATAAATCTAAATGTTGGTCTTTAGATGAGAACAACTCGATTAAATAAAATGAAATTCTGAACCGGGGATTTTTTAAAGTATTCTTCAACATTGTGAGATAGAATAATGTGGGATTGCTGGGCTTGGTGGTGGTTTGCACTCTCCTGATGTTCTTGTTTACATATATATCTATACATTCTATATATAGTTTTTTAACTGTTTTAAATCCTGTTCTTTTAAATTTGGGTTAGCGGTGGCCCGGTGGTACGGTGCTGGATTACCAATCATACGTTTGGGGGTTTCAAGGCATGGCCTCTCACTGTCGATGGTGAGAGGCTGGAAAAGAACCATTGTTGACTTTTGACAAGAGGAGGGTGCATAGCCATCAGCGTGTTTCTGCCTTGCGATGGCCTGGCGAGCTGTTCAGGGTGTACTCTGCTCTCGCCCAGAGTCAACTGAGATGGGCGCCAGCCTCCCTGTGACGCTAATTAGGATGTAGCGGTTCAGAAAATGAACGAATGAATACATTTATGTGACAGTAAAATTGTTTAGACTGAAAACAATAACATCAAATACTTTTTTGTTTTCTCTGTCCATTTATTATTAAAGTGTCTCCTTCCATAGTCACCTTTTAAACAAGCTACGAAATAGACGAAAGGAAGTCTATGAAAGACTGAAAATTTTGAGTCATGACTAAAGTCCTGCTACAGAAGCCGAGCATGGATTGTGTTAATATATACAGTATATTTGAATTATGTTGAATTTTATCAGATCCGCGACATTATTTTTTGTGCATACAGTGATCTACTAAAACTTGTTACTTCTTCTCTACAGTATTGTTCCCAACCCTGCTCCTACACACAGATGTAATGGCCGACCATGTGGTAACTGGTCAGTAACAGCAGTCAAGCTTATTCAAATACCCCATAACCTTCAGGAATACCAGGTGTTTCTGCATGTGTAAATCTTTTATGTGCTTGGAGAGTGAAATATGGATTTTAATAAGTCCCTCTAGGAGAGGGCTGCAGTCGAGTCCTGGGAAGCAGGAAGTCGGCGAGATTACCTTACAGTCACCTTTTTGTTTTGTGAAACAATAAACGTGCAAGCTGGATGAGGGAAGAAGGTGTAAATTAATACATTTCAACCTTCAGTTAATTACACGGTGCATGTAAGGACGGAGGATTTTAAAAATAAGGTAAGGGGTATGTGAAGCAAAGTTTAGCATGGTTACCGTTTCAGCTTTCTATCTTTCTTTCATTCATTCTTTCTTTCTTTCTCTTTTTCTTTCTTTTTTGTTTCTATTCCACACAGGTGCTGCCTCATCTCATAATAGTCAGGTTCCATCTTCTTCATGGCCATTCGTACTCTTAAGTGCGGTTTTGGGAAATACATTAAAAACCTTCGAACTGGGGCCGTGTTCCACCCCCGATTTTTCCAAAATGTGTATTCCAGAGCTTGTTCTTAACTCTTCCCAGTAGAACCAAAAGTAATTGCTATCTTATATGTATTGGTATCAGTGGAAAGCTCTTTCTGGCCCTGAACACTGATCCTGTATTCTGCACTGACCATACAAGAATATTGAGCAGTTTTTCTCTGCCACTCAATTATTTATGTGCAAATCAATACGCACAAGCTCGTGGGGGTAGGAACCTGAGGAAGAAGCGGCTTTATGGATCTGTATAAATTTTTACGTTTTTTCAAATATTCAAAAATGCGCATATAAATATATATATATATATATATATATATATATATATATATATATATATATATATATATATATATATATTCTTCTTTTCTTCTTTTGCTTTTGGCTTTTCCCTTCAGGTGTCGCCACAGCAAACCATTTGCCTTCATCTCACCCTATCCTCTGTATCTTCTACTCTGACTCTAATTACCTTCATGCCCTCCTTCACCACATCCATAAATCTTCTCTTTGCTCTTCCTCTAGACCTTCTGCCTGGTAGTTCCAACCTCAGTATCCTACTACCAATATACTCACTATCCCTCCTGTATACATGTCCAAACCATCTAAATCTAGCCTCTCTGACTTTGTCTCCAAAACCTCTAACATGTGCTGTCCCTCTGATGTACTCATTTCTGATCCTATCCATCCTTGTTACTCCCAAAGAGAACCTCAACATTTTCATCTCTGCTACCTCCAGCTCAGCCTCCTGTCTTTTCCCCAGGGCCACTGTTTCTAAACCATACAACATCACTGGCCTCATCACCATCTTGTACACTTTTCCTTTCATTCTTGCCAATACCTTCCGATCGCACAGCACACCAGATAATTTTCTCCAACCATTCCAACCTGCTGCATGCGCTTCTTCACCTCTTTTCCACACTCTCCATTGCTCTGGATTGTTGTGTCTAAGTATTTAAATCCTCCACCTTCTTTATCTCTGCTCCCTGTAACCTCACTTCTTGGGTCTTTGTAGTTCACACAGGGCATACCTCCACCTCTCTAGATTTTCCTGCACTTGTTCTCTGCTCTCACTACAGATCACAATGTCATCTGAAAACATCATAGTCCGTGGAGATTCTTGTCTAACCTCATCTGTCAGCCTGTCCATCAACATAGGAAACAAGAAGGGGCTCAGAGCTGACCCGTGATGCAGTTCCACCTCCACCTTGAACGCTTCTATCACACCGACAGCACACCTCACCACTGTCTTACATCTCTCATACATGTCCTGCACCACTCTAACATACTTCTCTGCCACTCCAGACTTCCTCATACAATACCACAGTTCCTCTCTCGGCACCCTGTCATATGCTTTCTCCAGATCCACAAAGGCACAATGCAGCTCCTTCTGACCTTCTCTGAACTTCTCTATGAACATCCTCAAGACAAAGACTGCATCTGGGGTGCTCTTTCTTGGCATGAAACCAAACTGTTGTTCACAAATGCTGATCTCTGCCATTAGTCTATCTTCCACTATTTTCCCCATAGCTTCATCGTATGGCTCATCAACTTTATCCCTCTGTTGTTGCCACAACTCTGCACGTCTCCCTTGTTCTTAAAAATAGGCACCAGTTCACTTCTCCCCCATTCCTCCGGCATCCTCTCACTCTCTAAGACCTTGTTGAATGTTCTTGTCAGAAAATCTACTGCTACCTCTCCTAGACACTTCCATGCCTCCACCGGTATGTCATCAGAACCAACTGCCTTTCCATTCTTCCTTCTCACCACTTCACCCTTACTAATCTTTGCTACTTCCTGGTTCTCAACAGTCACCTCTTCCACTCTTTTTTCTCTCTCATTTTCCTCATTCATCAGCTGTTCAAAGTACTCTTTCCATCTTCCCAGCACATTTCTGTCATCAGTCAACATCTTTCCCACTCTGTCCTTCATGACTCTAACTTGCTGCACCTCCTTCCCATCTCTATTTCTTTGCTGTGCCAACCTGTATAAATCATTTTCTCCCTCCTTACTGTCCGAGTATACCGAGTATACAAGTAATCATGCGCCCTCTGTTTGGCCTTTGACACCGCTACCTTTGCCTTACGCTGTGTCTCCCTGTACTGCTGCTTACTCTCTTCGGTCCTCTCTATATCCCATTTCTTCTTCGCTAACCTCTTTTGTACACACTCCTGCACTTCTTCATTCCACCACCAAGTCTCCGTATCTACTGTCCTTCCAGAGGACACGCCAAGTACTCTCATACCTGTCTCCCTGATCACATTAGCTGTAGTTGTCCAATCATCTGGAAGCACTTCCTGACCACCAAAAACCTGTTTCAACTCCTCCTTGAAGACAACCCGACACTCTTCCTTTTTCAGCTTCCACCACTTTGTCTTCTGCTCTGCCTTTGCCTTCTTCACCTTTCTTACTATCAGCATCATCCTGCACACCACCATCCTATGCTGTTTGGCAACACTCTCACCCACTACTACTTTGCAGTCACTGACTTCCTTCAAATTACATCGCCTACACAAGATGTAGTCGACCTGTGTGCTCCTACCTCCGCTTTTATTAGTCACCCTATGCTCCTCTCTCTTCTTGAAGAAAGTATTCACCACAGCCATTTCCATCCTTTTTGCAAAATCGATCAATATCTGTCCTTCTGTGTTCCTGTCCTGGATACTAAACCTGCCCATCACTTCCTCGTCCCCTCTGGTGTCTGCACCAACATGTCCATTGAAGTCTGTACCAATGACCACTCTTTCACCTCTGGTGGTACTCTGCATCACTTCATATAACTCACTCCAGAATCTGTTTTTCTCTTCTAGCTCACATCCTGCCTGTATGGCATAAGCACTAACAACATTGAACATCACACCTTCAATTTCTAACTTGAGACTCATCACTCTGTCTGACACTATTTTCACTTCTCGAACATTCCTGACCATCCCCTCCTTCAAGATGACTCCTACTCCATTTCTCTTCTCATCCACACCATGAAAAAACAGCTTAAACCCTGCTCCAAAGCTTCTAGTTTTTCTACCTTTCCACCTGGTCTCCTGAACACTCAGTATGTCCACCTTCCTCCTCTGCATCATGTCAGCCAGCTCTCTATGATTTCCTGTCATAGTTCCAACATTCAAAGTCCCTACTCTCAGTCCTAAACTCATGCTTTTCCTCTTCTCTCTCTGCCTACGGACACGCCTCCCGCCTCTCTTCTTTGATGCTTTGAAGTCTTCGACCAACAGTAGTCCAATTTCCACCAGCACCCTGTTGCAATATACATACTATGCATATACATATATACTAGTATAATATATATATATAGATATATATATATATATATATATATATATATATATATATATATATATATATATATATATATATATATATATATATATATATATATATATATATTTGTTTGGTTGTTTTTTCCTAAATAATGTAGGGCCACAATGGAAAAAAAGAGGAAAATCCAACCTTTAATTGAACCTATTTTTCATCAACACAGCTCCTAATCGTCTCTTATAATGTTTCATAAGATGGGAGAATACAGAAAGAAGGATCGTGTATCGTTCCTCTTTGCACAATCTGTCTAAATCATCCAGCGAGCTGGGTCCTCTCCTTTGCACTCTCCTCTGTGGCTCACTCCACAGGTTTTAAATGAGGTTGAGGTCTGGGGACAGAAATTGATATAGGAGGAGCTTGACTTTGTGTCTTGTAAACCATTTCTATGTAGATTTGGTCACATGTTTTGGGTCAAATTCTTGCTGAAAGACTCAGTGAAGGCCCATTTTCAGCTTTCAGGCTGAGGCTGCCAGATTTTGGAGTAAAATGTTCTGGTATTTCAAAACATTCTTGATGCCATGCACCCTAACAAGATTCCAGGGTCCTCTGGAAGAGAAACAGGCCCACAGCATCACCAATCCTCCCCCATACTTCATAATGGGCGTGAGGTGCTTTTCTGCATACTCATCTATTGTGTTCTGCCAGACCCACATAAAATGTTTGTTGCCCAAAATCTCAATCTTGGTCTCATTTAACCAAAGCACATGGTCCCAGTCGAAGTCCCAGTACCACTTAGCGAACCCAAGATGTTTGCTTTTATGATCGTGAGTGAGAAAAGTTTTTTCCCTGCATGCCTCCCAAACAGCTTGTTGGCAAGTAGATAGCACGTGATGGTTGTCTTGGAGATTTTGTGTCCCATGATGGTTCCATTTGTTGCAACTCTTTAACAGTGAGCTTCTGAGAACTTTTTATTCTTCATTCATTCATTTTTTGAACTTCCTCATCTTAATTAGGGTCACTAGAAAACTGGTGCCCATCTCAGCCAACTCTGCACAAGTACACCATAGACAGCTAGCCAGGTCATCGCAGTCCAGAAACATGTTGACGGCTATGGAGCCTACTCTTGATGAAAGTCAGCAATGGCTCTTTTAAATGAACCTCACACCATAGCCAGTGACAGACATGGCCAGACTTTGATAACCCAGTTAGCTGCACTGACAGCAGTGACAACCATTGACAGTGGGGCTTGAACCCCCAACCTTAGGATCAGTGATCCAGCACCTTACCACCAGTCCACTACTGCTCACCAAGAACTTTTTATTTCTCTTACATTAATTTCTCCTCACTGTGTACAGTGGTAAAATAACCTTGCGTCCTCGTCCAGGCTTGTTTACCACTGTTCGGGTTGCTTTAAACTTCTTAATGATTCCTCTGACAGTAGATATGGGCAGGTGCAGGCGAGAGGCGATTTTCTTGTAACAATTGTCTGACTTGTGAAGGTCAACACACATCTCTTTTAGTTGAATGGTGTGTTCCTTTGGATGGGGTTTGGGAAAGACCATGTTGAAGAGTGTATAAGAAAAATGGCCTGTGTCATTTCATGTTCATACCCCAGGGAAACAGTGGGGCCCATGGAGAGTTGTGAAAAGTGGGTGGGGGTGAGGAGGCTAAGAAAAAATGTTGAGATTTTAGCTAATTTGAAAAACTAATCTCATTGATTGGGTTTGGAAAACGAGGCATGTGCGATGTTCTGATCTTAGTCTTTCATACTTGTATACACACCCAAGGAACAAGGTCTGATAGGGGCAGCGCTCGTATTCTTGTGTTGATGTTTCAAAGCCACATTTTGGTACATTCCCTAGAAGGCAGCCACTATATTACCATATGCTTGGTGCACAAGTATTTACGGTACACGATGTACATGAAGGTTATACTATGCTTGTACAACCTATGCATTTTAAACATTTTTCAGAGTCAGTAGACATACTTAAAAGAAATGTGTTGAGAAAAAATGGGGAGGTGCTTCAGTTCTGCAGCCCCTGACAGAACATGATGAATTACTAATTAAATGTTCCTAGATACTCTGGTCAGTTTTGAAAACTACTGTAGAAATGACAGAAATACTTCAACTGCATAGGAATTGGTGGGGTGCCAATAATTGTGGAACAGGCGATTTTATGAAAAATAAATATTTCGTAGTCAAGGATTTTTTTCCCCCTTAAAATTCACTTGAGTTAAAGGTTACTCTTTTCTACATATTTACAGCGTGAGAGTCACTTTTGCAATAAAAATGTACTAGTAATTGATTTTAATGCATGTAACACATCATAACCAGGGGTGTCAATAATTATCTAAGGTAGTGTGTGTGTGTGTGTGTGTGTGTGTGTGTGTGTGTGTGTGTGTGTGTGTGTGTGTGTGTGTGTGTGTGTGTGTGTGTGTGTATATATATATATATATATATATGAGGGCAGTGGTGGTCTAGTGGTATAGGGCACTGGATCACTGATCCAATGGTTGGGGGTTCGAGTCCCACTCTCCACAAGTTTGTCACTGTCCCTCCCAGTGCGGCTAACTGGGTTATCAAAGGCGGGCCATGTCTCTCACTGTCTATGGTGAGAGGCATGTAAAAGAACTATTGCTGACTTTTGTAAAAAGTAGCTGCAAAGCCGTCAGCGTGTTTCTATCCCTTGCTAAAAGGGTTGTGACAGGAAGGGCATCCGACGTAAAAACCTCTGCCAAATCAAACGTGCGAATCAGATGATTCGCTGTGGCGACTCCTGAGTAAAAAGGGAAAAAGCCGAAAGGAAGACAGACATATATATATATATATATATATATATATATATATATATATATATATATATATATATATATATAGATATATAGATATATATATATATAATATTACATATGCATGCCAAGGTGAAAAACCTTAAAAAAACAAAAACATTGTATGTGTCTCACTTGTTTGATATCAAATCTCCTTCATTTGAAACAAAATATGAAGAGTCTGTTACAATTAAAAATTGGTGTGTTAGATCGTGTCTATTAGTCACAGACTCATTGTATTACAAGCATGGTCCTTCATTTCATTTTACAGTAAGTCACTAAAGTGTTACACATCAGTGGCATCTTTAATAAGAGTCACACCAATTCTGCTAACAAAGTCAAACATCAAACAGCTTTTTGAGCTTATGTTTATATATGTATCAATGCTTGAGTGGGTTTCCCCCAAGCACTCTGGTTTCCTCTCACAGTCCAAGGCAAGCCCATTAGACTAACTAACTATTCCCTGAGTGTGAGTGTTAATGGTGTTTTGTGTGTGTGTGTGTGTGTGTGTGTGTGTGTGTGTGTGTGTGTGTGTGTGTGTGTGTGTGTGTGTGTGTGTGTGTGTTTTAGCCCTGCGGTGGATCAGAGAGCTGTTCCTGGTGTACCCTGCCATCACCAAAAGTTGGCTGAGGTCAACTTTTTCTTAAACATGTGGTGATTTTTAACAAACTGTATTAATCAAACAAGGAACATTTTGGCTCAGCATTTAACCCATCCAAAGTGAGCATAAACACACACACACACACACACACACACACACACACACACTTGGACCAGTGGGGTGGCACAAATTTTGTCACCCGAAGAGAAGTTCGGGGTTAGTTGCCTTGCTAAAGGGCACTTCAGTCATGAAGGTGGAAGAAGGGAAGGTACCAGTGATCTTTAGGTCCACAGCCCAGTTCTTAAACTGTTCAGTGTGTACCTTGCCTCTGTGTACTGTCAGCTGAGCTAGGCACCAGCCTCTCACTGACCCTAGTAGGATTAAGCTGTTCAGTAAAAAGTGAGTGAGTTATAAAGTAATTACATCAGGTTACATTACTGTGGTACCTCACCTTACGAAATTAATCCGTTCCAGAGATGGTTTCGTAACCGGCATTTTTCATAAGTAGAACCGCATTTTACATGTAAAACACGTGATTTGTTCCAAGGCCCCCAATACTACCCCATAAACCCTTTAAAAATTATAAAAGCATAACTTTTCAGATACTTACTTCATGTTGACCATGTCTTCTTAGCAGAGTTATAATCTTACAAATGTTTATGCAAGGTTGAAAGCCTGAGCCAAAAAAATAGTTGCAGTGAGCACACTCGAAAAACTCATGAGCATGTAGCTGCTCAAGGGAGGTGCGTCATCCCTCATGGCCAGTGGAGGCCAGCAGGGCAGGAAGTTGGAAGATAGTCAATGGGAGAGCAGTTTGTGCATTATTTGAATGTTTGCAGTGGCCCTTCTTGCTATATGACATTCCTACGTCTGCAGTTGAAGCCATGGAAAGACTCTGCAGCAGGTTTTTTAGAAGATGGCTAGGGGTTCCACCTAGTTTCAGTGCAATCAACATTTACAGCAAGTCTGCCAAACTAACACTACCAGTGGCCTCTCTAGTAGAAGAATTCAAGGTCGCAAAAGCACGAGCCATCACCACACTTTGCACATCCAAAGACAAGAACCTATCAGGAGAAACCATCAAGAGCGGAAGGAAGTGGAAGCCTCAGAGAGCAGCTACAGGAGAACTTGTTTCGTGTCTTCTTCTTCTTTTCCTTTCGGCTTTTCCCTTCAGGGGTCGCCACAGCGAATCATCTGCCTCCATCTCACCCTGTCCTCTGCATCTTCTTCTCTTACACCAATGACCTTCATGTCCTCCTTCACCACATCCATGAATCGTCTCTTTGGTCTTCCTCTAGGCCTTTTGCCTGGTAGTTCCAGCCTCAGCATCCTATTACCAATATACTCACTATCCCTCCTCTGTACATGTCCAAACCATCTCAATCTAGCCTCTCTGAGAACTTGTTTCGTGTACACAGACAAAAAAATTTGGAAAATGTTTTTTGTAACCTGGATTTTTCGTTTGCTGGGACTATCGTAAGGTGTGGTGCCACTGTACTTTTTTTTTTTTTAATGTGGTACTTGGATAACATTACTGATTATTATTTTTTAAAATAGTTGATTATTCAAAATGCAAAATACTTTTTTTTTTTTTTTTTAAGTAACCATTCCAACCCTGTATTTCAAACACTGACTGTACTGATTGGTTTAAAAAAAAAAAAAAAACGACAGTATCTGGATGTTACGAGGAGGTGGCGTGGTGGCATAGAGCTTAGCATGTCCGCCTCCCAGCAAGAGCGCCGCGGGTTCCTGTCCAAGGCTCAGGTGTTTCTGTGTGGAGTTTGCATGTCTCCTTCACAGCACTTCTGTCCAAACATTACACATTAGGTTAACCGGCTGTTCCAAATTGCCTCGATGTGTGAGCATGAGCGTGAATGTAAGCGTGTGGTGGCGAACTGTTCAGGCGCACCATGCCTTCGCCCAGTGTTAGCTGAAATAGGTACCAGCTTCCCCGCGACCCTGGTGGGATTAAGTGGCTCGGCAAATGAATGAGTGAGTAAAATATTGCTAGTCTCATGCCGCACTCAGAGTTACGGTGCTACAGGCATGTCGGGGTTCATTCCCATGAATTTAATCTCCACACTCTTGACATTTTTTTTTTTTTTTTGGCTTATTAGGAATGAAACACAGCGTCTGGAAGAGAAATCAGTGCCTTTATTTCCAGTCACAAATCCATATTTGAGTGAGACATGTTGCTTTCCAGCCAACTTCATCCCTGTGCACTGAGATGTGGCTGTAGGCTTTGGCCGTGTCTTCCACTACAGAAGCAGGACTGGGAGAAGAAATTCTGTTGATAATGACTGAGGTCACACAGGAAAGACATTTTCGTTCTCAGCTGTCTGTATTCCATTCAGCTCTAACCCTTGAGTCTTTGCTCAGGGAAGCTTTTGACATTTAGTCATCGCCATTTTCCACCACCAAAATACCATCCATGAAATATGACAGACTAATATTAAAATAAGTCTTGGCTTTTCCAAATAGCCTCAGAGATGTAGAAATTGTAGTCAGAAGCAATGTGTCTTCTCAGAGCGAGAGCACTAGCTCAGACACGTCTGGTTTTGTTTTTCATATTGTATCTGATATGATTTATGGATAGCATGAGAAAGAGAGGCAGGTCTTACTGTATTGGGTGTTGCACAGTGTATGACACGAGGCCAGGAATTTTTATTTAAAAGAAAAACAAGGGCATGAGTATAACTGGAGGTATTTTTCCATCGACTCTCCCAGCCCACTCTGACTTTATATTAACCTGATATATAAATATTTAAATTATTATTTTTTTAATATATTTTTTTCAGTAGGTCAGAACGGTGACATAGTGGTTAGCTTGTCTACCTCACAGCAAGAAGGTTCTGGGTTTGATTCCCAGCTCGGGTGTTTCTGTGTGGGATTTGCGTGTTCCCTCCGTGCTTGCGTGGGTTTCCTCCCGGTTCTCTGGTTTCCTCCCACGGTCCATAAATGGGCACAACAGGTTAATTTGCTGTTCCAAATCACTCCTAGGTGTGAGTGTGAGTAGGAATGGTTGTGTGAGTGTTGGCCCTTGCAATGCCCTGACAAGCTGTCCCGGGTGTACCCTGCCCTCACTCTGAATCAGTTGTGAGGGGCAGCAGCCTCTCCATGACCCTAATTAGACATAAACGATTCAGAAAATGAAAGAATGTTTGTAAAACACGTGAATAAGCGATACTACGGCTGTGAGCTTGGTGGTTTTTGAAGAAAATCTTTTTTTTTTTTCAACTAAAATGAAGTCGGGCAGTGGGGGCCTGGTGGTAAAGGTGCTGGATCACTGATCCTATGGTTTGGGGTGTGAGATCCACTCTCCACAAGGTTGTCACTGTCCCCCCCATGTCCCCGGCCATGTCTCTCACTGTCTATGGTGTGAGGTTCATGTAAATAAACCATTGCTGACTTTCGACAAGAGGAACTGCATAGTCGTCGGTGTGTTTCCACCCTGAGATGGCCTGGCGAGCTGTTCAGGGTGTACTCTGCCCTCGGCTGAATGGAATGGGCTCCAGCCTCCCCACGACCCTAATTAGGACAGAAAATGAACTGAACTAAAATGAAGTAATTGTGGAAATAGGAAG
>CM045728.1:13612349-13652349 GCA_024760905.1 Plotosus lineatus
AGCTCCAAAGGAACACCAATGAATAGCCTGTATTTCCACAGCCATGTCTGTATATATGTGAGCAAGTATAGCAGGTGGTAATGTACTGCGTCCAATCATTCTTCACAAATAGTGCAGCAAAAGATTTTTAAACAGGCGACATGTGAGCTTGCCACGCCTTTAACATGACCTTGTGTGTAGAGGTTAACATGGCTATCTCACAGGAAGATGGTTCTTGGTTTTGAGTTCCAATATCCAGTTTTTTTCTGTCGAGTTTACATGCTCTCTTCCTGCTCGTGTGGGTTTCCTCAGGGTACTGTGGGTTTTTTTTTCGTAGTTCAAAAAGATGCTCATTAGGCTTATTGGCTGTTTAAAATTGCCCCTAGATGTAATGCATTAATTTATCCATTTTCCGAGCTGCTTAATCCTAATTAGGGTTGCAGGTGGCTGGCGCCCATGACAGTCAACTTTGGGCAAGGGCAGGGTACACCCTGGACAGCTCACCAGGCCATCGCAGGGCAGAAACATGCTGACGGCTATTGTTACGTATGCCAAATGGATACTATCGGACGAGCCCCCAATTTTGTTACGTATGGAATTTAGAAGATGGAAATTGCCCCGTGAAACCAGCAAAGCACGACAAACCACAACATAAACTATATACATTTTAATAATATAAACAAAGTAAGGGAAAATAATACTTACAGCTTAAAGCCAAACAAAATACAAATTAACAAAGGGTCCCATAGTCACCAAGCACCTGCAGCATGGTAAATTTAGAAGTGGTGCGCGCTGGGGGGGAAAACAACTTGTAATCCCCCGTTAGACAGAAACAAATGATTAAAATCCTTGCGTGGACTGTGGATGAATGTGGACGATGGACTTTGGCGATGAAGTCTCGGACAACAAAACTTGGGTGAAGATTCCATGATTCGCCTTGGATGAGATGAGCCGCTGCGATGAGTTCCCTTAGAGTATCTGCGTGCAAAAGAGACCCGAAGACACTGGAAGAGGCTGGACAAGACAGCACCAGGTCCTTAATATACCCTCCCCAAAGTTCTGGAAAATTCCATTCTCAAAGTTTCTGAATCAACTGACCCGCCACCAGGGCGCATGCGCAACCAGGTCCATCTCGAAGTTTCCAGACCCCCTTACATCTGAATCATACCATGTGACACTAGTTACAGCACACTCTGAATCTAATTATGTACACCGTTTACACACTCACATTTATACAGAATACATGTGCATGAATGACAAGGACCAAAGAGTAACGGTGAGGTTACAGGGAGCAGAGATAAGAAAGGTGGAGGATTTTAAGTACTTAGGCTCAACAATCCAGAGCAATGGAGAGTGTGGAAAAGAGGTCAAGAAGCGTGTGCAGGCAGGTTGGAATGGTTGGAGAAAAGTGTCCGGTATGATGTGTGATCGGAGGGTATCGGCAAGAATGAAATGAAAAGTGTACAAGACGGTGTTGAGGCCAACGATGTTGTATGGGTTAGAAACAGTGGCCCTGGGGAAAAGACAGGAGGCAGAGTTGGAGGTAGCAGAGATGAAAATGTTGAGGTTCTCTTTGGGAGTAACGAAGATGGATAGGATCAGGAATGAGTACATCAGAGGGACAGCACATGTAAGACGTTTTGGAGACAAAGTCAGAGAGGCTAGATTGAGATGGTTTGGACATGTACAGAGGAGGGATAGTGAGTATATTGGTAATAGGATGCTGAGGCTGGAACTACCAGGCAAAAGGACTAGAGGAAGACCAAAGAGACGATTCATGGATGTGGTGAAGGAGGACATGAAGGTCGTTGGTGTAAGAGAAGAAGATGCAAAGGATAGGGTGAGATGGAGGCAGATGATTCGCTGTGGCGACCCCTGAAGGGAAAAGCCTGTCCTCTGCATCTTCTTTTCTGCCTCCAACGGCCTTCATGTCTTCCTTCACCACATCCATAAATCTCTTCTTTGGTCTTCCTCGAGGCCTTCTGCCTGGTAGTTCCAACCTCAGCATCCTACTGCCAATATACTCACTATCCCTCCTCTGTACATGTCCGAACCATCTCAATCTAGCCTCTCTGACTTTGTCTAGAAAACGTCTTACATGTGCTGTCCCTCTGATGTGCTCATTCCTGATCCTCTCCATCCTCGTTACTCCCAAAGAGAACCTCAAAATTTTCATCTCTGCTACCTCCAGCTCTCCCTCCTGTCTTTTCCCCAGGGCCACTGTTTCTAACCCATACAACATCGTTGGCCTCAACACCGTCTTGTACACTTTTCCTTTCATTCTTGCTGATACCCTCCTATCACACATCACACCGGACACTTTTCTCCAACCATTCCAACCTGCCTGCACACGCTTCTTCACCTCTTTTCCACACTCTCCATTGCTCTGGATTGTTGAGCCTAAGTACTTTAAATCCTCCACCTTCGTTATCGCTGCTCCCTGTAACCTCACCGTTCCTCTTGGGTCCTTGTCATTCATGCACATGTATTCTGTCTTACTGAGGCTAATCTTCATTCCCCTCCTTTCCAGGGCATACCTCCACCTCTCTAGATTTTCCTGCACTTGTTCTCTGCTATCACTACAGATCACAATGTCATCTGCAAACATCATAGTCCATGGGGAATCTTGTTTAACCTCGTCTGTCAGCCTGTCCATCACCATAGCAAACAAGAAGGGGCTGAGAGCTGACCCTTGATGCAGTTCCACCTCCACCTTGAACTCTTGTGTTACACCGACAGTGCACCTCACCACTGTCTTACATCTCGAATACATGTCCTGCACCACTCTAACATACTTCTCTGCCACTCCAGACTTCCTCATGCAATACCACAGTTCTTCTCTCGGCACCCTGTCATATGCTTTCTCCAGATCCAGATATGTCTGTCTTCCTTTCGGCTTTTTTCCTTTTTTTACTCAGGAGTCACCACAGCGAATCATTTGATTCACACGTTTGATTTGGCAGAGGTTTTTACGTCGGATGCCCTTCCTGTCACAACCCTTTATAGCAAGGGACAGAAACACGCTGACGACTTTGCAGCCTACTCTTTACGAAAGTCAGCAATGTTTTTTTTACATGCCTCTCACCATAGACAGTGAGAGACATGGCCCGCCTTTGATAACCCAATTAGCTGCACTGGGGGGGACAGTGACAACCTTGTGGAGAGTGGGACTCGAACCCCCAACCTTTGGATCAGCGATCCAGTGCCCTATACCACTAGACCACCACTGCCCCCTCCAGATATATATATATATATATATATATATATATATATATATATATATATATATATATATATATATATATATATATATATATATATATATATAGAGAGAGAGAGAGAGAGAGGGTCTAGGACTGAGAGTAGGGACTTTGAATGTTGGAACTATGAAAGAAAAAGGTACAGAGCTCGCTGACATGATGCAGAGGAGGAAAGTGGACATACTGTGTGTTCAGGAGATCAGGCGGAAAGGTAGCAAGGCTAGAAGCTTAGGAGCAGGGTTTAAGCTGTTTTTTCATGGTGCAGATGGAAAGAGAAATGGAGTAGGAGTCATCTTGAAGGAGGAGTTTGTCAGGAATGTTCGAGAAGTGAAAAGAGTGTCAGACAGAGTGATGAGTCTCAAGTTAAAAATGAAAGGTGTGATGGTCAATGTTGTTAGTGCTTATGCCCCACAGGCAGGATTTGAGCTAAAAGAGGACAGATTCTGGAATGAGTTAGATGAAGTGATGCAGAGTACCCCCAGAGGTGAAAGAGTGGCCATTGGTGCAGACTTCAATGGAAATGTTGGTGCAGGAAACAGAGGAGATGAGGAAATGATGGGCAGGTTTGGTATCCAGGACAGGAACACAGAAGGACAGATGTTGATTGATTTTACAAAAAGGATAGAAATGGCTGTGGTGAATACTTTCTTCCAGAAGAGACAGGAGCATAGGGTGACTTATGAAAGCGGAGGTAGGAGCACACAGGTAGACTACATCTTGTGTAGACGATGTAATTTGAAGGAAGTCAGTGACTGCAAAGTAGTAGTGGGTGAGAGTGTTGCCAAACAGCATAGGGTGGTGGTGTGCAGGATGATGCTGATGGTAAGAAAGGTGAAGAAGGCAAAGGCAGAGCATAAGATAAAGTGGTGGAAGCAGAAAAAGGAAGAGTGTGGTGTTTTCTTCAAGGAGGAGTTGAAACAGGCTTTGGGTTGTGAGGAAGTGCTTCCAGATGACTGGACAACCACAGCCAATGTGATCAGGGAGACAGGTAGGACAGTACTCGCTGTGTCCTCTGGAAGGAAAGTAGATAAGGAGACTTGGTGGTGGAATGAGGAAGTGCAGGAGTGTGTACAAAGGAAGAGGTTAGCTAAGAAGAAGTGGGACATTGAGAGGACCGAAGAAAGTAAACAGGAGCACAGGGAGACGGAGCGTAACGCAAAGGTAGCGGTGTCAAAGGCCAAACAGAGGGTATGATGACTTGTATGATAGGTTGGACAGTAAGGAAGGAGAAAATGATTTATACAGGTTAGGACAGCAGAGAAATAGAGATGGGAAAGACTTGCAGCAAGTTAGAGTGATAAAAGACAGAGTGGGAAATGCATTGACTGATGACACAAGTGTGCTGGGAAGATGGAAAGAGTACTTTGAAGAGCTGATGGATGAGGAAAATGAGAGAGAAAAAAGAGTAGAAGAGGTGACCGTTGAGGACCAGGAAGTAGCAAAGATTAGTAATGCTGAAGTGAGAAGGGAATTGAAGACGATGAAGAGTGGAAAGGCAGTTGGTCCTGATGATGGATACCAGAGGAATGGAGAAGAATTGTGCTGGTGCCCATTTTTAAGAACAAGGGAGACTTGCAGAGTTGTGGCAACTGCAGAGGGATTCAGTTGATGAGCCATACGATGAAGTTATGGGAGAAAATCGTGGAAGCTCGACTAAGGGCAGAGGTCAGCATTTGTGAACAACAGTTTGGTTTCCTGCCAACACAGATGCAGTGTTTGCCTTGAGGATGTTAATAGAGAAGTACAGAGAAGGTCAGAAGGAGCTGCATTGTGCCTTTGTGAATCTGGAGAACACATATGACAGGGTTCCCGAGAGAAGAACTGTGGTATTGTATGAGGAAGTCTGGAGCGGCAGAGAAGTATGTTAGAGTGGTGCAAGACATGTATGAGAGATTTAAGACAGTGGTGAGGTGTGCTGTCGGTGTGACATAAGAGTTCAAGGTGGAGGTGGGACTGCATCAAGGGTCAGCTCTCAGCCCCTTCTTGTTTGCTATGTTGATGGACAGGCTGACAGACGAGGTTAGAGAAGAATCTCCATGGACTATGATGTTTGCATATGACATTGTGATCTGTAGTGAGAGCAGAGAACAAGTGGAGGCAAATCTAGAGAGGTGGAGGTGGTATGCCTTGGAAAGGAGAGGAATGAAGGTTAGCCTCAGTAAGACAGAATACATGTGTGTGAACGATAAGGACCCAAGTGGAATGGTGAGGAGACAGGGGGCAGAGAGAAAGAAGGTGGATGATTTTACGTACTTAGGCTTAACAATCCAGAGCAATGGAGAGTGTGGAAAAGAGGTCAAGAAGCGTGTGCAGGCAGGTTGGAATGGTTGGAGAAAAGTGCCCGGTGTGATGTGTGATAGGAAGGTATCGGCAAGAATGAAGGGAAAAGTGTACAAGACGGTGATGAGGCCAGCGATGGCCCTGAGGAAAAGACAGGAGGCAGAGCTGGAGGTAGCAGAGATGAAAATGTTGAGGTTCTCTTTGGGAGTAACGAGGATGGATAGGATCAGGAATGAGTACATCAGAGGGACAGCACATGGAAGATGTTTTGGAGACAAAGTCAGAGAAGCGAGATTGAGATGGTTTGGACATGTACAGAGGAGGGATAGTGAATATATTGGTAGTAGAATGCTGAGGTTGGAACTGCAAGGTAGAAGGCCCAGAGGAAGACCAAAGAGAAGGTGTATGGATGTGGTGAAGGAGGACATGAAGGTAGTTGGAGTAAGAGAAGAAGATGCAGAGGATAGGGTGAGATGGAGGCAGAACATTTGCTGTGGCGACCCCTGAAGGGAACAGCCAACAGGAAAAGACGAAGAAGATATATATATATATATATATATATATATATATATATATATATATATATATATATATATATATAGAGAGAGAGAGAGAGAGAGAGAGAGAGAGAGCGGGGGGCTGGTCTCCCCATGAAATTAATTAGGATTAAGCAGTTCAGAAAATGAATATATGATTGAAAAAAATTAATTGAGAGTTAACTTTAAAACATCATAAGATTTTTACTGAGTTTAAAAAGTAGCTGAAGAGAGTCCAGTTAAATAAATGAAATTAAATATAAATATCTAATCATTCGTCCATTTTCTGAACCACTTAATCCTCATTAAGGTCAGAAGAAGCCTGGCACCCATCTCAGCAGACTCTGGGGAAAGGGCAAAATATACCCTGGACAGATAGCCAGGCCATCGTAGGGCAGAAACACGCGTTCGGCTATGCAGTCTACTCTTGACGAAAGTCAGCAGTTCTTCTTTTACAGCCTCACATCATAGACAGTGAGAGACATGGCTGGCCTTTGATGACCCAGTTAGCTGCCCTGGGGAATATCTAAACACTACCGGTCAAAAGTTTTAAAACACCCATTTTTTTTTTTAATTCGTATTTAGTTTAACTGAAATATAAGCAGTTCAATTCCAGTGAATGACCTGAAAATAATAAAGGTGAGCAGTATATCAGAACTACCTGAAAATAAAAAAAGAAAGCATTCAGATTTGAATCCTAGAACGGCCCCAGCATGGTCTCCAGACTTTAACCCCATCAAGCTGATTTTGGATAAAGTGAACAGAATTGACAAAAGCAGCCAACAAGCACAATGAAACCCCAAAGTTTCTTGTTTCTTAATGAATGTTTTTAGTTCTATGCTTTAATTTCAGATGGCACCGAGACCCCCCCCAGTGCATTAACTGGGTTATCAAAAGCCGGCCGTGTCTCTCACTGTCCATGGTGAGAGGTTCATGTAAAAGAACCATTGCATACCCTTCTCAAGAGGAGGCCGCATAGCGGTCAGTATGTTTCTGCCGTGAGATGGCCTCGATATCTCTTCAGGGTGTACTCTGCCTTTGTCCAGAGTCAGCTGAGATGGGCGCCAGCCTCCCCTTGACCCTAATTAGGATTAAGCGGTTCAAAAATTAAATGAATGAATGACACCATGACACCAAACTGCATACATTCTATTAAAAGTAAAAAAAAAAAAAAAAAAGTTGAGGTGTTCCAAAAGTTACTGGTTCGTGACTTGTAGTGTATATCAGTAGAGTTATCGCATGACCAAAAAGTTAACTTTTTCAAAGTTAAGATATAGAAAAAATATATAATATACACTACCAGTCACAACTTTTGGAACACTTCCTTCCTTTTTCCCCCAAGCTTTTAATAACATTCGTGTAGTTTAGTATCTCGTCGTCAGATGTTGTCTGAAAGTAAATCATAGAACTTAAAATATTTGTAAGCAAATACGAAGTTGTGGATTTGTTCTGTTGAACAATTTAATCCAAACTTTGACTCATTGCCATCATCTCCATTTGCAGATATTCCAGCTGAATGGATGCACAGAATACTTTCCATGGAGAAAATATATATTTTTTTTTTTGACGGTTTCTTTCTCAGCACTGTTGCAGAAGTTTCTATAAATGTGTTGTGCTTGTTGGTTGCCTTTGTCACTTCATTTCACTTTATTTCAAATCAGCTTGAGGGGTTTTGCAGACCACACTGGGGCCTCTTCTTTTCTTCTCAGGTAGTTTTGATATACCGCTCACCTTTATTCCTTTTCAGGTCATTCTCCGGACTGTTTATATTTCAATAACACTGGAAAAAAGGCTGTTCTAAAGCATTTGACTGGCTCTCTCTCTCTCTCTCTCTCTCTCTCTCTCTCTCTCTCTCCCTCTCTGCCCCCCCCCCTCTCTCTCTCTCTCTCTCTCTCTCTCTCTCTCTCTCTCTATATATATATATATATATATATATATATATATATATATATATATATATATACACACACACACACATATACACACACACACACAGTGGTACCTCACTTTCCGAAAGTCTCACCAAACAAAAAGTGCAGGTTACAAAATTGATTTTCCTAAAATATTTGTCTCTGTATATGAAACAAGTTCACTTTACGAAAGTGCGATCTTAAAAATTCAAACATACCATTCAAACATTCAAACAATGCACGAGCTGCTCTCCCATCAATGATGTTCAAACATCCCGCCCTGCTGGCCTCCCATTGGCTAACAACTGAGCTGTCGTTCATGTCGCCTTCACTCGAGTGCTATCTTGGACAGGTCCACATGACGCCATCTTGGACAGGAACGCATGCCATCTTTGGACATCATTAGAGTTACTGATGATTTATGCTTTATTTCTTGACTCAGGCTTTTAACCTTCCATAAACATTTGTAAGATTATAACTCTGCTAAGAATACATGGTCAATACGCACACACACACACACACACACACACACACACACACACACACACACACACACACACGTGTGATTTCCGGTGCGAGTGAGGAGAAGAAAGAGGCTCGAGTGATACCGCAAAGGAATATGGCCAAACCCGTCTACCATCGGTACGATGTTGAAGCAGAAGGAGGCCTTAAAGGTATCCTTTTATAATTTTTAAAGGGTTTAGGGGTAGTATTGGGAGCCTTGGAATGTTTCACATGGAAAATGCGGTTCAACTTAGGAACAAAATCAGGTTACAAAAAAAGCTCTGGAACGAAGTAATTTTGTAAGGTGAGGTACCACTGCGCCCTCCCATGGACCCACCACCCGTGGGAGGAGTTTTAGGGGTCGGGTGCAGTGTGAGTTGGGTGGCAGCCGAAGGCATGGGTTCTGTCGGACTGATCCTCGGCTGCTTACTCTGACCTTCGGGACATGGAATGTCACCTCTCTGGCGGAAAGGAGCCCGATTTGGTGCGTGAGGTGAGAGATACCGACTAGATATAGTCGGGCTCACCTCAACGCATAGCTTGGGCTCTGGAACCATCCATCTCGAAAGAGGCTGGACCTTCTTCTATTCTGGAGTTGCTCATGGGGAGAGGCGGCGAGCCGGTGTGGGTATTCTTGTTGCCCCCGTCTCGGTGCCCAAATGTTGGGGTTCTCCCCGGTTGACGAAAGGGTAGCTTCCCTCCGTCTTCGGGTGGGGGGACGGGTCCTGACTGTTATTTGTGCTTATGCACCAAATGACAGTTCAGAGTACCCACCCTTTTTGGAGTCTTTGGGGAGGGTGTTGGAGAACGCCCCTCGGGAGACTCGCTTGTCTTGGGAGACTTCAACGCCCATGTGGGCAACGATAGTGTGACCTGGAAGGTGTGGATCGTAGGTATGCGGCCTCTCCAGTCTGAATCTGAATGGTGTGTCGTTGTTGGACTTCTGTGCTCGTCATAGTTTGTCTATCACGAACACCATGTTCAGGAACATAAGGGTGTCCATAAGTGCACTTGGCACCAGGACACCCTAGGTCGCAGTTCGATGATTGACTTTGTAGTCGTGGTCATCGGACTTTGCACCATATGTTCTTGGACACTGGGTGAAGAGGAGGAGCTGAGCTGTCTACCGATCACTACCTGGTGGTGAGTTGGCTTCGGTGGTGTGGGGAGGTTGCCTTCCAGACCTGGCAGGCCCAAGCGTGTAATCAGGGTCTGCTGGGAGCGTTTGGCGGAGCCCCTGTCCGAGAGGTTTTGCACCTCCGGCAGAGCTACAACCACGCCCGAGGAGGCGGGGACATGGAATCTGAATGGGCCATGTTTCAGGCCTCCATTGCTGAGGCGGCAGCCCATAGCTGTGGCCGTAAGGTCGCCGGTGCTTGAGTGGCGGTAATCCCGAACCGGTGGTGGACACCTGCGTGAAGGGGCCGTCCAGCTGAAGAAGGAGGCCTATCGGGTTTTATTAGCCTGTGGGACTCTGAGGCAGCAAAGCGGGTACCGGCAGGCCAAGCGTGCTGCAGCCGAGGCTGTCGCAGATGCAAAAATCTCGGGCGTGGGAGGAGTTCGGTGAGGGCCTGGAGAGTGATTATCGGTTGGCCTCAAAGGTTCTGGGCCACCATCCACGCCTCAGGAGGGGGATGCAGTTCTTCACAAACACTGTTTACGGTGGAGGTGGGGAGCTCCCTACCTTGACTGAGGATGTTGTTGAGAGGTGGAGGGAAGACTTTGAGGACCTTCTCAATCCCCCCAACACGCCCTCCGTGGAAGAGGAAGACCCTGGGGGTTCGGGTGAGGAGTCCGCCCATCACTGGAGGAGGTCACTGAGGTTGTCAAAAAGCTCCTCGGTGGTCGAGCTCTCGGGGTTGGGCGAGATCCGCCCGGAATACCTCAGGACTCTGGATGTTGTAGGACTGTCTTGGCTGACACGTCTCTGCAACATCGCGTGAGTCATCGGGCTGTACCTCTGGATTGGCAAACTGGGGTGGTGGTCCCAATTTTTAAGAAGGGGACCGAGGTGTGTTCCAATTATCGGGGAATTACACTCCTCAGCCTACCTGGTAAAGTCTATGCAGGGTACTAGAGAGGAGGATCCGACCGATAGTCGAACCTCGGATTCAGGAGGAACAATGTGGTTTCGTCCTGGCCGCAGCACTCTTGACCAACTCTATACGCTCCACAGGATTCTGGAGGGGCATGGGAGTTTGCCCAATCTGTCCACATGTGCTTTGTGGATTTGGAGAAGGCTTTCGACGTGTCCCTCGAAAGATCTTGTGGGGCGTGCTCCGAGAGCACGGGCGTTCGGATCCGTTGCTACGAAGCTATTCGGTCGCTGTATCACCCGGAGCCAGAGTTTGGTCCGTATTGGTAACAGCAGCTCGGATTCGCTTTCCGGTGGAGTTGGAGTCCGCCAAGGCTGTCGCTTTGTCACCGATTCTGTTCATAATTTTTATGGACAGAATTTCTAGGCGAGTCGAGGCGATGAGGGTTCTGGTTCGGTGGCCATCGGATATCATCTCTGCTTTTTGCGGATGATGTTGTCCTTTGGCTTCATCAAGTCGGGCCCTCCAGCTCTCATTGGAGCGATTCGCAGCTGAGTGCGAGCAGCCGGGATGAAGATCAGTACCTCCAAGTCCGAGGCCATGGTTCTCAGTCGGACAATGGTGGAATGCACCCTCTGGGTCGGGATGAGGTCCTGCCCCAAGTGGAGGAGTTTAAGTATCTTGGGGTCTTGTTTACGAGTGAGGGAAGGATGGAGCGAGAGATCGACAGGCGGATCGCTGCAGCCTCTGCTGTTAAGCGGTGCCTGTACCGTCCGTCGTGGTGAAAAAGGAGCTGAGCCGCAAGGCGGCTCTCAATTTACCAGTCGATCTCGTTCAACCCTCACCTATGGTCACGAGCTTTGGGTAATGACCGAAAGAACAAGATCACGGATACAAGCGGCTGAAATGAGCTTCCTTCGCCGGGTGGCGGGTTCTCCCTTAGAGATAGGGTGAGAAGCTCCGCCATCCGAGGAGAGCTCGGAGCAGATCCGCTGCTCCTCCGCATTGAGAGGGGCCAGTTGAGGTGGCTCGGGCATCTGGTTAGAATGCCCCCGGACGCCTCCCCTGGTGTGGTGTTTCGGCATGTCCAACCGGGAAGAGACCCGGGAGTCGACCTAGAACACTGGAGGGACTATGTCTCTCGGCTTGTCTGGGACCGCCTCGGTGTCCCCCCGGGAGAGTTGGAGGAAGTGGCTCGGGAGAGGGATGTCTGGACCTCTTTGCTAAGGTTGCTGCCCCCGCGACCCGACCCCGGACTAAGCGGAAGAAGATGAGATGAGGTACCACTGCATCTATATATATATTTATAATTAAGGAGGCAGTGGTGGTCTAGTGGATAGGGCGCAGAATCGCTGATCCGAAGGTTGGGGGTTCAAGTCCCCCCAGTGCAGCTAACTGGGTAATCAAAGGCGGGCCATGTCTCTCACTATCTATGGTGTGAGGCATGTAAAAGAACCATTGGTGACTTACGTATAGAGTAGCTGCAAAGCCGTCAGCGTGTTTCTATCCCTTGTTAAAGGGTTGTGACAGGAAGGGCATCCGACATAAAAACCTATGCCAAATCAAATGCGCGAATCAGATGATTCCCTGTGGCGACTCCCGAGAAAGGGAAAAAGCTGAAAGAAAAGAATATATATATATTTGAAATACAACTATCAGGCCTGAGGTATTGCATATAAGCTAGATTGCAGTCACGTACCTTTCGTCCATTACTGTTTTCACTTCTCTTAGAACCAGAAGATCATACCAGCAAGCTAGAGGACATACTCTCAGCAACCTTACGTACACTCTATTGCTGTTGCTGTCTCAGACGAGGGTAGCAGAACTACTCTGTAACTGCCAATCTGCTGTGAAAATGGTTGATTTAATTTCTGCTCTTGCTTCGCACTACTCTCTTAACTTTCTTGCACTAATTGAAACCTGGATTTCCTCACACAGCTCCGCTACACCAGTAGCTCTTTCCTCTGCTTATGCTTTCTCTCATACTTCACGAGTAACTGGGAGACGTGGTGGTACATTTGTAGTCTTGTCTTGGAGTTGGTGCTTCACACCCCTTTTTCTGTCTTATCTAACCATCTCTTCCTGTGAGCTTCATGCAGTTAAAGTCTCCTCCCCAATCAACCTCCTCATTATTGCTATTTACCAACCAACTGGACCCCAGGACACTTTCTAGAAGAAATGGACACACTCCTCAGCCCTTTCCTCACTGACGACTCTCCTCTCACTCTTCTGGGAGACTTTAATATCCCCTCTGATGACCTCCAGTCCTGTTGCCTTCTCCCTCTTCTTTATTCCATTTCTTTAACTTTTAACAACTTCTCCCAAACACAAAGGAGGGAATCTCTTGGATCTTGTGTTCAGTCGTCCCTTTCTAGTCACAGGCATGAATGCCACTCCACTACACACCTCTGACCGCCACTTTATTTCCTTTACTATCAATTTATCTATTCTATCTAACACCAGCTTTCAGTTTTATTCCTCCAATTGACAAAACCTCTGCAATGCATCTCCTTCATCTGTTGCTTCCTATAGTTTAACTTATCTTCCTAACTTGGTCTCCTTATCTTCCCTACCATTGAATCTGCTACTGACACTTTCCTCTCTTCACTCTCTATGGATCTCCTCTGCCCATTATCTACAAAATCCAAAAAGACTTCTTGTTCTGCTCCTTGGCTCTTGGAAGTGCTGCTACATATGCATGGACAACACAGAGCAGCTAAGAGAAAATGGAAGAAATCTCAACTTTAATCAGATCTGGCTGCCTATCATGGTCTCCTTGCCACATTTTATATGATGTGACTTCTGCTAAAGCTGCCTTCTACAAGAAAATGCTGGTCATTGCTGCACAAGATCCACGCAAACCTCACATCTTTTCATCCTTATTCAATCCATCTACTCCACCTGCCCCATCCTCCCTGACCGCTGAAGACGTATTTGATGGAAAGATTAAAGAAATCTGTCAGACATTCACTCCCACCCCAACTCCTACACTACATACCATAGATTCCACTTCCCTTCCCTTACACAGTTTTCCAATCTCACAAATGAAGACATACAGCAAGTTATGTCATCATGCAATCCTACCACCTGATCACTGCATCCAATTCCTTCCACAATACTCCAGACTATCTTTCAAGAATTATTTCCTTTACATCCACTATTATCACTGACTCCATATAATCTGGTCATGTATCAACAATGTTGAAAAGAGCCAGGGTTCTACTCATTTTTAAGAAGCCCTTTCCGGATTCATCAGACATCAGCAACTCGAGGCCAGTATTACTTCCTTCTTTCCTTTCTACATTTCTTGAACACATCTTTTGCAGAATGATTCTTTGAACCTTATCAAACTTGATTCAGATAGCACATTCCACAGAGACTGCACTCTTGGCTTTTACAGAGAATCTACATGCTGCAAGATCAGTCAAGATGTTATCAGTCCTCATCCTCCTTGACCTTTCAGTCGCATTTGACACGGTCAACCTCAAGACTCTCTTGTTCAATTTCAGGACTCTAGAAATTTGTAGTGCAGCATGGCAGTGGTTTGCTTCCTGCCTGGAAGGTCGCTCATGACGTTACACAGAGAGGATCCACATCTTCTCCACACCAAGTTTCCATTGGCATTCTTCAGGGCTCAGTCCTTGGTCCACTTATGTTCTTTCTTTATACTAGGTTGCTCGGTGAAGTCATATCCTCACAGGGGTTCACATGTCACTGCTCTGCAGATGACACTCAACTTGTTCTCTTTGTTCCTGTCTGAAACACTGATTCTTCTGCCCTGATTTTTCCATGTCTGACCAATATCCCATGGCAGCATGGAAGGCAGTTCACCAGCTGCAGCTTAATCCCAACAAGACTGAATTGCTGTTCATCACAGCTGACTCCTCCCCACATCAAGACCTTGTAATCTCCTTGGACAGTGCTGTGATCTCTCCTTCAGACACTGCATGAAGTCTATCACTTTGAAAAATTGCCTGTCTTTCTCTTCTCATATCACTAATCTTTCTCAATCATGTCTATTTCTTCTCTTTAACATCCGAAGGATTCATCCATTTCTTTCAAATGAGGCTACTCAGATACTTGGTGAATCCTTTATCATCTCAAGACTAGATTACTGCAAGTCAGTCCTGGCAGGTTTACCTTTCAGCACTATTTGACCTCTGCAACTGATCCAGAATGCAGCTGCATGGCTTGTTTTACACCTTTTCAAATTTTTCCACACCACACCACTTCTATAATCTCTCCACTGACTTCATGTCGCTGCTCGCATTGGATTTAAAACACTAATACTTGCCTATAAAGCCAAAATTGAACCTGCACATTCCTACCTCAAAGCACTTACCACACATCGTACTGCACTGCATTTTTTCAGATCCTCCTACTCTGCTAGACTGATCCCACCCTCTATCAAGGGATAAGGGGAAAATGCATCTAAACTCTTCTCTGCTCTGACTCCAAGGTTGTATAATGGACTTCCTCTGGATGTCCAAACAGCTGAGAAATGATGCCTGAAAACTTACCTTTTTTTGGCAGTGCTTAGATGAGCACTATGCTGCACACACACAAATACACACACACAAACACACAGGTACACACACACACACACACACACACACACACACACACACACACACACACACACACACACACCGGCCCGCAGTGATAAAAAGGTTGGAGATCCCTGTAAGAAAGTATATTTGTTATACTAGTAGTTACTATGTACTTTATGTTTATACAGGTCCTTCTAAAAAATTAGCATATTGTGATAAAGTTCATTATTTTCTGTAATGTACTGATAAAAATTAAACCAGTGTAAGAATATATTCACTAAGAGAGACTTTAAAGCACTTATGTAAGTTACTAAAATAAGAGCATCTGAAAAATACTGTTAATGTAAAATGTATACATTTGGCCCCTGTTATTCGCGGTGATTGCGTTCCACCCCTTCCAGCAGATTGTGAAAATCTGCTAATTATTGATGTAGTTTTAAAACCATATGTATGATGGTAGATGCGCTAAATTATGCCTGTTAAACATATTCTATAGACAGCCTTACTCATTAATGCAGTAAAATATAGTAATGATGAAGTAAAAACTTTTTAATTTTGTACTGTGATAATATTTATGAATAAATAAAGCAATAAAAGAAATAAAGGCTCCTTACCAAAAGTTAGAGAAGATGCAAGACATTTGAGTGGCATTATAGGACTTAAATAATAATTAAAAAAACACTAAAAAAAAAAAAAAAATTCACAATTCGAGCAATCGCTGATGATATGTGCGCGAAGGAGGAAAAAAAGAGGTGTACACATCATCTGCAACCAATCAGCAGGAGGGAGAAACAAAAGCTCTAAGCCGTTGGCTAAATTTGAATCACTGGCAGTAACTTCCAGGTTTTCCGCTAATCCGTAAGTATGCGGCTGCTGAACCACGAATGGGCAAGGGCTTACTCTCTCTCTCTCTCTCTCTCTCTCTCTCTATATATATATATATATATATATATATATATATATATATATATATATATATATATATATATATTGCCCATATGTCCTTGCCCATTCGTGGTTCAGCAGCCGCATACTTACGGATTAGCGTATTACTTACGGATTATGGATATATATATATATATATATATATATATATATATATATATATATATATATATCGTAATTTATTTATTCAGGTAAACGATTCATGGTTGCATACATGTGAGTGGCAAAAGTATACGAACATTTCCTTTTCAACCCCTTTGTGTGGTTCATTCATTCATTTTCTGTAACCACTTAATCATAATTATGGTTGCAGGGAGGCTGGTGCCCATCCCAGCCGACTTTGGGCAAGGGCAGAGTACACCCTGGACAGCTTGCAAGGCCATCGCAGGGCAGAAACACACTGATGCCTTTGCAGCTCCTCTTGGCGAAAGTCAGCAATGGTTCTTTTATATAAACCTCACACCATAGACATTGAGAGACATGGCCGGCCTTTGATAACCAGTTAGCTGCACTGGGGGGACAGTGACAACCAGTTGAGAGTGGGGCTTGAACCCCCAACCTTAGGATCAGTGATCCAGCACCTTTACCACCAGGCCACCACTGCCCCCTTTGTGTGGTAATAACTATAATTACATATTTGTTGCAACTGTTAATTAATCCTACACAGAGTTTAAGGGATTTTAGTCCACCACCCCCACCACCCCACCCAGTCACAGAACAGCTTTAACTCTGGGATATTGGTGAGGGTTTTTGTTTGTTTGTTTGTTTCTTTCTTACTTTTTCTTTTTGTTTTTTTTAAATAAAGAAGAGAATTTTTATTGGATTAGGGTTAAGACTATGGCTTGGCCATTCCAGAATATTACATTTATTTATTTTTGCTTGAACTGCTTGTGTCTTCAGGGTCACTGTCTTGCTGTACGCTTCACATTTGTTTGAGATTCAGCTCACAGAGAAATGTCCTGACAGTTTCCTTTTAAATTAGCTGGTATAAATAAAAATGAATTGTTCCATCACGTTTCACTGGGGCACTGCTGGCTCACTAGTGATGCTATGGATTACTAACACATAGATCGGTGGTTCAAGCCCCAGTCCCATCAATCCGTTACTGTTGGGCCTTTGAGCAAGTCCCTTACCTTTCAGTTGCTCAGTTGAATAAAAATGATGAATGTAAGTAATTCTGGAAAAGGGTGTTGGCTAAATGCAATCACAAACTGCCCTGGCCAAGGTGCAGCAAAATAAGAAGTTCACAGTATACAGTGGTTATTATTATTATTATTATTATTATTATTATTATTATTATTATTATTTAGCTTCTCATTCAATAAGATAATCAACAGTACTCTAATGTATTTGCTGATGTATACTTTTTAAGGAATTCTTCTTTCAAAAAAAAAAAAGCGAGAACGATGAATATTTTGTCTGAAAGTATAGCACTATTGGGTTTCTTGAAAGAAATATGGATCCTGAGTGCCAGCAGAATGATTACAGAAAAGAATACAAAACGAAAAATAATGACATGGGACTTAAATAGAATGGGTAAGAATATCCAGCAGGGAAATACTATCCTCTACAGTAGAAGAGACATGTAATTTTAAACAAGAGTCCTCCATGGCCTCTGTGAGTAATTATAGTTCTTACAAAGACAAAATGAAATATAATGATAAAATACCACCTATGTCTGTCAAAAAGAGAGCGTTTGTCTGTATTTAAAACAGTAGCATATGTTTTGGCCGTATATCTTGCATACTGCTGTTTTTAGACTCACAGAAAACTCATTTATTTATTTTATTTGTATGTTCCAGTCCAGCCATAACATAAAGACTATAGAACCATATCTGAACCATATACTCTTTTCATTTAGTTGTTTTCTATTCTTGTTTAAAAATTACGAACGTACTGTACTATTATTATTTAAATCAATGATTTAACTCAGGGGTTGGGAATCTATGGCTCGCGAGCCAGACGTGGCTCTTTTGATGACTACATCCAGCTCTCAGATAAATCAGGTGGCCTTTCTGAACAGAATAACTAATACATAATTTCGCTGTCCTTTAAATAAAAATACAGAAAAAAAACATCAAATAAAACAAAATCATAAATAAATCTCATGCATTTCAATCTATACATCTATTTTCAATGCCACGTGTCGCTGTGGCGCGCAGCGGAGAGCCAATATTATAACTTTCTATACTCCAGTGTGTGGGCGGGGCCGATACCTTGAAACTCTAATTTTATTGGATTATATGCAACAGCCTGCACGAGTTGTTTTTTTTGTTTGTTTGGTTTTTTTGGGGGGTAAAGAGGTAAATTTCCCTCGTTTTGATCAGCTCATGTGCATGAAGCCAAGCAGAGCTGGCAAGCAAAACACAAAAATGGACAGAATGAAAAAACTTCAACCCGCAGACCAGCTGATTGACTTGGGAAGTCAAGCGCTTCCTGTCACATAAACACTGCGGCATGAGTCCTGTCGTATTGACCATGTTTGGTTCCACATGCACACACGAGCGGTCCTTCTCACACCTGAAAAGCATCAAGACCAACCTGCGGTCATGTTTAATAGATGGAAGCGTAAACGCCTGCATGAAGCTGAACTTCAGCACATATCAACCAGACTACAAAGCCATCAGCAAACCCATGCAGCACCAGAAGTTGCATTAATAGTAAGAAGTGCTTTTCTTATCAATAAATATCTCCATTATAATAATGTTGTTTAAAATAAATTCAGAGTCGTATTATACTTAAAATTGTTGGTCTCAGTATTAAAAAATATATTTGGCTCTCAGAGGAATAGATTATAATAAATTTTTGTGTTAGTATATATATATATATATATATATATATATATATATATATATATATATATATATATATATATATATATATATATACACATATATATATATATATACACATATATATATGTGTGGTGTGTATATATATATATATATATATATATATATATATATATATATATATATAGAGAGAGAGAGAGAGAGAGAGAGAGAGAGAGTCCTTATAAACTGCTTTTAGATGGGGTACATCGCCCAGTGCACCAGATTTACTTCTTAATCCTGCACCTAATGTGACCTGTCAGATTTATTTTGAAGAATTTTGCAGAAAAGAAACAATGACGCTTCAGCATGGTGCTGTAACCAGATTAGAGTAACAGGACTGATGTGGTAAAGAAGACATGCACGTCTCATGCACTGGAGAAGAACCAGAACTGGACTGGACCACACTGAGCTTTGATGAAGACAGTGATAGATCTTCTGCCCGGTTTGAGGGTAGGCAGAGCACTTATTTTGCTACCCTGAGACTAAAATTTCAATCTGTTACCCAACTATTCTATTTTTCTCTTTTATTGTTTATTTGGGTAATACAGCGGAGTGTAGTGGTTAGCACGTCCACCTCATAGCAAGATCCTGGGTTCGATTGCAGGCCTGGATGCTCTTGTGTGGAGTTTGCATGTTCTCTCCGTGCTTGTGTGGGTTTTATCTGGGTACTCCTGTTTCCTCCCACAGTCCAAAAACATGCATAGTAAGTTAATTGGCTGTTGCAAATTGTCCGTAGCTGCGAGTGAGTCCATATGTGGCCTGGCGAATCATACGGTAGATCATTGTGATCACAGCCATGACAATCCCTGTTTGAGCATCATTATTCAAGCTTCAGGGATCGACGTCCGTTCCTTGTGATTCGAAGTAGACATAGAGAGAGGGTGATATAAATCTATCACCTGATTTAAATGCACTGTGATATTGATCATTTATACTGTGTCAAATACATCAATTTATTTAGTTTGATAATTAACAGTTAACAGATATTCAACAAACGCAAGGCAGATACTGAAACGTTCCTGAGACTGAATATTGAGAGAATTATTCAATTCAGCTGCACCCATCAAACCGGAGGAACATCATTGCTTTAGTATATACTACATAGGCAGTGGTGCCAAGGTGGTAAAGGTGCTGGATCACTGATCCTAAGGTTGGAGGTTCAAGCCCCACTCTCCAAAGGTCGTCATTGTCCCCCCAGCACAGCTAACTGGGTTATCAAAGGCCAGCCATGTCTCTCACTGTCTATGGTGTGAGGTTCATGTTAAAGAACCATTGTTGACTTTCGATAAGAGGCGCTGCAAACACATCAGTGTGTTTCTGCCCTGCGATGGCCTGGCAAGCTGTCCAGGGTGTACTCTGCCCTCACCTGAAGTTGGCTGGAATGGGTGCCAGCCTCCCCACGACAGTGAGAGATATGGCCGGCCTTTGATAACCCAGTTATCTGCACCGGGCGAACAGTGACAACCTTGTGGTGAGTGTGGCTTGAACCCCCGACCATAGGATCAGCAATCCAACGCCCTATACCACTAGGCCACCACTGCCCTCCAGGATTTCTGTAATAGATTTCAATTTGTGGAGCCCAGCTTTACCATCTAATACACAACATAAAACAATATATTCACCATCATTAACAGAATTTTATTTCACGATGTGTGTATGGGTTTTTTTTTGTTTTTGTTTTTTTTGTTGTTTTTTTTTAGACAACGCCCCACCCCACCCCCATCCCCACCCCATCCCCATCCATTCACTGAACTACTTCTGGGCAGTGTTGGCCTGGTAGTAAAGGTGCTGGATCCCTGATACTAAGGTTGGGGGTTCAAGCCCCACTCTCAACAGGTTCCCCCCCCCCCAGTGCAGCTAACTGGGTTAGCAAAGGCCGGCAATGTCTCTCACAGTCTATGGTGTGCGGTTCATGTAAAAGAACCATTGCTGACTTTTGACAAGGGCAGCTGCAAATCCATCAGCATGCGTCTGCCCCGTGATGGCCTGGTGAGCCATCCAGGGTGTACTCTTCCCACGCACAGAGTTGGCAGGGATGGGCACCAGTCTCCCCGCGACTCTAATTAAGATTAAGTGGTTCAGAAAATGAATGAATGAATATTTGTGTTGCAGATTTGCTTGTTCAAGTAAAATTTGTGTTCATAACCACTTGAATTCACACCCTGAAAACCGCCCAACTGGCCCCAAAGTTTTATGGTTTTATTGTGGGGTCCATTTGGACCCCAATATTTGATACGGTCATTTTGATGCCCCAGCCAAATATATGTTTTGCCGGAACATCTTTGTTGTATTTTATTCTGCCTTATTATCTCAAGGTAACACTAGGCTGGAGCAATGCCTTTTCTTTTTGTTTGTTTTTTTGTTTGTTTGTTTGTTTGTTTGTTTGTTTTTTAAAGTTAAGGGAGCACAAAAAATTGTGAACATGTAAAAAGTGAAAAAAAAAAAAAGAATTGTGTATTTTCTTTGATAAAAATCACTGACCACCATTTTAATGGTTTTTTTTTGTTTTGTTTTGTTTTTTTGTTCTTTCAGGGGGTGGTGTTGTTGTGGGTGTTTTTGTTTGTTAGTTTGTTTGGTTTTTTTGTTTGTTTGTTTTTTTTTTTTTGGATTTTTTTTTTTCCCCCCATTGAGATTAATGTGGCTGATTAAGGGATACTGTAACTGTAAACACTTCATTGTTGAGATTTAATAAAAGAGAATTTACAGAGTTTTCACAGACACATATCCTTGCTGAGAAGATCATGGTTCGAGTCCCAGACTTGGGAGTTTCTGTGCGGAGTTTGCATGTTCTCCCTGCACTTTCTCTGGATTTCCTCTACGTATTCCAGTTTCCTCCCACAGTCCAAAGACATGCGCATTAGGCTCACTGGCTGTCCCTTATTAAGGATGTGAGTATGAATAGTTCAGTAGGTGCAATGTTCTGCTGAGCTGTTCAGGCTGTACCTTGCCTTCTCCCAGTGTCCTCTGTAATAGGCTCCACCCTGCCCATGATGGAAGGATTATGTTCTTACATGTTCTTACGATTAGCAGTGCCATAACGTTACATGCATGAACTCATCAGGACTATTTTAACCAGACACCAGCACCTGGAGATGCTTGTAAACTGCTCGATGCTACTTTAAGAGGTAGTCAGTTTTTATGAACAAGTAATCAGATGACATCATTCTTTCGCAACTGTAACAGAATACGGATTAGATAACACCATTACATGTAATAAGCCACACCTCAAGTCGCAAAGTTTGATACGCTTCACTAGTGTAGGTACTGTATGATATGATTTAGTTTAGTTTAATACAGCAATGTTCCCTTTAATTTTGAAAAAAGTACTTTTGTAAAACAACAGTATTTTTTGGTGTTGTTGTTTTGTTTGGTTTTTTTGTTTGTTTGTTTTTTTTTTTTTTTTTTTACTTTGGCTTGGTGAGTGGATGTATCGCTGCCAATTTGTTTCTCCATGATAAAGAGTTAGCATTTGCGTCTCTTAACTCTGCTAGCTAGTCTGCACTGCGCGTATGGGCAGGACACATATGCAAGCACTGCCAGTGATATGATTGGCTGTGTAGCGTAAGTGAACTGTATCGTATCATTGGTTGAGCACCTGTCACTCACTAAGTTACACTTCAAAATGGTACAGAAAACAATATTAATGGTCTGATGAATTAGATTAGATTAGGTCTAATTTTAGATATTAATGAATATGTTCATCATTCATCATCATTTTCTGTAACCGCTTCATCCTAATTAGGGTCGCGGGGAGGCTGGTGCCCATCCCAGCCAACTCAGGGCGAGGGCAGAGTACACCCTGGACAGCTCGCCAGGCCATCGCAGGGCGGAAACACGCTGACGGCTTTTCAGCCTACTCTTGTCGAAAGTCAGCAATGGTTCTTTTACGTGCCTCACACCATATACAGTGAGAGACATGGCCGGCCTTTGATAACCCAGTTAGCTGCACTGGGAGGGGGGGACAGTGACAACCTTGTGGAGAGTGGGACTCGAACCCCCAACCTTTGGATCAGCGATCCGGCGCCTTATACCACTAGACCACCACTGCCCCTATTAAGGAATATGTTTCCGTTTAATTTTATTTGATGCGCTGCATAGATTTTCCTGTGCGCTGAGAATGTGCAAGCAGTGCACGATAAAGGGAACATTGTACTAGAGCAAGCGTCCCCCAACCACTGGGCTGCGGACCGATAGTGGTCCGTGGCTCAATTGGTACCAGGCCACAGAAAAAATAATCACTGATCCTAAGGTTGGAGGTTCAAGCCCCACTCTCCAAGGGTCGTCATTGTCCCCCCAGCAAAGCTAACTGGGTTATCAAAGGCCGGCCATGTCTCTCACTGTCTATGGTGAGGCCACAGAAAAAATTAATTAATTAATTTAGTTTTATTTATTATCTGAGTGTGAATGATCTTTATTTTTGAAAAATCTTTTATTTTGAAAAATGACCGGATTCTCTCGGTTACATGCCGGTCATTTGAGCGCTAACATGTAACCCACAAGGGGACGGCGTGTGAACAGAGGCATGTTAGACATGTTTCAAACAATGGCGGGGATTTTGGGTGAGTTTGAGACTGAGCCTTCATTCTCCCAGCTGGTGCACCATCACCTGTGTTCTTTTGTTTTGTTTTGTTTTGTTTTTTTTTAGAAAAGTTCAAGCTCTACTTCCCAACCAATTTTATTTCAGCTGTTGAAAAATAATATTCACACACACACACACACACACACACACACACACACACACACACACACACACACACACACACACACACCGGCCCGCAGTGATAAAAAGGTTGGAGATCCCTGTGAGAAAGTATATTTGTTATACTAGTAGTTACTATGTACTTTATGTTTATACAGGTCCTTCTAAAAAATTAGCATATTGTGATAAAGTTCATTATTTTCTGTAATGTACTGATAAAAATTAAACATTTATATATTTTAGACTTTCATATATTCATTGCACACCCACTGAAATATTTCAGGTCTTTTATTGTTTTAATACTGATGATTTTGGCATACAGCTCATGAAAACCCAAAATTCCTATCTCAAAAAATTAGCATATCATGTTCAGGTTCTCTAAACGAGCTATTAACCTAATCATCTGAATCAACCAATTAACTCTAAACACCTGCAAAAGATTCCTGAGGCTTTTAAAAACTCCAGCCTGGTTCATTACTCAAAACCACAATCATGGGTAAGACTGCCGACCTGACTGCTGTCCAGAAGGCCATCATTGACACCCTCAAGCAAGAGGGTAAGACACAGAAAGAAATCTCTGAGCGAATAGGCTGTTCCCAGAGTGCTCTATCAAGCCACCTCAGTGGGACGTCTGTGGGAAGGAAAAAGTGTGGCAGAAAACGCTGCACAACCAGAAGAGGTGACTGGACCCTGAGGAAGATTGTGGAGAAGGGCCGATTCCAGACCTTGGGGGACCTGTGGAAGCAGTGGACTGGGCTACAGGTGCCACATTCCCCAGGTCAAACCACTTTTGAACCAGAAACAGCGGCAGAAGCGCCTGACCTGGGCTACAGAGAAGCAGCACTGGACTGTTGCTCAGTGGTCCAAAGTACTTTTTTCGGATGAAAGCAAATTCTGCATGTCATTCGGAAATCAAGGTGCCAGAGTCTGGAGGAAGACTGGGGAGAAGGAAATGCCAAAATGTCTGAAGTCCAGTGTCAAGTACCCACAGTCAGTGATGGTCTGGGGTGCCATGTCAGCTGCTGGTGTTGGTCCACTGTGTTTTATCAAGAGCAGGGTCAATGCAGCTCGCTATCAGGAGATTTTGGAGCACTTCATGCTTCCATCTGCTGAAACGTTTTATGGAGATGAAGATTTCATTTTTCAGCACGACCTGGCACCTGCTCACAGTGCCAAACCCACTGCTAAATGGTTTACTGACCATGGTATTACTGTGCTCAATTGGCCTGCCAACTCTCCTGACCTGAAGCCCATAGAGAATCTGTGGGATATTGTGAAGAGAAAGTTGAGAGACACCAGACCCAACACTGTGGATGAGCTTAAGGCCGCTATCGAAGCATCCTGGGCCTCCATAACACCTCAGCAGTGCCACAGGCTGATTGCCTCCATGCCACGCCGCATTGAAGCAGTCATTTCTGCAAAAGGATTCCCGACCAAGTATTGAGTGCAGAACTGAACATAATTATTTGAAGGTTGACTTTTTTTGTATTAAAAACACTTTTTTATTGGTAGGATTGTTATGGTCTGTGCTGGCTGGCGGAATCAACTCTTCTTTAATCATTGCAGGCGCTGGCGAGGGGCATGGCGGTTGCCGGTAGGCAAGTTTGAAGCATAGCGTATCTGGTCCCTATCTGCAATCAGCAAGCAGCCATCTATAAATGGGAGCGGCGCACTTCCCCCCGATGTCAGAAGATTGTTTTCCCCGTAACTCTGCTCCTCAGCTTTCTCTTTGACCCCTGGTTCTTGCTTCGTGCTCCACCAGTTCCCTTGACTTAGTATTCCCATAATTTACTATCCCTAGTGTTTCATAAACCGTTTGAACTTTCTTTTGGTCTCCTGCATTTCTGGGTCCTACGCACACACCCCAGGCTTAATAGGGATGAAATATGCTAATTTTTTGAGATAGGGATTTTTGGTTTTTCTTTACTTTTTTGCCAAAATTATCAATATTAAAACAATAAAAGGCTTGAACTACTTCAGTTGTGTGTAATGAATCTAAAATATATGAAAGTTTAATTTTTATCAGTACATTACAGAAAATAATGAACTTTATCACAATCTGCTAATTTTTTGAGAAGGACCTGTATAGTTACTCAGTATTACAACGTGAATACTACAGAAAGTGAGTATTCGTACAGTGTGCTTATGACCTGGACTGTCTTTTTTTTTTTTTTTTTTTTTTTTTTTTTTTTTTTTTTTTTTAATTAAAGCATGAAAAATGGTCCATGTTATGTTTCTGTACAAATTGTACATAAAAGGCAAACACATGCTTGTTTGTTCTGGCACCACATGTATGCGCAACCAGTTTTAGAATCATTTAAGTATGACTGGTTTCGAAGTGTTTACATTTCTCCCCCCAAAGCCACAAAACAAGCCGTGTGCTAGTGACAGACACGACATTACGTCGCAACCGTCACATCACGGCGAGCCAAACCAAACATACACCGAAGTATAACTGCTAAAAGAAAAAAACATATAATTCAAGAATTTGTGAATGAATTGAGTATGTAAGTACTTCTGGGGAAAATATACACAAAATAACAGACTGTCTTGCTTGTGTATTAGTTCATGATTATTCCTCAGTTAATGGCACGTCTGCCCTGGGTTCTGCTGATCCTCTATCAGATCTTTTCCATTTAGATCACACTGATATGACAGCTTTAGTCTCCGGACATGCTGACTGAGAGAAGCCATGCCTGAACCCCTGAACCTTCGAATGCATCATATGTTCCATGCACCACTCAGACGTCATTTTTTTTTTTTTTTTTTTTTTTGCTTATCGCATCATCTATAAAGGATGAATCCGCTTCAAATGGGTTTAGTCTTCTTGCTTTCCAGATCGCTCCTTTTTGTCTGGGATTCTTGTGGCTTTTTTCATAAATCTGTGGTAAATGTGGAGAAAAGTGTCCTTTTCTAATGCAAAACCACAGATATAAAACCACATGTATGAAACGTGTAAAGTCAAAGAGAAAATGGCTTCCCTTTCCCGTGGCTCTGAGCTCAGGCTCTTGTAGTCAGATGATTAATATTACAGGTGAAGGCTGTAACAAATAGTGCGCCATTTGGGTTTTTACTCATTTTCCTCTCATGCCAATGTAAAACCTCTCTGATTGAGTGTATTGATCCACTGGAGGCCGGCTTCATGCTCTGCCTCGGGGTTTAAGGCTAAAACCTTCACATTGAATGAAAAAAACAAAAAAAAATTTGAGTTCTCAGTGCAACAGAAGTCCTGAACCTCAAGCTGGAAAATATCTCACCCTCGTTAATGGGACAGAAACCAAACTTTGCCCTTATAATGCCAAATCCACTTATGTCGAAGCTTTTGGAAAGGAGAGTTGCTGTGAAAACACTGTTGTATTCACGACTGTGTTATATTCTTGAAGGATACTTTTAATGCATTTGTTCTGACTACCAGTGCTGTAGAGCTCTGAGCTGAGATTCAGATGTATAAAAAAAACTTTATTTTGTTCACAGTGGACCTTGAAACGTGAACCTTTTCAACACAAAGAGACTGAATATATGGCGCTGAGTGGTATTCTACTGCCTCCTAATGGGCATCACAGAACAGAACTGCAAGAACTCATATGCAAAACATGTTCCTGGAGGACAAATACACTTTGATAAAGTGTGTAAAAATATCAGTATCTCTACTCATTCATTCATTCATTTTCTCAACCAATTAATCTTTATAAGGTTGGCGGGGAGGCAGAATCCCATCTGAGCCAACCCTGAGCGAGGGTGTGGTATACGCTGGGCATTTCACCAGGCCATTGCAGGACAGAAACACACTAATGGCAAACTAATGGCCTACTTATTTCAAAAGACAGCCGTGGTCAGTATTTCATATACCTTGTCATTTTGTCATTTATTGCCGTAAATAAAGATTTTCTGATTTTTTTTTTTTTTTCATCATTCCTTCATTTTCTGTAAACGCTTAATTCTAATTTATGTGAGGCCGGTGGTGTAGTGGTTCGGGTGCTGCGCTCATGATTGGGAGGTCATGAGTTCAAATCCCACTGTGAACCTCACTGTGCTAAGACCCCTGGGCAAGAGCTTAACCACATGTTTGCCCCTGTTCACCCAGCAGTATAAATTGGTACCAGTAAAAATATACTGGGAAGGTAACATGCGATGGACTAGCGTCCCATCCAGGGGCAATTGAACTCCTAGTTTACCTTTACCTTACCTTAATACTAATTAGGGTCACACGGCGGCTGGTGCCTAGCTCAGCCAACTTTGGGCATGGGTAGAGTACACCCTGAACAGCTCACCAGGTCACCACAGGGCAGAACAAGGCACACTGACGGCTATGGAGCTCCTCTTGAAAAAAGTCAGCAATGGTTTTTTACATGAACCTCACACCATAGACAGTGAGAGACATGGTCGGCCTTTGCTAACCCAGTTAGCTGTGCTGGGGGGACAGGGACAACCCATGGAGAATGGGGCTTGAACCCCCAACCTTATGATCAGTGATCCAATACCGATTTTATTATTATTATTATTATTATTATTATTATTATTATTAATATTATTTAATTCAGGCACGTGGAGACTGGACTCTATCCCAGCTGACCGAATAGCTTGCCAAACCATTGCTGGGCGACACAGTCATATAACCATTTACACTCACACCAAGGGACAATCCAGAATATCCAACCAGCCTACCGTACATGTATTTTAACTGTATAAGGAAACTGGAGTACTTGGAGGAAACCCACGCAAGCACGAGGAAAACATGTGAACTCCACATGAACATGCCTTCACCGGGCATGCTGCTCGGACCCAGGGCTCTCGTGCTGTGAGGTGGAAGTGTTCTTTCATCCACAGTTTTGTCTATTTTCACTTTGATTCATGGTTCCATACATTAAAGTTTTGTGGTATTTCCCACAATTCCTTGCTAAATACCCGCTCACAGTGGAGAGGGATTTATCCCACGCTTTATCATGACCACAAAAAGAGACTCTGTGCTGAGGCTAATAGGCATCCAACCAGCATGACTTGAAAAGCTCAATGCAGAATAATGCAGAATCTGTCATGAGGTAAAGGTGAGCACGTGAGTGCACTGAAATTGGCTAATATCTCTTTTCACGAGTCAACCATGTCCCAACCATTAACCATGTGGGGTGCTTACGGCAGGACGCCACATTTCCCAATTTACTTTCCTATTTCTTTTGTGGACGGATGAAATAAAGCTTGAATGTCAGAAATATTACACATTGAATGTTGTCTTCTTCTTTTCCTTTCGGCTGTTCCCTTCAGGGGTCGCCACAGCAAATTATCTGCCTCCATCTCTCCCTATCTTCTGCATCTTCTACTCTTACTCCAACGACCTTCATGTCCGCCTTCACCGCATCCATAAATCTTCTCTTTGGTCTTCCTCTGGGCCTTTTGCCTGGTAGTTCCAACCTCAGCATCCTACGACCAATATACTCACTATCCCTCCTCTGTACATGTCCAAACCATCTCAATCTAGCCTCTCTGACTTTGTCTCCAAAACATCTAACATGTGCTGTCCCTCTGATGTACTCATTTCTGATCCTATCCATCCTCGTTACTCCCAAAGAGAACCTCAACATTTTCATCTCTGCTACCTCCAACTCTGACTCCTGTCTTTTCCCCAGGGCCACTGTCTCTAAACCATACAACATTGTACGCATTGAATGTTGTGTAATGTATAAAAAGCACATGGAACAACAGTGAAGTACAGTGGAGGTAGAACTGGAATTTGGGGCTGCTTTGTTGCGTCAGGAGCCGGACAGCTTGCCATCAATGAAGGGAATCGGGATTCCCAAGCTTATCTACAGGATAGTGTCAGGTTTGCTGTCCACCACCTGAAACCAAACCCAAGTAGAATTGGATTATGTAGCAGGAATATGATACTCAACTTCAGACAAAATCTACAATCAAGTGCCTTCAATCAGAAAATCCATCTTGTGCGCCAAGATCCCTGAATTTAATCTAAAAGGGATTCAGGAGAAAGACCTCAAGAGAGGTTCATACCCAACGTCCAGGAATTCTGGTTGAGTTGAAGCAGTTCTATATGGACGAATGATCCAAAAATTTGTTCTGAACATTGTGTAGGTCTGATCCACTGCTACAAGCACTTGCTCAAGATCGTTGCTGCCTATGGAGGCTCCACCAGTTTTGAATTTAAGGTTGGCTTGATTTTTCCACCAACACTATGAACGGTTAATCGGAGTGTTTAGTAAAGACTTATCCATTCACCACACCACTTCTTGGCAGTGGTGGCCTGGTGAAAAAGGTGCTGGATCCCTGATCCTAAGGTTGGGGGTTCAAGCCCCACTCTCAACAGGTTGTCACTGCCCCCCCCCCCCACACACACACACACACACACACACACAGTGCAGCTAACTGGATATCAAAGGCCAGCCAAGTCTCTCACTGTCTATGGTGTGAGGTTCATGTAAAAGAACCATTGCTGACTTTTGACAAGAGTAGCTGCAAAGCTGTCAGCGTGTTCCTACCACCCTGCGATTGCCTGGCGAGTTGTCAAGGGTGTACTCTGCCCTCACCCGGAGTCTGCTGGGATGGGCACCAGCCTCCACGCGACCCTAATTATGGTTAAGCGGTTACAGAGAATGAACGATAAACGAATCACTTCTTCCTCATAGGGTTGTGATGAGGCTGGCGCCTTTCTGAGACTCTAGGCAAAGGAAGAGAACACTCTGAAAGCTAGCCAGTCTATTGTAGGGCCAACACACACACACACACACACACACACACACACACACACACACACACACACACACACACACACATCTAGGGGCAATTTGGAACAGCCAATTAGTGTAAACATGAAAGCATGCAAATTCTACAGAGCAATGCCCTCACCAAGCCCAGGACTTAAACCCAAGACCTTCTTGCTGGGAGGCAGGTGTATTATCCATTATGTCACCGTGCTCCCCTCAATAAAAACAGCTTTTTCTTGCCGGTATACCCAAATTGTGTCCTTAGTATTTTTGATATTAGACAAATCCTGTTCTTCCCTTTAAACTAATTAGTGAATTAACAAACAGATGTATTTATGAGCAAGCGTGCCCTAGGCATGGCTGTACACTTTTCCTCTCCCTAATGGCGTGTAAACTGTTTATGCAGAGGGCCAGACTGTCACCGATGTGATTTAGTAGCAGAAAATAAAGAGGCCATGGTTTTTCGTGCTGGGAACCCTGACTTAATATCTCCCAGCTGCACTGCGGGTGTTTGTTTTCTCCCTCACTAGTGTTTTGCATGGGCTCCAGCAGGGACACACAGGAACCAGAGAGGAGTTGTTATCATATCCTGATGGCTACGTTTAGATAAATGATGGAGCAAAACTCCTGGCAAAGAGTGCAGAAATGATCCTCTGGGAGTCCTCACTTGATACAGAGAGCAGATTCGGTTGCCTGGCCAGAGCTTGAAGTTATGTCAACAACCTCCAAGCACCCCGCTGAGGACTCACATCGTGCACATGCACATGGATGCAGACTGCATAGGTGTGCATTCTCCAAAGCCTTGTCACAGTCAATGTGTTTAGCGTATGCTGACTTCACCACAGAAAATAGGTAGAAGCAAGGAAGCAGACAGGACAGAGAGACAGGAAGGTTGGTAAAAGAAATGGATCACTTTCTTCTGGAAACGTGCTCTGTTGACGGCTGGGTCTGGCGAACATCCAGAACTGAGGTAAAAACACGGTGCTGCTGTAAAAGCAGGACTTCGTTTTGGCCGGATGGAGCTCTGAAATAGAGGCCACCTGAGATTGGCGCCCAGAATTGAAACGCATTTACGGGCAACATTCATCACACTTTCAAACACGTCTGGGCAGCCAAGCTTTAGACAGCTCAGACTGAACGAGAAATCTGCAGGGTTCCTCATCATCATGATAAAGTAACCCATCCATCTGTTGATCATGGTAACCAATATAGCATGATATGTCTGTAACATTATACCCTGGTATAGCTGAATTCTTCAATCTGATTATTCGGGTGGGGAGGCATGGTGGTGCAGAGGTTAGCTTCATGACAAAAAGGTTGTGAGTTTGATTCCCAGCTTGAGTGTCTCTGTGTGGAGTTTGTATGTTCTCCAAGTGCTTGAATGGGTTTTCACCAGGTAGTCCAGTTTCCTCCTATATATATATATATATATATATATATATATATATTTTTTTTTTTTTAATATTTTTGTTATTATATCATTTTATACTCGGTGTGATATATATATATATATATATATATATATATATATATATATATATATATATATATATATGCAATCTGATGGGTTATACAACTGTAAATCCTAAATAATTCTGAGGACAAGAGTTTATATCACCAGCAGTGAAAAGTCATGTTCACAGAGTGCACATCTGGGTCCGTTTATGTTTTCATCAGCAGGAAGGAGGGGCTTCCAAGATGAGAACTCCAGCCAGTATCAGCACACCAGGACAGATCACAGGACTCAGAAAGCAGAAGGATCAGGATCACCGTCTTCCTAGAAGGAGAATGTGTACCTCAACAAAAATAGACAGCGAGAGAGAGAGAGAGAGAGAGAGAGAGAGAGAGAGAGAGAGAGAGAGAGAGAGAGAGAGAGAGAGAGAGAAGTTGTTAGATTTACTCATACCAATGTAATGGAAATAGAAGAATTTATTATTGCTGGGTGCAAGCAGGGACTCCGGCATGACTGACTATGGCAGCATAACTAAAAGAGAGAGAACCAGAAGGAAGACAGACAGGAGGGCACCGGTGACATTGGGCAATCAGCCACTCCACTGTCAAACGGACCTGGGTGAGCACGTAGAATGAGGGTGTGACACCATCCCAACATCACAGTTTACCAGAACTCTCTATGCCTGAGACCCCAGATCTGCTCCTTTACATAATAAAAGCCTTTTAGCAAAGTGTTCCACTAAACAAGTAAGTTTTCAGCTGCGTTACAAACAGAGCCTGTGTCTGAGTCCAGAACCTTAACTTGAAGGTTATTCCATAACTGTGGGTCTTTGTTAGCGAAAGCCCCGCCCCTTGCGGTAGTCGTCATTATTCAAGGTATCACTAAGCATCCTGGACCTTTTTATCTATGGAGCCGTGCCTGATCATAAACGACAAAAGATTCACTAAGGTAATGTGGCACGAGACCATTAAGTACTTTATAGGTTAAAAGTAGTATTTTATACTCGATGTGAAATTTAACCGGAACTAATCAGACTGCACTTTATAGTATTTTTTACTTTTACTGGAATGACACTTACCACCCTGTGCGCCACCGCTTTGAACGGTTGCTTATAGGAAAAGAATGAAGTACAGTTTCTTTTCCTCAGCAATAAATATCCTCGACTGCACCTTGCTTCTGCATATTTTGTTCCGTTACAACACACACACACACACACACACACACACACACACACACACACACACACACACATACAAACCAGATTCCAAAAAAGTTGGAACACGATACAAATTGTGAATAAAAACTGAATGCAATGATGTGGAAGTGCCAAATTTTAATATTTTATTCCGAATAGAACATAGATGACAGGGACAAACGTTTAAACTGAGAAAATGTATCATTTTTAGGGGAAAATGTGTTGACTTTAAATTTCGTGGTGTCAACAAATCTCAAAAAAGTTGGGATAATGCCATTTTCACCACTGTGAGGCTTCCCCTCTTCTTCTTACAACAGCCTGCAAACGTCTGGGGACCGAGGAGACAAGTTTCTCAAGTTTACAAATAGGAACGCTGTCCCATTCTTGACTAATACATGCCTCGAACAGTTCAACTGTCTTGGGCCTTCTTTGTTGCACCTTCCTCTTTATGATGCGCCAAATGTTCTCTATAGGTGAAAGGTCTGGACTGCAGGCTGGCCATTTCAATACCAGGATCCTTTTCCTACGCAGCCATGGTGTTGTAATTAATGCTGCATGTGGTCTGGCATTATCATGCTGAAAAATGCAAGGTCTTCTCTGAAAAAGATGAAGTCTGGATGGGAGCATATGTTGTTTTAGAAACTGAATATACCTTTCTGCAGTGACGGTGTCTTTCCAGATATGCGAAATGCCCATGCCAAACGCACTCATGCAACCCTATACCATCACAGATGCAGACCTGGGTTGTCCTTGTCCTCTTTAGTCCAGATGACATGGCGTCCCAGTTTTCCATGAAGAATTTCGAATCGTGATTCGTCTGACCGCAGAACAGTTTTCCACTTTGCCACATTCCATTTTAAATGACCCCTGGCTCAGAGAAAATGCCTGCGCTTTTGTGTCCTTTTTAGAAATGGCTTCTTCTTTGTACTGTAGAGTTTCAGCTGACAACGGCAGATGGCACGGTGGATTGTGTTCACCGACAATGGTTTCTGGAAGTAACATTCCTGTTTGTGATCAGAATCAGAAATCAGAATCATTTATTAATGCAGTGCCGTTTAAGGGCCCAAAGATGACTGGCATTCAGCATGCTTTTTCCGCCTTGACCCATACGCACAGAGATTGTTTCAGATTTTCTGAATGTTTGGATGATGTTATGCACCATAGACGATGATAACTTTAAACTCTTCACATTTTTTTTTTTTTTGGGAAACACCTTTCTGATATTGTTCCAATATCTTTCTGCACAATATTGGGGGACTTGGTGATCTTCTACCCATCTTCGCTTCTGAGAGATACTGCCACTCTGAGAAGCTATTTTTATACTCAGACATGTTGCCAATGGACCTCATTGGTGGAAAATGGCCGTCCAGCTGTTTGTTATAAATGCAGTTGATTTTTCCAGCCTCTTATTGCTATCTGTCCCAACTTTTTTTAGATTTGTTGACACCATGAAATTTAAAATCAACATATTTTCCCTGAAAATGATACATTATCTCAGTTTAAACTTTTGATCCTGTCATCTATGTTCTATTCGGAGTAAAATATTGAAATTTGACACTTCCACATCATTGCATTCAGTTTTTATTCACAATTTGTATAGTGTACCAACTGTTTTGGAATTGGAATCCGGTTTATATATATATAATGAATTCTAATAATGAATTCTTCTATAATCACCTGAAGAGAGAGGATGGTTTCACCACCCCTCGAAACAGATCTGTAGTGATAAATGGAGTTTCAATAGAAAGTCTTTGTCCTGTCCTTTTGTTATTTGCTCTACCAAAAAGTATTGAGCACTCTCCTACGGAAGGATCTACTCAGAAAATATTATATATATGTATATATATATATATATATATATATATATATATATATATATATATATATATATATATATATATATATATATATATATATATATATATATATATATATATATATATGTGTGTGTGTATGCAGAAATGCATTTGAAACATGACACATTCTTTTTCAAATCAAAACATGAAGATATATATATATATATATATATACTTAATGAAACTGCAGCTATTATAAAAGTTGTTGTTTTTTGCTTCGCATCCATGTGTGGTGTACTGAATGTATATCAATCTGAAAGCAGGTTATGTTATGGCTGCCCAGAAGAATCTGAAAATGCCTATTGACAACAAAACTCTCCGATTGATGTTAGTTCTTGACCCAGATTTTGAATGGCGCAGCCGAACAGTGGAGTCCCTGAGGATGCTGGCAGAGAAAATGCCACAGTTATTTCCACCAGAAGAGTTGTGTCAGCGATGTGTAGATGCTGAAATATACAATATAGACCAGCAGTTGAAGGAATTGGCATCACAGTATAATGAAGATGACCAGATTGACACAGGATTTGGGGCAATGGCATTCTTACATCCTTCAATCAGGTAAGGTAGCCTGCTCTGAAAATCTGAGAGTATTTTCTTTGGACCATTCAGAGAGGCAACATTCAACATTATGGATGACATCATAGAAAAGGACAGAACAAAAGTGACTAGTTCACTATGAAGCTGTGGCTACCAACTGTTTTACGGGAAAAACTTGTGAAAAGCACAGATTTCAAAGTCTGCACATCCATGAAAAAAAAATCTCGTACTAGTGCTTATGACACATGTTTCGTATATATAGGTTAAATATAGGTTGCAGTGTGAGGAGTCTCTGATATGATGGCGGCAATGTTGGCACGTTCCAAATACATGTGATATACCATGTAGCACTCGTCTTGTGTTTATGTCTTTGGTAAAAACACAACAGGTTTACAGCTCAGGGCAGCAGTGCTGCAGACCATATACTATCTATCTTATGAAGCTCATCCTCCACTTGTCTGAGAGAAAGCTAGTAAGAAATGGCTGCCTGCTCCCAATACTTCCTGCACATCATGTAAAAAGCCGGCAAAGTAATTTGTGGAGGTTCAAAAGAGGTCTACATCTTGAAAATAAATAGTAGGCTCATACCAACAAATATTTCAATTCCTAATTTGGTTCCTTTTTGTGACTAGAATGAACCAGAAAAGGTGCTAGCTGTCTAGAATACTAGTCTATCAAACTTATGCTAACTCGCTAGCTAACCACACAAAAATCATTGTCTGTGGTATTGCAAAAAAAAAAAATAATAATGGGGACATATTTAAATACTGTAATCCACTTCTTTCATTAAGTGCAAGTTCATACAGCTATTGTAACTACTGAATCAGTCACAGGTTTGAAGTCTTCTTCCTTGGTGTACCATATAACTTTCTCATAAAGGTAGTGTACGCTCTCCAAACTACCTCACTCCATCTAGTGGTACGGATAATTATTGCACACCCCACATGACCGACTTTGAAAATATTTTAAATGAATGATAAAATGATTATAAAACTCAGCCTTCAGCCTCAGATAAAAGCTTTTCTACTGAATAATTCTACATATCAAACTTCACCTCATTTATTATTACTTTTTTATCCCCAAGATAGCAAGTCAATCAAATCATACCACTCCACTTAGTCCACAATCTTAGATTGACAGTGATATCTTTGGCCAAAGAGGATCACATTCCTCGAGATCCCTCCCCGGCCCGCACCCACTTCTCTCCCTAATTTTAGTTGTATCATATTCCCCTCTCATCAAGTATGAAAGTGAGCATATATCATCCTTATCTCCCGCAAGAGCTCAGGTGATTAGCTACCACGGATTCCCAATCACCTAAATTCGACCTTGTGATCGCGATTGCACCACATGGGAGCCCATCACATTAGGATGCTAGAAGTAAGTGTGTTTTTAATGTGGTTATATAACTAGTAGAGTAGAACAAGTAAAATATTCAGAGTTTCTGAGTGTATGTTTAGGTACATATGGATCATCACCAGCAGAGGCAAGGGGTTTCTAAGATGAGAACCCCAACCAGTTGTAACACATCATGATGGATAACAAGATACCTTAAGCAGAAGGATCAAGTTTAATGGTATGTCAGAAGTAGCATATGTACCTCAACCAGAGGGAGAAAGGAAGAGAGTTCCGTTATAAGGTATGCTCATAGGTAATGACTGTAGAGCTCTGATAAAATTACAGATGTTCCGCAATGTGTAATGTACATTAGCTATAGAATGATAAACAGTACAATGTGTCACTAATTACTAAATAAAAATATTAACATTGTAATGATTGGCATATTGTTGGGGTATAAAAGAAATAAAACTTTAGATCATGTTATTTGAATGATAATCAATTTTGGTGTTGAAACAGAAAACACATATACACACACACACACACACACACACACACACACACACACACACACACACACACACACACACACACACACACACACACACACACACACACACACACACATGCACACACACATCTATATATTCAGTGTTATTCAAACTCATAGCAGTGTGTTTGAAAAAGTGAATAAAGCTCAAAGTTTTCATAATCACTTTTATTTCCAAACACAGAAATGTATTTGAAACATGACACATTCTTTTTCAAATCAAAACATGAAGATATATATATATATATATATATATATATATATATATATATATATATATATATATATATATATATATATATATCTTCTTTTCCTTTCAGCTTTTCCCTTCAGGGGTCGCCACAGCGAATCATCTGCCTCCATCTCACCCTATCCTCTGCATCTTCTTCTCTTACACCAATGACCTTCATGTCCTCCTTCACCACATCCATGAGTTCCAACGTTCAAAGTCCCTACTTTCAGTCCGAGACTCATGCCTTTCCTCTTCTCTCTCTGGCAACGGACACGCCTCCCGCCTCTCCTTCTTCGACGTCTTCGACCAACAGTAGTCCAATTTCCATCAGCACCCTGTTGGTTGACGGCACTGATGGCGGTCGTTGTTAACCCGGGCCTCGACCGATCCGGTATGTCATTCTTTCTTGTGAGTCGCATAGTTTATTTGGCACTTGTTTTACGCCGGATGCCCTTCCTGACGCAACCCTCTGCATTTATCCGGGCTTTGGGAGCGGCGTGAGGGAGAGACACTGGTTTGTGCCCCCCCCCCCACACAGCTGCATTTTATATATATATATATATATCTGGGATGTTCTTCCTTTATAGAAATTGAAGAAAAGTGAATATTATACTGTAGCATGGTTTTTGTAGTTGTTAGCAAGACCACCTCACAGCAAGAAGGCCTGGGTTCGATTCTCAACCTAGACGTTATTGTGGGGAGTTTGCATGTTCTCCCCGTGCTTGTGTGCATTTCCTATGGATACTCCGGTTTTCTCTCATAGACCAAAACCATGCAGTTTTGTACAGTTGGCTGATCCAAATCACACCTTGGTGTGTGTGTGTGTGTGTGTGTGTGTGTGTGTGTGAATGGTGGTGTGAGTGTTTGCACTGCAATGAACTGGTGAGCTGTCCAGGGTGTACTCTGCCCTTGCCCGGAGTTGGCTGAGATGGGCGCCAGCCTCCACATGACCCTAAGTAGAATTAAGCGGTTCAGAAAATGAATGAATATTAAACTGTTCAAAAAATTGTCTGCTTCATTCTTTACAAACTTAAACATTCAGTGTATACACTGAAAAATGTAAGATTTTGTTTTCCTCTGAATCGCTGAACTAATATGTATTTGTATGAACACTGTTTCTAAGAGCTGCTGCACATCTGTGTTGTGGAGTCGACCAACTTCTGGCACCTGTGAGCAGGTTTTCCAGCCCAGGATGATTGGACTTCACTCCTCAAGTTCTTCTGTATTTTTTGGTTTTGACACTGTGCAGTGGTGGCCTGGTGGTATAGGGTGCTGGATCACTGATCCAAAAGGTTGGGGGTTCAAGTCGCACTCTCCACAAGGTTGTCACTGTCCCCCCAGTGCAGCTAACTGGGTTGATAACTGGGCTATCAAATGCCGGCCATGTCTCTCACTGTCTATGGTGAAAGGTTCATGTAAAAAAAAAAAAAAAACATTGCAGACTTTTGTAAAAGAGTAGCTGCAAAGCTGTCAGCATGTCAGGGTTGTGTCAGGAAGGGCATCTGATGTAAAAACCTATGCCAAATCAAACATGTGAATCATTCGCTGTGGTGACCCCTGATAAAGGGAAAAAGCTGAAAGGAAATCTCTCTGACTCAGAAGCTGTATTTTTGATGTCACCCCACAAGTTTTCGATTAGATTAAGGTCCGGGGATCAGGCCGTCGCTTCATAACATCAATCTTGTTGGTCTGGAACCAATATGCTGCTGTTTACTGGTGTGTTTGGGGTTGTTGTTTTGTTGGAACCCATTACAAGGGCATTTCCTCTTCAGTATAAGGCAGCACGACCTCTCCAAGTGTTCTGATGGATTCCAACTGATCCAGGATTCCTGGGATTTGATAAATAGACTCGACACTGTAGTATGAGAAACATCCCCATATTATGATGCTTACGCCACCAGGCTTCACTCTCTTCACAGTAAACTCTGGCCTGAATTCAATGTTTGGGGGGTCGTCTGACATACTGTTTCCGGCCACTAGACCCAAAAAAGAACAATCTTACTTTCATCGGTCCACAAAATGTTGCTCGGGTTCTCTTCAGGCCAGTCAATGTGCTCTTTGGTGAATTATAACTTCTTCAGCACGCCTTTTTTTCAGCAGAGGGACTTTGCGGAGATTCACACCGATAGTTCGGCTTCACATAGGTGTCTTCTAATTGTAACAGAACTCACAGATAACTTTGGACCTTTGTTGATCTTCCTGGAGCTGATTGTTCTCGGAGTCCTTGCCATTTTGGCTCCTCTTTATCCATTCGAATGACAGTTTTTCACTTTCTTCCATGTCTTTGACGTTCTGGTTGCCATTTTAAAGCATTCGGGATCATTGTCGCCGAACAGCCTCTCATTTTCTGCACTTCTTTATCTGTTTTCTTCTCTCCGATCAACTTTTTATTCAAGAGACGTTGTTCTTCTGAACAATGTCTGGAACGACTCATTTTCCTCAGAATTTCACAGAGAAATGTTCTGTAACCAGAACATACAGCAGTCATAATTGTCCTTCCTGAAAGAAGGACAATAATTGGCGGCTGTTTTTCAAAGAATGAATGACGTCACTAACTGAGCTCCACACTGATGGCATATTAAACACAACTGGTGTA
>CM045728.1:13657349-13662349 GCA_024760905.1 Plotosus lineatus
ACCTTGTTGAGAGTGGGGCTTGAACCCCCAACCTTAGGATTTGTAATCTGGCACCTTACCACCACACCACAACTGCTTATTTTAAGCATCACTTTTACTCATTCATATTTTAATGTGTCATTCAGTGTTGTTCATTTAAATGATTGTAAATGCTTACAGAATTTAATATTGAATTTCATTAAAATATTTAAAATGCATGATTTTTGGAATGTGGTTCCATGTAAAATGATCTTTTCATAAATTTTGCAAACACATATGCCAGCGTATGCATTTCATCTGTGACCAAATACACAGCTATGTCTCAGTTTGCCTTACTAATGAATAGACTATATAATATTATGGTGCTGCATGAAATGAAATCCATAAACTGAGGAGAATGAGTTATAAAATCAGCATTCAGCTGTTCCACAGTTTCGAACAGGATGACCTCACGAAGCTCAGAGAGCCGCTTGCAAAGGCCAAAACAAGCAGCCTGAACCTTACATAAACATTATTTAGGTCCAGTTTATTCCCAAATTGGTAATTGGGAGTGTAACACAAAAGGCTGGAGGGAAAAAAAAATAGAGCCAGACCAGTTTGTCTCTCCACTCACCACTTTACTCATACACACCAGGAGGCAATGAGGGTTCTGCTGAGACGTAGGGTTCTATTTAAAGTCTAGCAGTCAGTCGTACACCCAAGTCCTTGGACTGCAACAGAATACATATGTGTGTGTGTGTGTGTGTGTGTGTGTGTGTGTGTGTGTGTGTGTGTGTGTGTGTGTGTGTGTGTGTGCGGATAAAGCCATAACTGGGCACATAAAACTGCCAGACTACCTGGCATTACCATAACCTAACTTACTTTAACTAACATCAATACATACAAAAGACAATTTGCCTCAATGTGGCACGTTTTTTTTTTTGTCACGCTTCCTATAGCAATCCGTGAATTATTCCTATAAACCGATGCTTGTTGAGGTTTAGTTTTAGTTGTCCCCCATTCATCAACTGGTGTGATACTCTGTTGTGTTCATTTATATCTGACCTCACACTTGACTAATAACTGGCAACAGCATCATCACCCCCCCCACCCCCGCACCTTATTGTGGTGGAGGGGTTTGTGTATCCTAATGATTCAAAGAGCTATGTTGTTGGGGGGCATTATGCCCCTGGTAGGGTACCCAAGGCAAACACAAAAAAGGTCTTGACAAAGCGAGGTTCAAAAACCCCTATGGAAAAATATGAAAAGACACGGTCTTCCTTGCCCGCAACCCCCCCAGAAAAGGCTCGAAGGTATGTGCCTGGTGGTCAGGCCGCTGCCCATGGAGCCCAGTTGGGCCCAACCCCTGAAAACGAGACATGGGTCCACCCTCCCATGGACCCACCACCTGTGAGAGGGGCTATAGGGGTTGGATGCAATGTGAGTTGGGCGGCACACAAAGCCATGGGTTCTGTCGGACCGATCCTCAGCTACTGAGTCTGACTCGGAATGCGGAATGTCACCTCGCTGGCTGGGAAGGAGCCTGAGCTGGTGCATGAGGTGGCGAGATACCAACTAGATATGCTCAGGCTCACCTCAACGCATGGCTTGGGCTCTGGAGCCACCCATCCCAAGAGGGCCTGGACCTTATTCCATTCTGGAGTTGCTCATGGGGAGAGGTGACAAGCCGATGTGGGCATCCTTGTTGCCCACCATCTCGGTGCCCTCACTTGGTTTTCTCCCCGTTCTACAAAAGAGTAGCTGCCCTCTACCTTCAGGTGGGGGGATGGGTCCTGACTGTTGTTTGTGCTTATGCACCAAATGACAGTTCAGAATACCGACCACTTCCACACAATGCACAAACACACAATACAACCATATCCCGAATGGGCCAAGTATTGTGCCTCCATTGTTGAGGCGGCAGCCCATAGCTGTGGCTGGAAAGTCATCAGTGCCTGTCATGGAAGTAACCCATGTGGTGGACTCCGACAGTGAAGGAGACCATCCAGCTGAAAAAAGAGTCCTATCGGGTCTTATTGTCCTGTGGGACTCCCGAGGCAGCATACAGGTATGTGCTGCAATACTTAAAAGACGTGCTGCAGCCTGAGTTGTTGCCGATGCAAAATCTTGGGCATGGGAGGAGTTCGGTGAGGGCCTGGAAAGCGATCATAGATTAGCATCAAAAAGGTTCTGGACCACCATTCGATACCTCAGGAGGGGAAAGAAGTTCTCCACAAATACTGTTTAAACTGGAAGTGGAGAGCTGCTCACCTCCACTAGGGATGTTGTCGGGAGGTGGAAGGAATACTTCAAGGGCCGTTTCAATCCCACCAACACGCTCGCTATGTAGGAGGAAAACCCTGGAGGTTTGGGTGAAGCTCCATCCCATCTTTGGAGATAAGGTTGCTGAGGTAGGCTCAACGTTCTTTGGTGTCAGGCTTCAGGGGTGGATGAGATCTGCCCTGAATATTTCAGGGCTTTGGATGTTGTAGGACTGTTTTGGTTGTCACGTCTCTGAAGCATTGTGTGGTCATGGGCTATCATACCACTGGATTGGCAAAGTGGGATAATAGCCTCCCTTTTTAAAAGGAGGGGGGGCGGAGGGTGTGTTCCAATTATTGTGAAATCATACTCTTCAGCCTACCCGGGAAAGTCTAGGCAGTGGTGCTGGAGAGAAGAATCCAACCGATCGTTGAACCTTGAATTCAAGAGGAACAAAGAGGCTTTTGTCCTGACTATGGCATTCTTGACCAACTCTATGCACTCTATAGGATCCTGGAGGGATCAAGGGACTTTACCCAATCTGTCCACATGTGTTTTATGGATCATCAGTGTTTTCTTCAGCGTAATCCAAAGTTGGATCACGGGGGCAGCAGCCTCAGTCATGAGGTCCAGACATCCCTGTCCCCAACCACTTCATCCAGGTCTTCTGGTGTGGCACCGAGGCGTGCAGAGAAACGTAATCCCTCCAGCGTGTTCTAGGTTGATCCCAGGGTCTCTTCCTGAAAAACCACCAAGAAGACCTTCTGGAGGCATTCGTACCACATGCCTGAGCCACTTCAACTGGCTCCTCTCAACCCAGAGGACCTGCAGTTCTACTCCAAACACCCCCAGATGGCTGAGCTTTTCATCCTATCTCTAAGGAGAGCCCCGTTCCCCAAGAAAGCAGCTCATTTCATCCTCTTGCATCCACGACCTTGTTCATAATATATATATATATATATATATATATATATATATATATATATATATATATATATATATATATATACACTAGTTCTTCTCAAAAAATTAGCATATTGTGATAAAGTTCATTATTTCTAAGAGAAAAAGATGCAGAGGATAGGGTGAGATGGAGGCAGATGATTCACTGGAAAGCTGCATACGCGAAAGGACAAGAAGAAGAAGATAAAACTCATTATTTTCTGTAATGTACTGAGAAAAATTAAACTTTCATATATTTTAGATTCATTGCACTTCAACTGAAATATTTCAGGTCGTTTATTGTTTTAATACTGATGATTTTGGCATACAGCTCATGAAAAACCAAAATTCCTATCTCAAAAAATTAGTATATTTCATCTGACCAATAAAAAAAAAGTGTTTTTAATACTAAAAAAGTCAACCTTCAAATAATTATGTTCAGTTCTGCACTCAATACTTGGTCGGGAATACTTTTGCAGAAATGACTGCTTCAATGCGGCGTGGCATGGAGGCAATCAGCATGTGGCACTGCTGAGGTGTTACGGAGGCCCAGGATGCTTCGATAGCGGCCTTAAGCTCATCCACAGTGTTGGGTCTGGTGTCTCTCAACTTTCTCTTCACAAGATCCCACAGATTCTCTATGGGCTTCAGGTCAGGAGAGTTGGCAGGCCAATTGAGCACAGTAATACCATGGTCAGTAAACCATTTAGCAGTGGTTTTGGCACTGTGAGCAGGTGCCAGGTCGTGCTGAAAAATGAAATCTTCATCTCCATAAAGTTTTTCAGCAGATGGAAACATGAAGTGCTCCAAAATCTCCTGATAGCTAGCTGCATTGACCCTGCCCTTGATAAAACACAGTGGACCAACACTAGCAGCTGACATGGCACCCCAGACCATCACTGACTGTGGGTACTTGACACTGGACTTCAGGCATTTTGGCATTTCCTTCTCCCCAGTCTTCCTCCAGACTCTGGCACCTTGATTTCTGAATGACATGCAAAATTTGCTTTCATCTGAAAAAAGTACTTTGGACCACTGAGCAATAGTCCAGTGCTGCTTCTCTGTAGCCCAGGTCAGGCGCTTCTGCATCTTATTTCTGGTTCAAAAGTGGCTTGACCTGGGGAATGTGGCACCTGTAGCCCAGTCCACTGCTTCCACAGGTCCCCCAAGGTCTGGAATCGGCCCTTCTCCACAATCTTCCTCAGGGTCCGGTCAACTCTTCTGGTTGTGCAGGGTTTTCTGCCACACTTTTTCCTTCCCACAGACGTCCCACTGAGGTGGCTTGATAGAGCACTCTGGGAACAGCCTATTCGCTCAGAGATTTCTTTCTGTGTCTTACCCTCTTGCTTGAGGTGTCAATGATGGCCTTCTGGACAGCAGTCAGGTCGGCAGTCTTACCCATGATTGCGGTTTTGAGTAATGAAGCAGGCTGGGAGTTTTTAAAAGCCTCAGGAATCTTTTGCAGGTGTTTAGAGTTAATTGGTTGATTCAGATGATTAGGTTAATAGCTCGTTTAGAGAACCTGAACATGATATGCTAATTTTTTGAGATAGGAATTTTGGGTTTTCATGAGCTGTATGCCAAAATCATCAGTATTAAAACAATAAAAGACCTGAAATATTTCAGTTGGTGTGAAATGAATCTAAAATATATGAAAGTTTAATTTTTATCAGTACATTACAGAAAATAATGAACTTTATCACAATATGCTAATTTTTTTAGAAGGACTAGTATATAATATATATATATATATATATATATATATATATATATATATATATATATATATATATATATATATATATATATATGATTTTCTGAGTATATCCTTCCGTAGG
>CM045728.1:13667349-13687349 GCA_024760905.1 Plotosus lineatus
ACACTTTTCTCCAACCATTCCAGCCTGTCTGCACACGCTTCTTCACCTCTTTTCCACACTCTCCATTGCTCTGGATTGTTGAGCCGAAGTACTTAAAATCCTCTACCTTCGTTATTTTTGTTCGCTGTAACAACACAGTTCCTCCTGGGTCCTTTTCATTCACACACATGTATTCTGATTTTCTGAGGCTTACCTTCATTCCCCTCCTTTCCAGGGCATATCTCCACTTCTCTAGATTTTCCTGCACTTGTTCTCACTACAAATCACAATGTCTTCTGCAAACGTCATCGTCCATGGAGATTCTTGTCTCACCTCATCTGTCAGCCTGTCCATCACCATAGCAAACAAGAAGGGGCTCAGAGCTGACCCTTGATGCAGTCCCACCTCCACCTTGAACTCTTCTGTCACACCGACAGCACACCTCACCACTGTCTTACATCACTCATACATGTCCTGCACCACTCTAACATACTTCTCTGCCACTCCAGACTTCCTCATGCAATACTACAGTTCTTCTCTTGGCACCCTGTCATATGCTTTTTCCAGATTCACAAAGGCACAATGCAGTTCCCTCTGACCTTCTCTGTACTTCTCTATTAACATCCTCAAAGCAAACATTGCATCGGTGGTGCTCTTTCTTGGCATGAAACCAAACTGTTGTTCACAAATGCTGACCTCTGCCCTAAGTCTAGCTTCCACTATTCTTTCCCATAACTTCATCATATGTCTCATCAACTTTATCCCTCTGTAGTTGCCGCAACTCTGCACGTCTCTCTTGTTCTTAAAAATGGGCACCAGCACACTTCTCCTCCACTCCTCCGGCATCTGCTCACTCTCTAGGACCTTTTTGAATGTTCTTGTCAGAAAAGCTACTGCTACCTCTCCTAGATACTTCCATACCTCCACAGGTATATCATCAGAACCAACTGCCTTTCATTCTTCATCCTCTTCAATGCCCTCCTCACTTCTCCCTTACTGACCTTTGCTACATCCTGCTCCTCAATGGTCACCTCTTCTACTCTTTTTTCTCTCTCATTTTCCTCATTCATCAGCTCTTCAAAGTACTCACATGTTTATATAATATCAATAAATACATATTCAATGCAAGAGTAGGCTGCAAAGCCGTCGGTGTGTTTCCGCCCTGCGATGGCCTGGCGAGCTGTCCAGGGTGTACTCTGCCCTTGCCAGAAGTTGGCTGGGATGGGCCCCAGCCTCCCCGCGACCCTAATTAGGATTAAGCGGTGACAGAAAATGAACTGGACTGAACATATTCAATACTATAAATGCTTATAATAACAATTAAACATTCACAAAGTGAATTTCTCCATTGTGAGATTAATAAAGCTGTATCTCTTATCTCTTATCTCTTATTAAAAATCTGCATAACATGTAAATAAAATATAAATACATACACACACACGCACACACACACACACACACATACACACCAAACAATTACAATTGCAATAAAAATGTAAGTAGTTTTGTTGGGTTGTTGTTTTTGTTTATTTGTTTGTTTGTTTTTTGTTGTTTTTTTTTTTTTTTTGCATAATTGGCCCTGTTTTTTGGTATTTTCCTTAACTTTTCCCTATTTTTCCTTAATTTCCTTTTCTTAATTTTTCAATGAATATTTTTGAAAAACCCATGATGCACTGAAGCCACAGAAACTAAAGCACGAAGTAGCAAGGGATCACTGTATACTTTTTTTTAAATCAGCATTTACCCCAGGTTGCCCAATCACTGATCAATATTGATTCAAATAGCCAATCACTGTTCATTCTTGTCCTCACAGTCAATCACTGATCATAATTTGTTCCCAAGAGCCAATCACTAATCACCAGTGTTCCCAGCAACCAATCAGTCACCGCCATTGTTACCTAGAACCAGTCAATGATCATCATTGTTTACAACAACCAACTTCCTATTACCTTTTTTTTCTGAATAACCAATCACTGATCATTATTGTTACCAATCACCTATTACTCATGATTACTATTTTGAACAACCAATTATTAATCACCATCGTTGGTAACAACTAAACATTAATTAGTGTTGTTCCCAACAGCCAATCACTGACTATTATTGTTTTCAACAATTAATCACTGATCATCAATCATCAATCACATTTGTATCCAAGAATCAGCTATTGGTCACCATTGTGTCCCAATAACCAATCACTGTTCACAGTTTATCCATTACAATTCATCATTCATTTTCTGTCACCGCTTAATACTAATTAGGATCTCAGAGAGGCTGGCACCCATCCCAACCAACTCTGTTCAAGGGCAGAGTACACCCTGGACAGATCATCGCAGGGTGGAAACATGCTAACGGCTATGCAGCTAGTCTTGTCAAAAGTCAGCAATGTTTTTTTCCATGAACCTCTCACCATAGACAGTGAGAGACATGGCCGGCCTTTGATAACCCAGTTAGCTGCACTGGGGGGACAGTGACAACCCGCTGACGGTGGGGCTTGAACCCCCAACCTTAAGATCAGTGACCTAGCACTTTTACCACCAGGCCACCACTGCCCCTCCATTGCAATTATTTAGTATTTAAATTAATCGAGTATTAAAGGGGAACCCTTTCTTCATATAATGCAAATGATCTTGAAAAAGTTTCTGAATATGCAAATTTGTCTGAATCTCATCTGGCAACTTGTAATGACTTTTCGAGCATGTGTTAGCTTCGTTCCCCTGGAAGGAGTTGGCAACAACACTGGCTGCTTGCTTTTAATGAGAGGGATAAGTGCGGAGCGCATTCTTTCCCACGTATGACCACATATCACATTACATCACGTAGCCAGGCATAATATATACAGGATATTGCCTGCACTGGATTTGTTGCTTGAGTGTGCATTGGTCTTCAGTTATTAATTAATTTATTTGTTTATTTGTTGAATTCAACATGACATGAATATGTAAACTTCATTAGTCGTAAATTTTCCCGTCCTTTAGCCTCAGAGACTTTATTTTCCATGTTTGAGTAACTATGGTTGTCTTCCGTGGTGCTCACTGGGTGATTTTTTTTAGGTGGTAAACAAGGCCAAGGCTCCTAATTTAAATAATATTGCATACGATTGCACAACTTTTCTCCTCAAACTAGAAATGTCACCCGTGAGGCATGGCGTCCTAGCACTACCATCCTTATATATTAAATATTAATGCTCAATCCTACTCTGCTCTTTAAGGTCATCAGACGTGCTGTGGTATACTGTACATGTTTTTATTTTACTGACCCAACTGCTTTGGTTTATTTACTTTCATTTATGGTTAAAGTATACATTTTGACTTTTAACTATAGAGATGCATCGCACATTCCATAGGCCCCGGCAGTGGTGGCCTGGTGGCAAAGGTGCTGGATCACTGATCCTAAGGTTGGGGGTTCAAGCCCCACTCTCCATAGGTTGTCACTGCCCCTCCAGTGCCGTTAACTAAGTTATCAAAGGTCAGCCATGTCTCTCGCTGTCTATGGTGAGAGGTTCATGTAAAGGAACCATTGCTGACTTTCATCAAGAGTAGCTGCAAAGCCATCAGCGCGTTTCCTCCATGCGATGGCCTAGTGAGCTGTCTAGAGTGTACTCTGCCCTCGCCCAGAGTCGGCTGGGCGAATCATCTGCCTCCATCTCACCCTATGCTCTGCATCTTCTTCTCTTACACCAACTACCTTCATGTCGTCCTTCACCACTTCCATAAATCTCCTCTTTGGTCTTCCTCTAGACCATCTGCCTGGTAGTTCCAACCTCAGCATCCTACTACCAGTATACTCACTATCCCTCCTCTGTACATGTCCAAACCATCTCAATCTAGGAATCTCAATCTCGTGTGAAGAACCCAGAGTACCCAGAGAAAACCTATGTAAGCATGGGGAGAACATGCATATTTCACACAGAAAAGCTTGAGCATAAGAACTAGAACTTTCTTGATGTGAGGCGGACGTGCTAACCTCTACAACACCAAAAAGGAACTGGATTTCTCTACAAAAGTCATTCATTCATCTTCAAAGTCGCTTAATCCTTATTAGTGTCACAGGGAGGCTGGTGACTGTCTCAGTCAACGCTGGGCAAGGGCAAGGTAAATCCGAGGCAGTTCCCCAGGCCATTGCAGAGAAAGCCCAACATACATCCAACCATTCACACATAGGGATGATTTGGAACAGCCAGTTAGTTGACTGTGCATGTGTCTGGACTGTGGGAGGAAACCAGAATACCCAGAAGAAACCCACATAAGCGTGACGGAGACCATGCAAACTCCATACAGAAGCACGCCAAGCCCAGGAATCAAATCCAGGCCTTCTTGCTGTGAGGCAGAAGTTCCATCCACTATGCTACTGTGTTGCCGCGCTGCTGCGCTGCAAAATTAAATCAATCAATCAATCAATAAATAAATAAATAAGTACACAAGCTCCAGGTATCTGCGTGTCTACATAGACAGTTAACTGGTTCAATAACACAAACATTCTGTATGAGAAAGGTCAGAGTTGTCTGTACTTTCTCAGGAGACTCACTGTCTGCAGAATTATGTTACAGATGTTCCATGTCTTGGTTGTGGCTGGTGTCATCTTTTACTCTGTAATGTGCTGGGGCAGCAGGGTGAAGAAACCTGATGCCAGCAAACTCAACAATCATTGATAAAGCTGCCCAGGGAATGGAAATGGAGTTGTTGATGCAAGTGACAGAGAGGAGGATGCTGAGGAAACATCTCATTATGGTGTACAATGCATCTCATTCTCTGCATGCCACTCTGGAATTATATCAGCATGCATTCAGTCATAGACTGGAACCACGGAAGAGCTCCACAGAAAACCACAGGAGGGTTTTTCCTACCAGGGGCTATTAGACTATATCTCTGAGCCGTTCTGTCCACCCTACAGCAAGAAGGTCCTGAATTTGAGTACCGGACACAGATACTTCTGTATGGGGTTTGCATGACCTCCCTGTGCTTGCTTGGGTCTCTGCCAGGTCCTAAGGTTTACCCCGACAGTCATAAGACACGCACAATTCCAAGTTGCCCCTTGGCGTGAGTGTGAATGAATGTGTTGGCTCTGTGATGGTCTGGTGAACTCTATGGGGTGTACCCTGCCTTCATCCAGTGCCAGCTGATCCAGAAGTGCACTGGTACGTTAGTCATTCTTTCATGGTCTTATATGCCTTGTACAGGGATCCCTGACTTTAACTGTTAACTGGAACCGAGATCCCCCCATGACCGCCGAATTGTGCGAAGTAGGAGCAACCCCCCTGACTTACGTACACGTACATATATATGTGTATAAAATATCAATAAATACATATTCAACGCTATAAATGCTTATAATAACAATTAAACATTCAAAAATAATGCATAAGATGTAAATAAAATATAAATACACACACACACACACACACACACACACACACACACACACACACACACACACACACACACACATATAAAGACACGTGCATGCAGATGCGTGCCTCACATAAACATGTAAGTAGTTTTGATGGGGGGTTTTGGGTTGTTTTTTGTTTTTGTTTATTTGGTTTTTTTTTTTGCATAATTGACCTTGGTGGGGTTTTTTTTTTTGGCATTTTCCTTAACTTTTCCCCCTATTCTTCCTTAATTTCCTTATTTTTAAAAATGTTTGATGATTTTTTTTTTTTTTTAAACCGCGATACACTGAAGCCACATGAATTGAAATGCAAAGTATCCAGGGATCACTGTATTTGTAGATAGTGTACTGTAACCTGTATTGCATTGTCAATAAAATCCCACCTTAAGTCACTCTCAATCAATCCGCTTAACCATATTAAGGTTTTGGCAAGGCTGAACCCTATCTCAACCAACACCCTGAGTAGCTTGCCAGACTTTTGCAGGGCCAACACATGCACATTGCAAACCACACTCACATCTAGGGGCAATTTACAACAGACACTTATCGTAATGTGGTGAGAACATGCAAACTCCACACAGAAACACCCTGACTTAGCCCAGGACTCGAACCCAGGACCCTGTTGCTGACAGCACCATGTTGCCATATTTTTCATCCATTTCAACGCTTTGCTTCTATCTAGTGCCCAATACTAGAACTGCAAGTTCGTGAAATAATATCAGGCAACAAACATTATAGAATGTTTTCAAGACATTTAATTGGGTCTCTAGCTTTAAAATGTTGGCTGTAATATCACTTCTTGGATCCTTTTGAATTTGTAAACAAAGAAGATGATCATTTCTTTTTCAATATCAATGTGCTATTATGCCCTTCATGACATGGACTTCATACTGAATTTGAAATCGTCCCAGTTGGTTTCAGGGAAGGAGAGAGACAGACTAACAATCATTAACACTCTTATTCTCACATAAGGGTAATTTAAAATGTTCTTCAGCACATACCAGACTTTTAATAGGGGTTAAGTCAGGACTTTGTGATGCCAGTAGATGTGTGATTCCTCTTGCTCCCCGATCCACTTTTTCCCCTTTCAGCTCCAATTTTATAACCATGCCATCAGGAAAGACCATTGGTGGGATAATATTTTGGCAAGGCAGTATTATTATTATTATTATTATTATTATTATTATTATTATTATTAGCCCTTCCATTGGATCCTTCCACTGGTGCCGAAAGGGAGACTTGTACTTGGGTTACAGCCTGTCCCCCATACTTCCTATCCAGGCTCTGCACACTGGAGAGTATCACCAGCCAGGATACCAGCCAGAGTGCAGCTCCATAGTCCTTCGAGACTGACGGTGGCCTACTACTACTACTACTACTTCTCCTCCTCCTCCTCCTCCTCCTACTACTACTACTATTATTATTATTATTATTATTATTATTATTATTATTATCAGTTCATCAGTTCATTTTCTGTAACCGCTTCATCCTAATTAGGGTCGCGGGGAGGCTGGCGCCCATCCCAGCCAACTCAGGGCGAGGGCAGAGTACACCCTGGACAGCCCGCCAGGCCATCGCAGGGCGGAAACACGCTGACGGCTTTGCAACCTACTCTTGTCGAAAGTCAGCAATGGTTCTTTTACATGCCTCACACCATAGACAGTGAGAGACATGGCCTGCCTTTGATAACCCAGTTAGCTGCACTGGGAGGACAGTGACAACCTTGTGGAGAGTGGGACTCGAACTCCGAACCTTTGGATCAGCGATCCAGCGCCTTATACCACTAGACCACCACTGCCCCCTATTATTATTATTATTATTATTATTATTATTATTATTATAGTGCAGGTGCTGGATTACTGATCCCAAGGTTGTCGGTTCAAGCCCCACTGTCACTGATTGTCACTGCTGTCCCCCTAGTGCAGCTAACTGGGCTATCAAATGCTGGCCATGTCTCTCACTGTAGTGGGAGGTTCATGTAAAAGAACCATTGTTGACTTTTGTTAAGAGTAGCTGCATAGCTGTCTGCGTGTTTCTGGCCTGCAAGCTGTCCAGGGTGTACACTGCCCGCACCCAGAATTCCCTGAGATGGGCACCAGTCTCCACACAACCCTAATTTGGATTAAGTGGTTCAGAAAATGAATGAACGGATGGATGTATTATTGTTGTTAGTGTTAGTACTGAATGCAGTAACCCATACACTTAGGAATATAAGACGTTTAAGTGATGGAGAAAACTTTACATATTATTTGGGCGGATCCCAGTATGACGATCTTTTGCAATTCTTCCTACTTGATGCTGCATGGTGTCTTTTGAAAATGTTCTTTCGATGTTTTAAAAAAATGTTCTTTTCTTTTACCTCTCGAGCTCCTCCCACTGCTGGAACAGGTTGGATTTTAATGCCCACATTGTTATTGTTCCCTCCAGGTTTTCATATCTTCTCTGTTGTTTTTGTTGAGACATTGCTGTCATTCATTCATCCACTTTCTGAACCACTTATTCCCAGTTGGGGTCATGGAGAGGCTGGTATCCATCTCAGCTGACTCTGGATGTGGGCAGGGTGCACCCTGGACAGCTCGCCGGGCCATCGCCGGGCCAACACTCACACATCCATTTGCTCTCACGCCTAAGGATGATTTGGAATAGCCAAATAACCCTGTGCATGTTTTTTGGACTACAAGAGGAAACCAGAGTGCCTGGAGGAAACCCACGCAAGCATGGGGAGAACATACAAACTCTGCACAGAAACACCCGAGCTGGGACTCGAACCCAAGACCTTCTTGCTGTGAGGTGCATGTGCTAACCACTACAGCACCGTGCCACCACGTTGCTGTCAGATGGTATTGAAATATAAATCAACAGATTCTTATTTACTTTCTCTAATATGATGTCTGGGTTACTGGCATGAATGGGCATGTCTGTTTGAATTTGCATTCTTTATGGGTTGGTCACCTTTTCTTCTTCTCTCACTTCTTCTTTCTTTTTCTTTCAAGTCAGTGCCAGTCAAATAATTATAACACATTAATTACCACATGCTGGACCACGCCCTGCACAAAAAGGCATGAAAAAAGTAATTACCATACACAACATGTAATAGAAACATGGGTAAAGTCTGTTGGGCTTTTTACACCCAAGCCATTGTGACTCATCGGGCCTGCGCTTATCCCTGGTCTCTGTGAAGCAACTAGGAGTTCAACTCCCCCTGGATGGGACGCTAGTCCATCGCAGGTTACCTTCCGAGTATATTTTTACTGGTACCCATTTATACTGCTGGGTGAACAGAGGCACATTATTGGTGGTTGAGACCTTTCCCAGGGGCCTCATCACAGTGGGGGTCTAACTGGGATTTGAACACACAACCTCCCGATCATGAGTGCAGCACCCTAACCACTACACCACCGGCCCCACAATAGAAACATAAATAACAAATAAATCATCTGAATTATATATCTGGTGCACTAATAACTATTACTATTATTATTATAAAATAGTTAATAACATATCTGTTATTGTTTGGATATAATAATATGCTGGCACAGTGGCAGGGCAGTTAGAACAGCTGACCCAAGAAGGTCCTTGATTCATTTCTCAGGCTTGACAAGAGCATTTCTGTGTGTTCTCCTTGTGCTCGTGTGGGTTTCCTCTGGGCGTTCCAGTTTCTTCCCACAATCAAATGACATGTATACTTGGCTTACTGGCTGTTCCAGATTTCCCCAAAGTCTTTGTATGTGTGTATGTGTGTGTCTATGTTGACAATGCAATGGTCTGGTGAGCTGTTCAAGGAGTACCCTTCCTTTACCCAGTGTTGGCTAAGACAGGCTTCGGCCTCCCAGTGATCCTAATAGGATTAACATTGTCACCAAATAAATTAATGTCGAGTAACACTACTACGTCCAGTACTGATAATAATGAAGAATGAATAACTGGTCAGTGGTTGGGTGAAGCGTTTGTGTTGCATTGTGGGAAATGTAGTCGGCGCTAAAATGAAGAACGTTCTCCGACTGTCTAGCTTTCATTATTTTAATTATTTGGACACGTTTTTGTATAACAACATACTTGATTCTGTTTAAAATTACAGTTTATTTTGAACAATTATATGTCCGGTAGGTGTTATAATTATGAAACAAAAATAGAAAGCATCTCTTCCGGGTTGTGTTTCGTGGGCGGGGATAAGAGATGATGCCGAATGCCCGTCTCCGCCCCTTTCCGAGCGGTCTGTATTGTTGAAAACATGTCGGTGAAGTCCTGCTCTGAATTACTCTCCAGAATTATACGACTCCGTTCGGATTGTGTTGACATGAACACCGGCTGTCTTTATCTCACAAGGCGTTTCACATCCGAGATGAAAGGTACCCGACACGATAATCTTAAGATAATAAACAACAGCATTGTTTATTCTGTTCATAGAAATAATGTTATTAATAACATTTGAAAGTAGAGAAGAAGAAATGGCTTGATTCAAGACTTGGAAATAAAACATGTAATTTTAATAGTATTGTGCATTATTGTATAAAAGAAAATTAAGCAAAAGGGGGAAATATTCTAATTGATCTTTTACAAATCACAAAATAAATAAATAATTAGATACATACTGTAAACATGAGAATAAGTTTAAAGAACATTCCACTTCTGGCATGGCATTGTGGGTACTGATCCAGAAGTTGGGATGTAAGACCCAGCAGCAATACTGGCTCTGAACTGGGGGGAAAAAAAAAAAGTTGCTCTGGATAAGAGTGTCTGCCAAATATGCTGTAAATGATAAACATTGAAACATGACTGTCATGATAAACTGAATTTCATTACCCTTGTATATGTGTAATGACAACAAAGTTGAACTCCATCCACTGAAAAACTGATCACCAATCATGTGTCAGGACAGAGTTTGTTTTATATTAACTCTATATACTGTCGTTCACCACCACTGCCAAACAGAAAGATAAGACATTACAGAGAGTAACCAATGAACCAATAAACTGAATGACATTTCAGAAGTGTCAAAGGACATTGTCCTGTTTAAAAAAAAAAAAAAAAAAAAAAAAAACAGCACGTTGCAACAGCCACTGATAAAAAGTGCAGAAACATGACACTTAAAGGGTTATGACCCTTTTTTAAATTTTAGCTCAGAATCATAATAAATCATAATAAATACAGCAGGGGGGCAAGCCAGTGTTCACCCTCATGCCTGTCCCAAGACCGGATAAATGTAAAGGGTTGTGTCAAGAAGTGCATCCGGCGTAAAACCAATGCCACATAAAACATGCAGGTCAAAAATACGAATCCCATACCGGATCGGTCGAGGCCCGGGTTAACAACGACCGCCATCAGTGCTGTTAACCAACAGGGTTCTGATGGAAATTGGACGACTGTTGGTCGAAGAAGGAGAGGTTGAAGAAGGACAAGTGGGAGGTGTGTCAATAGGCAGGGAGAGAACAGGAAAGGCATGAGTCTAGGACTGAGAGTAGGAACTTTGAATGTTGGAACTATGACAGGAAAAGGTAGAGAGCTGGCTGACATGATGCAGAGGAGGAAGGTGGACATACTGTGTGTTCAGGAGACCAGGTGGAAAGGTAGCAAGGCTAGAAGCTTAGGAGCAGGGTTTAAGCTGTTTTCTCATGGTGTGGATGGGAAGAGAAATGGAGTAGGAGTCATCTTGAAGGAGGGGTTTGTCAGGAATGTTCTAGAAGTGAAAAGTGTGTCAGACAGGGATGAGTTTCGAGTTGGAAATTGAAGGTGTGATGTTCAATGTTGTTAGTGCTTATGCCCCACAGGCAGGATGTGAGCTAAAAGAGAAGAAGTGATTCTGGAGTGAGTTAGATGAAGTGATGCAGAGTACCCCCAGAGGTGAAAGAGTGGTCATTGGTGCAGACTTCAATGGACATGTTGGTGCAGGCAACAGAGGGGACGAGGAAGTGATGTGCAGGTTTGGTATTCAAGACGGGAACAAAGAAGGACAGATGTTGATTCGATTTTGCAAACAGGGTGGAAATGGCTGTGGTGAATACTTTCTTTCAGAAGAGACAGGAGCATAGGGCGAGTTATAAAAGCGGAGGTAGGAGCACACAGGTAGACTACATCTTGTGCAGGCGATGTAATTTGAAGGAAGTCAGTGACTACAAGGTAGTAGCGGGTGAGAGTGTTGCCAAACAGCATAGGATGGTGGTGTGTAGGATGACACTGATAGTGAAGAAGGTGAAGAAAGCAAAGGCAGAGCAGAAGACAGAGTGGTGGAAGCTGAAAAAAGAAGAGTGTCGTGTTGTCTTTAAGGAGGAGTTGGAACAGGCTTTGGGTGGTCAGGAAGTGCTTCTAGATGACTGGACAACTACAGCCAATGTGATCAGGGAGACAGGTAGGAGAGTACTTGGTGTGGCATCTGGAAGGAAAGTAGATAAGGAGACTTGATGGTGGAATGAGGAAGTGCAGGAGTGTGTACAAAGGAAGAGGTTAGCTAAAAATTAGTGGGACATAGAGAGGACCGAAGATAGTAAACAGGAGTACAATACAGGGAGACACAGCTTAAGGCGAAGGTAGTGGTGTCAAAGGCCAAACAGAGGGCATATGATGACTTGTATGCTAGGTTGGACACTAAGGAGGGAGAAAATGATTTACACACACACGTATATACATATATACAGATGTTGGATCTTCATAAACACAGGGATCCCTGACTACTTCGCACTTCAATTCATGTGGCTTCAGTACATCATGTTTTTTTTTTTTTTTAATACTCATCGAATTAAAAAATAAGGAAATTAAGGAAGAATAGGGGGAAAAGTTAAGGAAAATGCCACAGAACAGGTCCAATTATGCAAAAAAAACCCCCAAAAAACAAATTAACAGAAACAAAAAACAACCCAAAATCCCCCATGAAAATCACTTACATTTTTATATGAGGTGCACATATTAGTGCGTGCACATGCTTCTGTATGTGTGTGTATTTATATTTTATGTACATCTTATGCATTATTTTTGAATGTTTAATTGTTATTATAAGCATTTATAGCATTGAATGTGCATTTATTGATATTATATACACATATACATGTACGTCAGTCAGGGTGGTCGAAATCGGCGGTCACAATTAACCGTGGGAAGTGAGGGATCCCTGTATATATATATATATATCAGGGGGGTCGATCCTACTTCGTGGAATTCGACGGTCACGGAGGGATCTCAGTCCCAATTAACCACGGAAAGTGAGGGATCTCTGTACAGACGCTCCCTGACGTACGTTCATCCGTTTTACGTTTTTTCGATTTTACATTTTTTATTTATTTTTTTTAAATCAAATTTTGAGTTTAGATGTACCTACGTAGTACGCTGACGTAATGACACAATGATGCTGCATTCATTGTTTACAAACTACAGACTGAGTGTGTGTGTGTAATATATATATATATATATATATTACTCAGTAAAGTAAATAAAAATACTCAGTTAAGCAAAGAGAGTTGTAATATGAATGCACAAATTACAGAACAATTACATATATTTATTCTCTTTAAGCAGAATCCTAAGAGTGTATACTTATTTTTATATTAATATTCATTAGGATTGTACTTGTTCTTTGTATGCGTCTCTTGAATAAAGTTTACTTACTGACTTACACAAAAGAAAGAACTCTCCGCTTTGCTGGGATTCACATCAGTGCAGGCTGTGTTCTGAACAAGTTCAACGGCACTCTTGTGCCTTTGACAGACCAGAAGTTTGTCTAACCCACAGCAAGTACACTACTTTTGCAAGTACACTACTTTCGGTACTGAGCGCCTCATATTGTAAGCGTTGATTGGCTGTTTTAAGCTTCATGTAAAGTGACTCAGTATAAATTAGTGACGTATTTGAAATTAATGTTGATATTATTTGATATGTTTTATATTATTTTACAAGGTTATGTTTATAATAATTGATTTAGGGGTGTTTTATGAGATACGATAATGGTATTTATGGATGTATAGTACAGTATGAGCGTCACACGTCATACGTCATAAGTCACTGTAACAACTTACGTTCACTTTCAACTCACGTTCGTCCATCCGTAACCTAATTAAAAACGTAAGTCGGGGAGTGTCTGTGTGTATATATATATATATATATTTATATGTAAGTCTGAATTTAGACGTTATTAATATCTATATAAACAGGTAGAGAATGAATGGTGCCAGTGAGGGATATGTACAGTATTAATCAATATGATAAACAGTAGAATGCAAATGTATAACAATGAGTGTTGTTGCAATCCAGAGAAGTTGTGCAATTTAATGTTCACAGGTGGTTGTTTATTGCTGCTGTTGTTGTTGGTATTATTATTATTATTATTATTATTATTATTATTATTATTACTATTATTATTACTACCACTCCTACTATATACTGTATTTAGGGGGCAGTAGTGGCCTGGTGGTAAGGTGCTGATCCTATTATAACTGTCCTGTCACTGCCCCCTTGCCCCAGTGCAGCTAACTGTGTTATCAAAGTCTGGCCATGACTCTTGATCTCTGTGGCGAGAGGTTCATGGAAAAGACCCATTGCTGAATTTCGAATAGAGATTCTACATAGCTATCATTGTCTTTCTGCCTTGCGATGGCTTGGCGATCTGTCTTGGGTGTACTCTGTTTACTGAAATGGGCGCAAGCATCAACATGACCCTAATTAAGATTAAGCAGTTCAGAAAATTAATTATTTATTTATTTATTTAATTTATATCAAATAAACAAATCACGGATATGAATAGAGCTATTTTGTTTAATAGCCTCAAACTTGGCTTCTTTTATTCACATTATTTATTCATTTATTTTCCAAGCTTCTTCATCCTAATTAGGGTCATGTCGAAGCTGGTGCCTATCTCAACTGACTCTGGATGAGGGCGAGGCGAACCCTGAATAGCTCGAAAGGCCATCACAGGGCAGCACACATTACAAGCATTAGCCTATTGTGCATGTTTTTGGACTGTAGCAGGAAACCCCAGTACGCAAAGGAAACCCATAGAGAGGAGCCCTGAGCCCAGGAATCGCACCCAGGACCTTCTTGCTGTGAGGCGGACATGCTAACCACTCCATCACCATGCCGCCTTCAGATACATTAAATCATTTTTAGGTTTTTTTTTTATATAAATACATAAAAATTAATCGTTTTTACCTTTATTTATCATTTTATTATAGTTTTCCCAACTGCCAAATCTTACTGGAGTCGTACGCAATCCTACACAAGAAGGCTGGTGCCTATCTCAGCCAAATGTGGGTGATGACAGGGTATACACCCTGAATAGCTCGCCAGACCATTTCAGGGCAAATGTGTGCAAAATCATTCAGACTCATGCCTTGGGGCAATTCGGAACAGAATAATGTGCACGTCTTTGGATTGTGGAAGAAACCCAGAGTATTTAGAGGAAACGTTGTCCATCAAGTACAGGGATTACATGCAAACTCCATACAGAAACATCCCAACCCAGAATTCAAACCCAGGACATTTTTGCTGTGAGACGGACATACTAAACACAATGGCACCATACAGCTCAGCCACAGAAATTAATAACAGCATTTAGGTATCATCATTTTAACATAAAATTAAAAAGTGGACACATGTATTGGACCTACATGGTCATAATTATGGGTTGTTATTCAGTGGAGTATTTAGGCGATAGGTACAGTGTATATTAAGGAATGTATTTATTGGCAAAATTTAAAAAAGAAATGCAAAAAAAAAAAAGATGGATCTCAATGTGGTTGCAGTGGTTGGGTATATTTTAATTTTATCATTCATGGATAATTGCGCTCAGATCAGGCAGCTGTAATGGACCCTGCACCTGCCTGTTTGCACACCTTGCAGCTTGATTGGCACGTCATAACACGTAGTACGATAAAGTTATCTTTTATTCATTCGTGAATCAGATTGAACAAATTAATTTCCCTCAATAGCATGCATTCAGTTTTAGACATCATCTCTGGATTTAAATGATTTTATCTCTCAGAATGAACACTTGCTGCACTGGACACTCATCTACGGTTCTTTCTTATCCGTCAGGGTGGTTTGCAGTGGTGACGTGGTTAAAACTGTTGACCCACAACAAGAAGGTTCTGGGTTCGACTGTGTTCTTGGGTAGTTTGGTACATAGGGTAGTTTGCATGCTTTTACTATGATAGCGTGGGTTCCCTAAGGACTGGCTATTCCAAATCATAGCTATTCCAAATCATTCCAACTGGCTATTCCAAATCAACCAGAAGTCTGAATGTTAGTGTGAACGGTGTTAGCCCTGTGACAGACTGGTAACCTTCCTCTAAAGTCAGCTCGGATTGGTTCCAGCATTATCGGTGACCTTGACTGAAACGGTTGTCTGACTGGTTTTTTTTGTTTTGTTTGTTTTTTTTTTTCATATTTTTTACGAATACACATGCACATTCAGGGCGAGACTTTTTATGATTATTTTTAATTTCCTTTATCATAGCTTTCTAAAGTGCTATAAAGCTGGATAAGTTAGTCAGTGTGACACAGGTTAAGGCTGAGTTCTTTTTATTATTTCTTTATTATGTCTGGATTATTGTTGACGTCATGACAGTGATACAGTGTAAAATTCTCTTTGCCATTTGTTTATAATCTCGATCTTATAACAGCAAAGCCATGTAATGGCGGCTCTAATAATGCAGGTAGCAAGATTCGATGAAACTATAAGATTATAATTTATACACATTTCGACAATTATATTCTATAAATCCGCATCTGTGTATGGATTACACATGTATATCGCATGTAGTTGAAAAACACGTTGTGACCTTTTATATTTTTTCTTTTTCTATGGTGACACTGAGGCCACCATATAGCTGATATCCAAGGGATAAATTAGCCAATCAGAGTGCACAATTTCTAATACGTAGTTAGTGACGTACATACCGACATTACAAACATACATATGAATTTGCTTGGTCTTGTGAAAGGAGTAGTACACAGGTGTTGCGTGAGATATTCAGTTTCTTGGCAGGTTTCGAAAGTAATAGCATTTATTTCTCAAAACAAACAAAGACTGATGAATGAAACTCCCTCCCCCACACACACACAAACATGCACACACCCATGCAGGTATCCACACACACACACACACACACACACACACGCTTGTTTTTGGGTAAAGAGGTAAATTTGCCTCGTTTCGATCAGCTCATGTGCATGAAGCCAAGCAGAGCTGGCAAGCAAAACACAATGGACAGAATGAAAAAACTTCAACCCGTAGACCAGCAGATTGCCTTGGGACGCGCTTCCTGTCACATAAACACTGCAGCGTGTGAGTCCTGTCGTATTGACCATGTTTGGCTCCACATGTGCACACGAGCGGTCCTTCTCACACCTGAAAAGCATCAAGAGCAACCTGCGGTCACGTGTAATAGATGGAAGCATAAACGCCTGCATGAAGCTGAACCTCAGCACGTATCAACCAGACTACAAAGCAATCAGCAAACCCATACAGCACCAGAAGGTGCATTGATAGTAAGAAGTACTTTTCTTATTAATAAATAACTTTGTTATAACAATGTTGTTTAAAATAAATTCAGAGTCTTATTATACTCTCAAATTGTTGGTCTCAGTATTAAAAAATATATTTTGCTCTCAGATGATTAGATTTATTTTATTTTATTTTTTTAGCTCTCAGTCGAAAAGATTCCCGACCCCTGACATAGATGAATATCATTAATAATAACATATAATTAACGGTAAATTGAGTAAATTTGTTATGTTGCAAGTGTGTATCGACCTGGTAGCCCTTCGCATTAATTGGTACCCGAGATGTAGCTCTCAGTTTCAAAAAGGTTGGTGACCCCTGATGTAGACGTATCTTAAACAAATGTGGTGAGCATAGGTTGCCAAAAGTGTTGTTTCTTATTAATTTAATAACATAATGACACCATTACAGGTCTATGAAATTAAACATGATCCTTAAAGAAATAATGTTATTGTAATTATTCATGAACTCATGTTTTGTTTGTTCTCTTTTTCAATCTTTAGCTATAAAGCAGATTAAACCACTAGATGGCATCAGAGTCTTGGACCTCACCAGGTAAGCAGCAGAACATCATTGAGTGAAATATAGCGAGTGAAAATTATTTTCTTAAAAAAGTGACTTTTGTCCATGACAGAGTCCTGGCTGGTCCTTTTGCCACAATGATCCTGGGAGATTTGGGCGCAGAGGTTATCAAAGTAGAGCGACCAGGTGAGTTAAAAGCTTGCAGCACATTGTATAAAGAACATGAATCAGTACTGAAATAGAATCTGACTGGACCTGTTTGAGCACACAACCTCCTGATCATGAGCACAGCACCCTAACCACTACGCCACCGGCCCCGCACAAATAATACAAGTGCTGCACTTAATTTAATATAAAATAGTTCATTTATGTTTGTTAGCGATATATCAAGAGGACAAATTTATAACTATGGTTGTCTTGCCCCTGTGACAAGTTATTGTTCCCTTAACCCTAGCAGTGCCAAAGCCAAAAAAAAAATCGGCTTTACATTTTGTTCTCAAATGACAAAGCTGAAAAAAAAATTGGCTTTATGACACAATTTATTGTATTCACCATTTGTAAATACACTGGTACCTCACCTTACGAAATTAATCCGTTCCAGAAGTGGTTTCGTAACGTGATTTTTTTTCGTAAGTTGAGTAGCATTTTACATGTAAAATGACTGATTCGTTCCTAGGCCCCCAATACGACTTTCTCCTGAAGAAACGACAGTTTCCTCTGAAGTGCCTGAAGAGGAATAATCATCTGAACTGCTGTAAAGCACTTTAGAATTAAAGTCTTTTTTAATTATTATTCCAGTACAGTACCTAAGTTAATGTTTAGCATGTTTGTGTGTTAGATTTTATGTACTGTGGTGTAGCATGTTTATCTTTTTGTTTTGTTTATCCAATTTATTACACTTCATGTTGTTTTATGTTCTTTTTGTTATGGTCTGTGTTTTTGTGGGACTTTGATGGCTGTGCTCATCTAACTCTGTTTTCTCTCCGCTCCGGCTGAGGGGCGTGGCCGAGCTGCTCGTGGCTCACACCTGAATTTACTCTTCTCCCAATATGAATGAAACTACTCCCAATAAACACTAGCACGCTCACCTCTGCGCCACAAGATTAACTCACATCATTCGTACTGTATTCTCGAACTCTGTTCTCTGCCCGCTCCAACCGAGGGGCATGGCTGTGCTACTTGGGCTGAATGCAGCTCAGCTCAGTGAAAGCGCGCTGTTTAAGTGCTTGAATAATAAATCCACTCTGCCATCTCACGCTGCATTCTGGGTAAGGCTGAAAGCTCATTACGTCACACTTTTATGTTCTTTATGCACTTGTTTAGTACTCAACCTTCACTTGTGCACTTGAAAGATTGGAAGTCCGGATAAGCCACGCTTTGTCTACAAGCACCATACGTCACTTTAGTCAAGCGCCTACATTGATGGAGCGCCTCACAAACAATGCCCCCCTCTAGTGGGCGTCTGATAAGCATTTTTAACCATTAATGTGTTTTTGTTGATTTGAGCCTTCCTTTCCATTCCTATGAGTGTAAAAGCACAAATGGCAATTAAAAATCTTGAATCTTGAATACCTACTATATATATGTATATATATTTAATTGTATTGTGAAATGTTTATATATTTTATTAATAAATATCACAGTAAAAAAATAAAAAGTTTTCCTTAATCATTACTACATTTTACTATATTAATACTGTATTAATGAGTAAGACCGGGGATTTAGCTCAGTTGGTAGAGCGTCCGCTTTATCCTCCGGAAGGTCGGAGTTCGAATCCGGCTGCGTCATACCATAAGACGTTAAAATTTGGCAGTTGTTGCTTCCTGCTTGGCGCTCAGCATCAAAAGGATAGAACAACGCAATAACTGGCGCTGCACAGTGGCGACAGGTGCCTAGCGCACAAAGCAAATTTCAATGTATGTAAATGTACTTTGACAATAAAGAGTTAGTTTAGTTTAGTTTTATAGAATGTGTTTAAGAAGTATATTTTAACGCATGTAATAGATACATAGTATTTTACTTCTGGTTGATCATTCATGCATGTTATATGATACACGGGGTTTTACTTCAGGGTACAGAACTGGCGGATTATCTTCATTCGCGGGAGGGGTCGGAACCAAACCTCCGCGAATAACGAGGGCCTACTGTATACTCTTTAAGGCCTCCTTCTGCTTCAATATCGTACTGATGGTAGACGGGTTTCGGCCATATTCCTTTGCAATATCACTCAACCGCATGCCACGAGCCCTCTTTTTCTTTTCACTCGCACCGGGAATCACTTTCTTGGGGCTCTTTTTTTTCATATCCAGAGACGGAAATTTTTAGGTAAATCCGTTTCGTAACTTGGATTTTTCATTTGTTGGGTCTTTCATAAGGTGAAGTACCACTGTATTTATATTTTATTTACATCTTATGCATTACTTTTTAATGTTTAATTGTTATTATAAGCATTTATAGTGTTGAATATGTATTTATTGATATTATATACACGTACATATACGTCAGTAAGGGGGTGGGGGTGGGATTTGATCACATTCTGGTCACATGACCACAGTTACACACTTGAAATCATTCAAAACAATTGTAATAACTCAACATATTTAGAATTTAGCAAGAATTGCCA
>CM045728.1:13692349-13694849 GCA_024760905.1 Plotosus lineatus
ACAATTCAAAAATTGAAATGTTGGAAGTGCGGTGTCATCTGAGGCAAAGTGGAGTTACTGCTCTCACTGAGTAATTGCTTAATGTCCTGAAACAGCAGGAAGTGTTTCGAGCCCTGAATTCTTTTCCTATATCAGGAAATTAACTGACTGCTGACTGCAACAAAGTGCTGACATAAATGCTGTTACCATAAATGTTAATAAACGCCACCTAATTAAAACTTGAACACAACAACAGGGATATTTGTTAAAAATATAGCACTTTTTATAGCACTTTTAAATAGTCTAATAATTATGTCTTTATAGTAATGTAAGTCTTATTATTATTTGTTATTTTTTTATAGATTATAAGTGCAGCCGTGCGAGTCGCCGTGAGCAAGCTGTTACTATAGAAACGATAATGTAGTAGAAGGCATACTAATGCTAACCTACAAAATATGGGCTGTACGGTGACACAGTGGTTAGTGCAGCATGAAGAAAGTTCTGGGTTCGAGTCCTGGGCTCAACATAGGTGTCTCTTGTGTGGTGTTTGCATGTCCTTCCTGTGCTTGCATACTTTTTCTCTGGGTATTCCAGTTTCCTCAGACAGTCCAAAGACCTGTTCAGGGTGTACCCTGACTTCACCCAGTGTTGGTTGAGATAGGCTATAGTCTCCCTGTGACTCCAGTATGATTAAGCTAATAAGGGTGTGAGTGCATATCCACTTCACCTTTATACACGTAATGACTACTAACTGTGAATATGAACATCAAAGTGGGATTTTATAAACATAAGTAGACACCCTAGTTAAAAAAAAAAAAAAGTACTATCCACAATATACCAGCGTGAAAAACTTTGTTGTTGCAAGTTGGAGCTTTAAGAGTCCGACTTGTGATTTTGTAGTGTAGATTTTAACTTACTATATATATTATATCATTTTCAGTTACCAGGCTATCGCCAATGGACTCACAATTTTAAAACCTTTCATAAATTATTATGTCGGATTCAAGCCAGCGCATGACTAGGCCATACAATCCACTACTTTTATTTGGGCAATCAGTAGGTCACAATATTACTGAAAGGGCAGTTCAGTCAGTAGGCCTATGATATACAGGCCTTTGTAAAAGTATTGAACCCTCTTGGCTTTTTATTTTTTTAATCTGGATGTGGTGAAGGAGGACATGAAGGTCGTTGGTGTAAGAGAAGAAGATGCAAAGGATAGGGTGAGATGGAGGCAGATGATTCGCTGTGGCAACCCCTGAAGGGAAAAGCCAAAAGGAAAAGAAGAAGAAGAATCTGGATTTTATGTGCTGGATCTGCATGAAAATAGCATGTAAAAGAAAAGTTGGTGAAGTGAAATGAGGAAAAAAAAAAAAAAAAAAAAAAAAAAAAAAAAATATATATATATATATATATATATATACACACACACACACACACACACACACACACACACACACACACACACACAGGGATCCCTCACTTTCCGCGGTTAATGGGGACCGAGACCCCCCGCGACCGCCGATTTCCACAAAGGAGGATCAACCACCCTGATTGATGTATATGTATATGTGTATATCATATCAATAAATACATATTCAGTGCAATAAATGCTTATAATAACAATTATACATTCAAAAATAATGCATAAGATGTTAATAAAATATAAATACACACACATACACATGCGCGCGCATGCACAGATGCACATGCACACACTCAGATGTTCACCTCATATAACAATGTAATTAGTTTTGATGGGGGTTTTGGGGTGTTTTCTGCTTTTGTTTGGGGATTTTTTGCACAATGGACCTTGTTTTGCAGCATTTTCCTTAACTTTTCCCCTTATTCTTCCTTAATTTTCTTTATTTCAATTCGATGAATATTTAAAAAAAAAAAAAAAAAAAACCTCGATGCACTGAATCTGCATGAATTGAAGCGCGAAGTAGCGAGGGACCCCGGGACCCCTGTAATTCTGTTCATCATAATAATAAGACATAATTTCACTTTTGTTATTTTTTACGCTCACAACCACAAGAGGGCACTCTAGGCTTGGGTACCAGTACCTGCTCATCCACCACTGAAGAAATGGGCCCCCCAAAAAAAGAAAATCCTATTCTGCAGATTACAAGCTGCAAATAGTGAAATATGCAGCAGAAAATGGTAACCGAGCAGCAGAAAGAAAGTTTGGATTGAACGAGAAACTTGTGAGGGACGGAGAAAAGCGGAGATTACTATTACTGTAATGAAGAAAACAAAAGAGCTAATCGCGGGCTACAAGCTAGATGGCCACAGCTGGAGGAACAAGCTCGCACATGGGGGGTTTGAGCAACGTTCTTCAGGGAGAGGCTTGTCAACAGTGCAGTTACGACTCCACGTCCAGGTAGTTGTCATGGAGATGAATATAAATAACTTTGCACGAGGACTTTCTTGGTGTTACCGCTTCATGCAGCGCAACCGTCTCTCTATCAGACCAAGGACCACAACCAGACAAGACAAGAACTGCCAGGAGATTTCCAAGCCA